>OX376342.1:17258019-17648230 GCA_947369235.1 Udea olivalis
TACGTTAAAACTCATAGTGAAACTCATTAGAAATGTTCCAGATATCGTTAAGCACAGTAATGTTGGCATTAATATGCAATGCTTAAACAATACACGCATAAAGAGTATCGGAAATTTTGAAACAAATTGACTTTCAGTCCACTTACCTACCTACAGTTTAAGATGGCGTAGGCTAAGCAGTAATTCAAGCATGGATTATTGAGATTGAACGATTAAAAGCAAAACCATTTCTGAAATGTTGAATAAAAAAGGGCTGTTAAGTACATATTTTTTTAACTATATTATCTAATAGAACTCAAAGTTATTTTGTGATTTAAATGTTCAAAAATTAATGTATTATCAATCGACGAGACGATGGCTGTAGCGCAGTTTTCCGCCTTGACTTGCGTAGCTGTTCGATTCCCGATCGGCTCAATAAGGAAAACGAACTTTTTATGTTGGGAGACGCTCCTGGCTGAAATTCTTCTTTAGTACCTAGTCAGCCTCGCTAGTATATATTTATCCTTGCTTAGGGATCATGTCAAGGGGTGAGGTGTGTTGTCAGGCGCATATTACTTATTTATATTTAATCTATAAAGAGATAAAGGTATAAACTTTATATTAAAAATCTTGTAATTTATGAATACATTAAATGACAGTGAAAATCATATAATGCGTATTCAAGTCTCTCCTAATGTCATAAGTCGTGGTCATTATGTAGGTTGTAGGATCCATACGACTTTCAAGCCTATTAGATAATAATGAAACATCAGACTCGTTTAAATTGTCGAAATCTGCTGACCGCTTGATTAATTAAAATTGATGATTTTTCCTACATCTAATTAAACTAGTTTGAGCTTGGTATAGAATTTTAACACCATCATCTGCCTTATGTTTTACGAGTATCTTTGGGTAGATAAAGTGGTTTCGTATAAGTGTGATGTCCATCGATTATGTAACCAACATATTAAACATATGGCATATTAAGGGCCCGTTCCAAATCGTTTTTCGCAGAGTGATTTTCACCCTCGCGGAATAGAGAGAGACAAAACGAGCAAAACCTTCGTCTGACAGCTGTCAGGTGAATTTCATCGGGCTCTAGACACCGGTAGAATTCGCACTAGTCAGAGTGATAAACGTCACCCGAACCCGTTCCGAAACAACTGGGAAACTGTCAGGTGACAGCTGGGTCATCTTCGACTCGGGGTCAATTTGGAATGGGTTCGAGTGATTTTCACTCCTCTTGAGTGTAATTTCCACTCAATTTGGAACGCAGCCTAAAGATCAAATTTTGCGACAAGTTGGAAAAGTCACGTTAAGATGCCGAGGCCGTTTATAGCCACTAGCAACACGCTACATGTTTCTACAGGTTGGACAACACGCTTGGGGTGGTGCGCTGTAGCACGGTTTCTCTCCTCGATTTCCGTTGCGTCCCGGGTTCGATTCCCGGTCGGGTCAATTCAGGAAACGATCTTTTCTGAATTAACTCATGTCTGGGTGTGCTGGGAGACGCCCCTGGCTTATTTACTTGTGTGGTACCTCGTAACACAGGGATATTAATCCCTACTTCGAAACCATTCCAAGAGGTGTGAAAAAAACATGTATGGGAATGACATACATTTAATGATGTCTTACATGTAAAAACATCAGAGGGATTTATTGTCTTGCATGTAGAAGCACCAGATTTGCTCTTGGCTACGCCTACAGCCTTAGTTGCGAAACAGAACAAATATATTATTTTAACTTAATAGGTACATACAACTACGGGCTACGGTCAGTCCTCTGTCACCCCATATACTTACGCGCGATCATTACTTACCAGCCGCCGGGTCACCCAAGACTCATTTGGCAGTTGTAGTGCTAGCGGTACGCTAAATTAACCTGCAAATGGTGTTAAATGTATGAAAATCTGAATGATTGATCTTTAAACCATACGAATCAATTTGACCCGTAGCACGGATATAAAGAAAAAAAGGGAGAGTTATGGCGACATCTTTTTTTTGTATGGGGAAAAACATTTTTTTGCTCTGAAACCTATCGTGTGGTATCTAATGAGCAAATAAATGCATGATCCTCCGTGTCTAAAATTTAGAGTTTTAAACATGTTTCAACTAATCATAATTTTATCACATTTTGTAAAATTTAAAAATTATAAAAACATACAAAATTTAAATATTTTCAAACATCGTTTTTAGGGTCAGATCTGAGGATATTACGTACTGTTTGAAGCATATTTTACACAAAATGATTCAACCGTAGGCATTATATTTGGAGGAGTCCAAACTTGGTATGTTTTGAAAATTATTTTTAATCGAATTTAATACCAGTGACTAAAATTTAAATCAACAACAAGGACTGTTATTTATTATTTACATACCACACACAATTTACAGTTAAATAAAGTTACTTAATAATAATAAAGAAATTTAAAAAATAATATATATATACAATTAAAAATATACAATTATACAAACTTAAAGAGAACTGTCCACCGCCTCGATCTCAGGGGTGCCCAGAATGCTGGCAGCGTTACCTCTTTGGATGGCCAGGCTAATACGCTGACAGAGATAGCTGCCAGCTCTCTGGTCACCGGAGACTTCTATCAGGCGAGTGGACAACTCCCTAAATATTTTATGAGCTTCTGGGCCCCATGGACCTAGAGTTTCTACCGCAAACGGTACGAAGCGGTAGCAGCTGCCAAGTGATGAGTATTTTTTATTTTTTTTCAACTCTGCAGCTGCTGTGCCATGGACATGGGAAGGGGCAAGTGTATCCACACACGTGGCATCCCACACCAACGCTTTGCCACAGCTCCAAGGGATGAGCGTCATCCCGTCGGGCCTTTTACCGTCATTTCGGCAAATTCCTAGGGGTTCTAAGACTGCCGGAATGCGGGTTGCTACAAAGGCCCTTCGGAGCGTGTCATTAATGCAGGCGTGGCGTGGGATACGTCCGGCGCTTAGGGCACAGGAAAGGCGCCAAGTGTGAGGGAGACTGTAATGGATAAAGAAATATTATCCAAAACAGTCCCCACGTTAGCAGACGGAAGCGCTTGTAGCCAAAAACCAGACTCCCTTTCGACGGTGGCAATGAGACGAGCACTCTCTGTATCAGTCGTCGAAGACGATAAAAGACCCTGGTAGACCGACTTACAGAGAGGCTCGTCCCAGAGCCTTTGGGAAGATAGTACGGTGGGAATAAAATGATATATTTTTAGAATTGGCTCAGTAAGTCCTTTTTACAATACCACACACGATAGGTTTCGGGGCAAAAATATTTTTTCCCCATACAAAAAAAAGATGTACTCCTCCCCTTTTTTTTCTTTTTTTCCGGGCTACGGGTCAAGTTAATTCGTATGGCCTGAAGATCAATCGTTCCGAATCTCATGCCTCTAACACCATTTGCAGGTTTTGACTGAATTCCGGGGTGCACCGCTAGCACTATTGGTTGTCAACAGCCGCGTACAGCATTTGTATGCGAATCTTGAACTGGACGCAATGACGTACTGTAGGTACTGACTACTGACATCTATATCGGAAAAGGTAGCCCTGGCAATATATGGGTGTCACATGACAGCGCGAATTTAAAATTGACATTTGTAACGTTACGTTAGTAACTATTAATTAATCTGTGCTACGGTCTGCACTTCTCCAGTCGGTTTTGGAATCATACCTCTCAACTCAATTTTCAAGAAACATAATTTAACATAAGCCGAAGTAGACATTATTCAGGGTATTATAATTAATGAATAAACGAACTTACCTGTAACTGAAGTTCGATCATCATTAGGTCTTCAGGAATGAAGGGGTTATGGACGCTAAATCAATAAGCGATAATAACTATTCGACGACGACGAAACTAATGACGTTGAAATTGCCTTCTTTGGCAGTACATAGTGGTCAGAAAAGGAAGCAAATAATTTTACTGGACCCAAACTTAGTCTGAGCTACAGATACAAAAGACAACGAAATGACCCAGCACTAATGTCTGTTCATTAACATTTGTGCAATTGCAGAAATCGACCCTTTTCGGCTCAAGCTATGAAATAATTTCGAAACCAGACTGGACATATGACAGCAACAGTCAGCCTGGTCTGCCAGCAACATGAGGGGGGTATGTTATTAGTGACGAAATCTGGATAACGGACACACACACACACAATATGGTACCTATGTCATCGGACAACAACTATCTAATTCCGGTTGGACAATGGCTATTTTCGGGCAGCAGAAAGATGTTTGCTATGTTAGCATACATTCTGAAAAAATGTCTGGGAAATTATTTGGTTGGGCAAGCACCTTATGTCTCAATTACAATCAACAGGTCACCGGCATCTAACTCGTAAATAATGAAATCGCGACTACGCATATCACACTCGAACTTATCAAAGTCATTCATTATTAAATCAAGCCAGTTGCAAAACCATTTGCACTGGAAATCACAAACACGCAGCAATGACCCTCAAATCCGTCAGATCTCAAACTTGTTCGAGGTTTGTCAACTGGAATTTAGTAAGAACCGCGGATCTGATGAAAGAAATTGAAGCCTCCGGTAGGCTGGTGTTTACTTGGCAAATATTGGGATGTGGTCATGTGGCCAATATGTTACGCTGTAGTAGCCCAGTTAGAGGTCGCAGGCACACAGTGAGGTAAGAGAGAAACCACGCTGGCCGAAGCGCGCCGGCAATTTACACCTTCTTATCTGTCAAAGTATACAATAGACATTAGATAACAGTTTCTATAGTATTTAATTGACGGGCCCGTTGCCAGAACGGACGGAGGTACCAAAGTGCCGGAGGTCGTAGATTTGCCAAAATGTGTCTCTTTGTCTATCAGTCGTGTCACTCTTTCAGGTGGCCATGTACATAAGTAGAGTTATCTCAGTGATCATCGGCTATGTTGTTACCATTTCTTTAAAAAGACTCCAATTTACTGATAAACACATCAAATGCAGAGAATCCCCGTATAGAGTTCTTTAGTAAATTATTCATCAAAACAGATTGCTGTTACCACCTGTGAGATAAAAGGATCATAAATAACGAACACTTTTATAAATCAATATTTCATGGGTGTATAATTGCAATATTTTTGGTTAACTCTCTTGTGACACGTAAATAAATAAATGACAGTTTAATGGTTATAGATAAGATTTGCATCTGTTAAACATAATCGCTCAGCAGACTTTTACACAAATGAGACAAATCAACTTCTTTTAATATTATTTTGTCATAAAAATGGTTACGTGAATATATCTTTACAATGTTAGTGATAATGTAAAGTTTCCTTAAATATTATATCAGGGGTGGGTTATCACGTATTAGTGAAAGAATATGCAATAATTATTTTCTTAATGTTGATTTTTTTATTTTGATATCTAACAATCAAAGGTAATAAAATAGTCACGAGGATAGAACAATGAAAGTAAAATCGAAAAATTGTTTTACAGATCTACTCATAAGTATAGCTATTTTACAATGAAAATTCTCAGCGCGAAAAAGAATGTTGCTTATTTGCACACTTACTCGTACCTAAGTAGTTACATGTATTTACTTAGTTACGTTGTGCGATGGATGCTGCTAAAAAGTAATTTCCCTTGAAGTCTCACAACTCCTAAAAAGTTACGAAAGGACAGTTACCTAAATCTGTAAAATAATTGATAGCAGTTTCTTACTAACTTAATATTCAAAAGGCTGAATCTGACGTTTTCGATAGTTATCACGTCCTTAGGTATGTTGTAACAAATTTATCAGCAAATAGGTAAGTACCTCATAGTTTTCTGGGTAAAGCCAAAGTAGGTATTTGACAAATATTACTCTATACAGAAGGTCATCATGATTTAGGATAAGAAATACAATAAATCCTACCCATTTCCAACTGTAATTTTGTTAATACTACATATTTTTAAACAAATCTGTATAAGTTATTCCGGAAATGAAATAATTGCCAATATTTTAGGAGAGAACGCACATAAAAATACTATTTATACTGTACTGACGAAAGACGCTAAACGAATAAATTACATTGTATTGTGTCAGTCTTGTAAGAGAACATACTAAGCATGCTTATTGCATGACGTGCAGTTAAAAAGTAACGTTACATGCAGGAAAAAGAAAACTATAACATTAATGTGAAGGCACCGAGTTTGTGCGGAACCAGTCTGGCTACCAGAATCAAAGTCCTAAAACCTTTCGTTCTTGGTCACGATCTTGATAATTCTATTTTCTTATAGGGTAGTCGCGAGTCGGCGGCGGCGGTGGAAGGCGTCCTTTTATTCCTTGCAGCTCAATCTCTCTCTGCTTCCTCTTCGCCACTATCTTTTCGTGGGTCCTCTTCATTTCTAGGATTTCCTTCATTTCTTCTTTGTCTTCATCCTAAAATGCATAGCTTTCATAAATACCATCAAGTTTAAAGCATACCTATCATTACCACACACAATAACCACTAATACTCGTTGAACTCAAGAGTCATCTAGCATTGAAGCGTGGGTCTCGCTAAACTGAGCTCTACAAACAACTTAAGTTAATGTGTGTAGTGTTAGACACTGATTATTAACGATTCAGTTTTTGAGAAGTGTCAGTAGCAAGCACTTATCTGAAAATAAGTACTACTTGTTCATGAGGAAAAGAGGTCACGACTGCTTTTTAAACCTACACTTGTAATTCAAAGGCTTTAATAATGCTCATTTCATTAACTCTTCTACAGCTAGATTTGTAGGGCTGCTTAACTTTAAGTGGCGTTATAAAAATCGGTAATTTGTCTTTCTACTGAAATTTTTGCTGAATTGTCATGATATCCGGTAAATACTCGTATTGACGTCTGTCGGTGCACCGTCCGACGGTAAATAGTATTGTTTTTCTATTGTGTCTCTAGCACATACGACATACTATGGGTTAACAGTTAATTAAGTGGCTATGGTATACCTAATACATGTGTGTACATAAAATTTTTACTGGTTACAATGATAATATTAAGCTGATATATTAAATTTTATCATCTTTGGACAAAAGTGTCCGCAACTTCACATAATTTCAGTAAAATTAAAAAGTAATGGGATTTTTAAATTGGAGGGCTAAAGACCAAAGCAATAGCTAATCTGCACATGCCTTCTGATTGATCCTCAAGACTA
The DNA here is from genome assembly GCA_947369235.1 of Udea olivalis. Classification (NCBI taxonomy): domain Eukaryota; kingdom Metazoa; phylum Arthropoda; class Insecta; order Lepidoptera; family Crambidae; genus Udea; species Udea olivalis. The sequence continues at coordinate 17,265,124 of OX376342.1, forward strand.
AAGCCCGCTTCCCATTGGCCATAGGCTGGCTGTACGTCTGCAAGTTCTTGAGCCTCTGCGCCGGCGGCACTCCTCGCTCCACCACCAGCACGATCCTGGCCCACTGCCTTTGCCACTCGTTCCTCGTCTCCGCAATCTTCTGATACGTGTTACCCATCATGGCAATCAACATGTTTACTAGCAGGATAGCTACGATTATCATGTAGACGACGAAGAGTAGCTGCAAAAGTTTAATTATAAATTTATAATCTATGTTTTTTCTATTTTATTTTCATTTGTTACATTCGTCATAAATTGCCACTATGGCAAGGCGCAGCTAACGTGAAATAAACCAATTTGGACCACCGAAATGTTTTCGTTTTCATCGTAGAACTCGTTTTGGATTATCAGTTTGTTTAAATGCAAAGCACCCTCTAAGTACTCCAAAAGGTTTCATACTTTTGAAGCTAGAGCCATAAAAATATATTTCAAAAATTATACAGATTTGTTTTACAAACACATTCCATCACAGCCATCATTTCATACCTTTGCCTCTATTTCGTGATCAGTTCTCTCGAAGGCGCCGTAGTAGTCAGAAAAAGAAGTGAGAGACATGAGGAACATGGCCATAATGCTCTCCATAGGCGAGGGCATGGGGTTCGATACCGAGTCGTCCACGCCCTCAGGCGTGTTGGGGTTGTCGAACGATAGAAATATCACGTAGTACGCTGCAAAGTGTATTTAATATGTAAGTACTCCATCAAAGTTCTGTCTAGTTTTAATTTATTGATGAGAATAAAAAGACATTGTGTGAAAAGACTGGAAAAAAGGAAAAAAGTCTGTATCTAATCATACTCAATCATGAATAACAAACATTTGGGCTAGGTTGTTTGTTTTTACGATACATGTCGCTATAATGAATTGGAAGTATTGGTAGCAATAAAAGTTTTTATGTTTCAAAATTGATCAAATAGTAAAGCTCTTCTAATCATGCTGACATACAACTACGGTTTAACTTTTCTAGTAAGGATGTAGCCTCTTCTTGATAAATTAGCGATAATAAACATTAAATTCATTGAAGGCTATAAAAACACAAGAAATTAGGACCTAATCGAAACAAATCGTCATTTCTAAGAAATGGGCTACTAACTTTGAAAATACTATAATTGTAATCGTAAGTGGACAAAACTATACAGTACCTTGTGAGAAGCCCATAACAAAAACCAAGTAGATGCAGACGAATCGCAGCAGGTCACCCATCACCATGCGGTAGATCATCACCACGAATGGTCCCACCGTCTTGAAGCCGCTGGTAATATAAAATTGAATTATTGAATTGTATAAACAGTTCGCGATTCTTTCAGGCTTGCATGAATACGAGGGGCATGCGAAAAGAAATTAGATCCCCAAATATAATAAAATTTATTCTTTAGAAGTTACAAGTATCGATCTTTTCGAAGTATTCACCCTGAGCACGTATACACTTTTCCATACGTTTAAACCAATCGGAAAATACCTGTGACCACTCTTCTTTAGACACCTTAGAAATCACGAAATAATAGGCAGCCAGTGCATCTTCTTTGCTTTCAAACCTCTTCCCCTTTAGTTTTTCTTTAATTTTTGGAAATAGGTAAAAATCACAAGGCGCTAGATCAGGTGAATATGGTAGATGAGGAAGGATTGACACATTTTTTGAGTTGAAACAGTCAAGTGTTCTGGCAGACGTGTGCGGCGCCGCATTGTCGTGGTGCCAGAGAAGGTGCCGGATTCCTGACATTGGTCGCTTGTCACAACAAGCTGTTATTACTGTTGGAGCACAAACTGTCACATATTATTCAGAGTTTACCGTTCCGTTCTTTGACCCTCTAGCACTACAGTAGCAATATGACCCATTTTGCAGAAAAACGAGGCGACCATTTGTTTCTGTGTGCTTCGTGCACGGTGACATTGCGTTGCAGTTGGTTCATCTTTAAAATACCATACAGTCGACTGTCGCTTTGTTTCAGGATCATAGTTATATAGCCATGTTTTGTCACCAGTCAGTATATCATACACGTGTTTTTTCTCGCTACCGTCGAATTTATCTATCATGAATAGGCACCAATCACCAGACGGTCTCTCTGCTCATCGGTAAGTTTGTGCGGCACCCATCTCTAACAACGTTTACGGAGAGAAAGGTGATCGTAACCGACCTGTCTTCGCTTCACCTTAGAGACATCCCCGTCTTCTTTTAAATTCAGCAAACCAATTAAATACTGTAGCTCGTGAACAAGCAGACTCTCTAAAAGTAGTAGCCAAAATTTCAAAACTTTCTTGAGGCTTTAAGGTCTTTAGGTCTTTAGGGCTCTATAGTCATCATAATAAATCATATCGCGAAAATCACGTCAACTGAGCTCCATTGCTGCAAGCGAATTTCCGCCAGATTCTCGGAAAAATGATGCTCATTCAAAAAAAAAAAAATAGTGTTCTATTTTCAAACATTATTATATCAACAACTAGCCTTGATGGTGTATAACTTGCCAGTGTCAATCAAATGAGTAAAGATCATCTAAATTCTTTTGGAGTGCCCCTCGTACAAGATTTTGTTTTGTATTATTCTTAAATTGCTTTTACTGATGTAGCTTGTAAAATAAAGTTAAAATATAATTATTTAAATAAACTTTTTATAACAATACTATAGTAATAAATACAGATTAACACACTTGTAATATGAATCTACTACCGGTTCGAAGGCTACTTTTATCGAGAAGAATCCGCCAATTTATTTGCTTTTTGATCTTTATCAACGAGGGTTAGGGTTTAAAACAATGTGGTCCCCGATAACTTGTGTCTGGCTGTAGGTTAAAGCTTTTGTGAAATCACCTAAGATGCCTTAAGAGCCATTTCTTATTTTGAGCGCTTGATTTAACTTTTTAGGCGCCTAACTTACGACCTTCAGATTAAAATTTTGACTGTTCAATATACATACAAAACATATCCAACCTTTCGTATTGACACATAATAAAACGCATTTGTAAATAAAATCTTTTTTTCTATTATTAAATGATCAATCTCGCCACCTCGATTTAGGAAATAGCCTTATCGTGTCAACTTCAAGTGGCTAAATCTCTAATTAAAGCTTACTATAGTTGCAGAAAGAAACAAAGAAAACGACAACTATACAGTTTTGTTCCCCATTATGAACCAGAATATGCATAATTCATCACAATAACTGTAAAAAATAGTTTTAAATTTCTTAATTTTCCCGAATAATAGCCCAAGTTTGTGACAGATTTTTGGTGTGACATAATTACTGTCAAAAATAAATGTCAGTACTACCTATGATCGTTATGTTATCGAAATATAAAGTTTTATATACAATCCAATCAGTAAATTAGACCTAAAAACGCAATGAGAATACCCCAAAATTTGCTATAAATAACGATGCACACGCGCACTATGGCCGCGCGTAATTTTGGTGACAGCTCCTTAATATTTCTGCTAGAATACCTACAAACATACCGACAAAAGAACAAGAAGTAAGGTGCGGTGGTGAGCATGATGATGACGGCGATGTGGTCTTCCGCCTCGTCGGCGCACCACAGGCGCAGCGTCGGCAGCGCGATCATCAGCAAGCAGGAGAAGAGGAACATCACTCTGAAACATTAGTATATTAACATATTACACATTTATTTTAGAAAAAAAGCGTTCACGCAGTTTAATCTGGTGCCTTAAAAAAAACTTTTTTTATCTCTGAATAAAGTGTATCCACGTTCATCAACTTTTGCCGTAAGTCACAATTTAGATATGAGATATGAATGTAATTATGTCAAAAAAGACAAAATGTTTTTATGGAAATAAATTACTAGCTTTCTCCTGTTAAAATATAGCCAAAATAAAAACATATAGCCTAAATAAAAAAAAATTGCCTATCTCACTCCCAGATAATGTAGCTTTATATTGGTGAAATAATTTTGAAAATCGTTTCAGTAGTTTCGGAGCCTATTCATTACAAACAAACAAACGATCAAATATTTCCTCTTTATAATATTAGTATAGACAAAATTAAATCCAAATCTACAACAACTTAAGTATATTTTTATCTAACTGACCAACTCAATATATACGTACAGGGTTACTTTATAAACACCATCTAAAATTTTCCCAGATAAGGCATCAAACGAAGACAGCTTTTTTTAAAAAAATGGTAGGTCTTTCTATCTTTTACATTGTTATATTTTTTTCGAACAGATTATACGTGCATTAACAGATTAATCTGTTACTTATTCAAAATGAAATTTCAACTTCTGAATAAAGCGCGGGCGGAGAGGCTGCGAGCCCGCCGCCACTCACGTCGCGCAGTATCAACGAAATTAGTGATTTTTTTCATAGCTGAGTAGTTATAATAACGTTAAAATAACTTAACATTTTAGTACTGGAGGTTGTCAAACAGAAAAATACGAATTTTGCCATTTTCTCCATAGATCCTCATATTTTAATTTGGATGGTGTTTATGAAGTAGCCCTTTATATGAACTTTAATTAGGAAGAAACCCTAATCCTAAGGAGACGAAACAACCCGTCAATCGTCAATCAACGTCACCACCCTAGAAAAGTTTTAATGAGCATGACGGCTCAAGCGTCTCAAGCTACTCGATTAAACAAATAAAAAAGATTACCTTGATGGCACGGTGCTTAAGTTTTCTATAAACATCTTTATCCCGAGGAACCTGGCTTCGCGCAAGGCTGCGCCGATGTACGCTAGAGCTCCCAGCCATAACAGCAGTTCAGCTGATATACGTACCTACAACACAAAATAAAGAGTTTACAGAAGGATCGCTCGCACCTTTTTCCTAAACTTGCGTTAACCGCCTATGGTTACTACTACCCTCGGTTCCAAAAATAACGGGTCAGTCACATAAACCCGAATTTCTCCCGAATTTTTTTCTGTGTATAATTAAATTCTCAATTGCACAGTCTACGTTTCATTAGGATGGCGTACGTAGTTAAATAAATAAATAAAATAAATAAATATGCGCCAGACAACACACCTCTTATAATGGTCTCGAAGTAGAGATTAATATCCCTGTGTTATGAGGTACCACACAAGGTAATAAGCCAGGGGCGTCTCCCGGCACACCCAGTCCCGAGTCAATTCAGAAAAGATCGTTTCCTGAATTGACCCGACCAGGATCGAACCCGGGACACTACGGAAATCGAGGCGAGAAACCGTGCTACAGCGCACTACGCCAATCGTGTCGTCATATCTCTGTCTTGCAATTCGATGTCCAGTTTGGGGCCATTTGCGGGGCTCAATGGTTTTAAATTTGCTTCAGCAAGACGTCTTCTTTCTGTTTGAGCGCTTAAATTTCCACCTCCAAAGCGAGTAAGGGAGTTTTTAGACCAACAGCAGTTTGAAAACGATTTCGGAGCATTGTAGCCACCAGTTGTCTGTCTTCCCTGGCCGTTGAGCATTTTGGTCTGCCATTTCCTGGTCTCCTAAGGTGTGATCCAGTCTCTTGGTACCGCTGGACTACCCGCTGAACAGTCGACAAAGATACACCAATGTTTCTGGCTGTTTCACGCTGGCTCCGCCCAAGTTCCAAAACAGTTAGGATTCTGGTACATTCCTCTAGCGTGAATAATTATGCACGTGGAAGACGTTAAAACGATTTTTTTTTGTGACCGAATAGAAATGGAAAGCGTCCTTGTTGACATGAAGCAAATATTTTGTTTTTAAAAATAGGCATTTTTTTAAATTTTGTTTTTCAAATGAAGTTTTTTTCATCAACCAGTTTAAATAATATGTTATTAGAAGCGCAACTAAAAAGTCTTTATTCTGTTTTTTATTTCATTGATCTAACTTTTACAGTTCTGGAGGTATTTAAATTTTTGTGACTGACCCGTAATTTTTGGAACCAAGTGTATATTGGCACTGAATTTTTAAAATGATGTAAATAGGCTACAAGACAGAACCGGCCAAAAGCAAAAATTCATCATGTGAAAAATTGCACCAAGCTCGACAAAAACAAAAACATTCGCGAAAGTGCGACTTTCCGACTCACTGAAACTCACTGACTTCGCCTGTAAACTCACGTCTCTTTGTGCGTGCGTCAAAAATGGCGTGTTGTTCTAAGCGGGGTATCTGCTCGTATCAGAGGCACCGCGCAACATGCGTAATTTGTGCCTACAATTTAATCTTTATTCAAGTCACATTTAAAAAACAGCGGTAAGTAATTCAGGGTAATTTTATGATTTTGAATAAGAAAGAAATTTAAAAAAAAACTAATTTATACAATATATAATGTGAAACTATCTATGCAGTATCAGGTAGCACACACAATCAGCTGAGGCCGTTGCCAAAAGCAACACGCTACTTTCGTTTCGACATGTCAAACTGAAAAATGTAGGGGAATGCTCATCAAAATGACATTTAATTTCAGTTCCATACATTTTTAAATTTGACATGTCACAACAAAAGACATCATTAAAGTAAAGTTTTGAAACAATACGATGGGCGATGTTAACACCGGTGCATGAAACTCAAATTAAGACCCACATAATTATATAAAGCTGTTATTAAACAAGAACTCTACTTCAAAAATGGATGATTTAACATGACAAACCGATCGACTACTACGGTAATTCTGCACAAGATATATGCTATTGTATAGAAGGAAACAACAAGTGTTCTCCTATGAAACTTATTATGTTACCACAATACTTAAACTCGAAATAAAGATCGAGATATATCTTATCACTAATTCTGCCCATAATATCATTTAACTTTCCAAAGAAATCTCGTCTGAGAATTTTTTAAACTTGCTTTCTTAATCAATGGTCGTGGCGAGCTGCTAGGAAGTATATTTTATTTTTTCCCCACTTTTGCCAATTTCGACTTTCATTCTTTTGTTTGACATTTTTATTGAATTTTTAAACTACTATTTACTGGAAAATGTATTATTATTATACTTTTGCTAATCAGTCACTGCTCTGTGGGGAGAGCCTCTGTGGAGAAGTTTTTTAACTACGAGTATCTTTGCATAAACTGACGACCAATGCGTCTAAAAACCGACTACAGCAGTAGGTAAGTCTACCACGAGTTGCCACTTTAAATTTACTCGTAAGAAAATTATTAAAATTGGGATTGACATGACATGACATGACAATGTCAAATCCCAATACATTTTTTACGCGAACGATAACGTAAATTCAAAGCGGCAACTCGTGGCAGACGTACTGTAGACCACAACCGCAAGTAAACAGTTTTGTCTGTCTACCATGAGTTTACACCAATGACATCCGCTAGCGTTCGCGTTGACGTGTTTGAATGGGATTCGGTACAGCGCCCCTAGTGATTATAAATGGAACCAAAAATAGTATAAAAATTTCTGATGTCAACTATCGTAGTTCACTCGACGGAAACTCATGGTAGACATACTGAACTGGTCTGTTTTTTTATAATGTAAGTCAAGATTTAAATGAGAGTTGTAAGATTATGGCTGCTTATAGATTGGAATTTCCTCAAAATCGACAGAGGCAATGAAAGCTTAAAAACATTTGTGGAGATTGATATCAGGAATAAGCGACATCATTGATTGTAAACAGTCGTTCATGCACAAAAATGAAATCGAGGAAGCATGGCTCTGTAAGCTTCTTGCTTGCACACAACGATCTTCAGACAGCATGTCTGTCATGTGGTGTGTTGAAGCGAAAGCGATTCCAAATATGGTCTTAATAGATTTAGGTAGCTGAGACCACATAATTAATGCATGTGTCAAACGATTTATTTATATATTTAAGCAACTTATTCCAGTTTTTGTGCCAATAGGTTAACCGATGCGTGTGGTTTGCAAAGGTCGCTACATTAATATCACCTTTCTGTTTGTCAATAGTCTCCTTAATGTGACATCATTTACATAATCTATAAGCATGCACAAACGTATCGCTAGTTTTAAGAGGAAATGCTAACAGAAATAATATTTGAAAAGTTGAAATCGGTCAATAACCCCAAAGTGACTATTCCTTAAAATATACTATGTTAATATAATAGGTTGAGGAAAAAGTTAACCTGAAACTGCCTAAATACATAATTCTGAAGTGACCGAAACAGGTGGAAATCTGAAGGTGCAAGGTCAGGACTATACGGCGGATGCATTAACACCTCTCAGCCAAACTCTCTTAATTTTTGCTGAGTGGCTAAAGATGTGTGAGGTCTAGTGTTATCAAGATGGAAAGCCACACCCTTTCTGTTGATTAATTCCGGCCGCTTTCTCTTAACTTCTTGCTTTAATCTCATCCGTTGTTCGCAGTAGATTTAAGAATGGATGGTCCTGCCTGGTGGTAACAGCTCATAATGAATAATGCCCTTCCAATCCCACCACACACACAGCATCACCTTGTTGCGAGTTAACCCGGGTTTCGCCACAATCTGTGAAGCCTAACCGGCCTTTGACCACGTACGTTCTTGTCGTACCTACGTGATCCACTTTTCATCACCAGTTATTCAGCTTTTTCAAAAATGGTTCGGTTTCATTACGACGTAATAAAGAATCACAAATGAGTACACGGTTCATTAAGTTTATTTTAGTGAGCTCGTGAGGTACCCAAATATCTAGCTTTTTTGTGTACCCAGTTTCTTTCAAATGTGCCAGAAATGGTAAATTCCCAGTTCTTTAGCTAGGTACGTCGTAACTACTGATATGCCGATCTTGCTGCACTTTTTCAAAAATGGCATCCATTTTATGCGTAATAGGGCGACCAGAGCGACGTGCATCTTTGACATCAAAATTTTCGGATTGAAAACGCTTGAACCAAATTTGTCTCACAGACACTGCAACTGGGTCCATCCATCCATAAACATCGCATTTTTTTTTCGCGGTTTGCGTTGCTAATTTATATCTTACACTAATAATTTAATAACAGTTTTCGTGACATATTAGATGTAGGTAATTCAGTTCAGTCATTTAATAATGTATATGTGCTAGTTTAATTTAAAAAGCAGTCGTGGCCAATTGCCATTTAAATTTAGGCCTTAGTTTATTCAATTCGATTGCAAACAAATCAGTTTTAATAGAATAAACCTGAATATTCACTCATACTTTAGCTTGCAAGGACTCGAAGTTCATCAGTCTGCATTCCTCTGTGAGATCGTCCCACCAACCCTCCATGTCGGTTTCTTTTGGTGGGTCAGTCGCTGAAATATATTAACATTTTTACTAAGTTAGGTTTTTCTTTTTTAGCAATTACTATAACTACTCGTACATAACGGGTGATTATCTATTTAAAAACTCAAGGAAAATAGTTTGGCGTCTCAGCGCGTGAAAAGTATATTGTATGCAAAAAATAATCCTATTGAGCAATCTACGTCGGTTACTGATATCATTTTTAACCGACTTCAAAAAAGGAGGAGGTTCTATGTTCCACTGTATGTATTTTTTTTATGTATGTTCACCGATATCTCTGTCAATTGTGGACCGATTTTTAAAATTATTTTTTTATTCGAAAAGGTATATTCCTGAGGTGGTCCCATTGTCAGCATATCAGGGTTGGAAGATAGGATCCAGGAAAAATCGAGGGAACTCTTCAAATATTATAGGCACACCTATAACGATTTAGGTATTTTTGATAGTCACTCATGCAGTTGCTCTCGAAAAGTACCATTTGGTGAAGTGGAACTGCTGATGAAGACCACTGATGGCCACCGGAACTACCCAATACTAAATATTTTTCGGGTTGCAATATTATAGTTTTAATAAGTATGGGTGCTAAGCAATTATCTTTTTTTTTAAGTCATCATCTCATGTTGATGAGCTGGTGATGGAAGGTACAATTCCTTAACGGTTAGTAGTTGAAGGATAATTCTTTAAATATTATAGGTACGTCAAGACCGACAATCACATTCTTTCAGGTTATTTAAGTGAACTGATGATGGAAGGTTTAAACTCCATAACCGTTTAATTCATAAGGATATACTTCAAGGTAGTAGTAGTAGTTTGATGCAAGTTTGGTTAGGTTCTGATTATGGGATCCATGACAAAGTAACGGAACTCTTCAATTCTTAGGAGCAATTGGACGATACTTTTTCGATGTATAAAATAAATAAGAACTATTCACTGAAAATCAAGAAATAAACAAAAATTTTAACAAAAAAAAAACCTACTTCAAAAAAAACTAATTCCAAAACAAAGCACTAAAAAGTAAAGAAATAATTGCGTATTCTTCTAAAACTTATACGATAATATAATGTAGGTACAGTTATTGTTATTGTTGGAGTCGGTGTCAGCCAACGTAGGTTTGTAACTACCTACATACATACGTAAACGTGATATGTAAGATATAGGTATATTACTAGGTATATTGTAGTGTTTCCTTGGCTGACACCGACTCCAACAGTTACAATAATTGTACCTACATTACATTATCGTATAAGTTTTAGAAGAATACGCAATTATTTCTTTACTTTTTAGTGCTTTGTTTTGGAATAGTTTTTTTTAAAGTTGTTTTTTTTTTGTTAAATTTTTTGTTTATCCTTACGATAGTATAATACGCCATAGTCACTGGGTTTTCATTGATTGATCCCATTCAAAATAATATTTAGGTATGGAAGCCTGATTGACAATAAGAAAACTTCTTTTATCTATCCTGTTTTTTATTAAAAAACCATGATATTATGATGAACTAGAACTTACGTTTATCTTTCTCCTTAGTATGACTTTTGAACCTTGCGCACATACTCGTATGACCTTCAGGTTTAGTGCTATTTATAAGTTCTACTGCTCCTGGGTCAAAATCTGATGCGTTTAAATGCATCGTACAGTTTTCTGCAAAAATAATATCTATTAACACGTCACACGTCGTAGTATCAGCCTCATTGGAAAAATCATTTTTTCCTTGCACAATACTCACAGCTAAGCCGTCCAGCTAGAACAGGTACCTACTGACATACGAGTATAAGTTCAACCAAAACTGCTGGTAGACACTTACCCACCACATCTGTGACTAGATCAGTGTAGTTTATGCTCGGCCCGACTGTTGCGTTGACAGCAGTGATGTTCAAAGGTCTTTCAGCCGTCCCAGGACGCAGCGTGAAGCAGACCAGCGAAATCAGGAAGTAGCAGAAGAACAGAAAGAACTGCCGGTAGAAACGGAACTTGACAAACGTGTTCCATTTGGTCTTGAGAAGGTCGATCAGCATGCCTTCTAAAAGCTCCAAGTGCTCGTCTTTCTCCTGTAAAAAATGAAATTAATTTTTTCCAATACCTGGTAACTGTAATCTTTATCAACGGGCTAAGATTGAGTTCAGATCTAGAATAGTAGCAAAAATACAGTAATTGTTACCCACCCCAAACACGACCAAATTCAAGGCGGAATCCTTACTGATAAGCCCTGTCTCCGTATCTATAGTGTCGACTTGTCCTAAAGGATAGGCAGCGCAGGTAGTGGCACCAATTTGCCAGTATATCTCTCGCTCTATGTTCAAGATGTGGAAGAAAAGCTCTGTTCGGGCAAGTTTTGCGGCGAGAGTCAGAGGCGTAAGATTCAGAACGTTGCGAATGTTAAGTGAGGCTCCGACTTCGTACGCCATATCGAATGTACTCTGGAACAAAAGTATTTTGAATAGATATACATATACACGGAGTCGGGTTTCACGTGGTCCAATCCAAAACCATCGATAGAGGGGTCCAGGGGCTACTCTAAGGACCCCCATGTATGTTCCGCGAAAATTTATTGTTTTCGAGGAAACATCATTTTTCTAAATTTTTTCTTAGTACCCAAAATGACGCATTTTTTAATGATTTCTCCTAAAGTATTATTACTAGAACCTTGATTTTTTTTGTGAATGTGAACAATTAATAGGCCTTTCATTACACCACTACAGTTGTAACTCAGGCTAATTATTTTCTGCAAAAAATAAATAAACAGTGAACTTTTTTTATTTGGATGATTTTTTACTTCTTTCTTTAGGTTGGTGTAACTCTAAAAAAGCACATAACATAAAACTTCAGGACCCATTTCAAAAACTTGCCTACTATGTGGACCCACTACTTGTAAAATTTCAATCAGCTACAGCAAGAGCTTCATGTCAAAAAAAAATAATTCTGAAATGGCAGGATTTTAATATTAAATTAAATTTCTTCAGTCATGAACTCAATTGATTTCCAATGGCATTAAAAAAGTTTACTTTGAGATAATCTGTCTTAACACATCAGACGTCATTACAGATACCAGTTTTGATCCCTTTGTTCAAGTTTACAAACGGTTTTGTTAGTCTTCCCTTGGCTGCTCTCGCATTCGTACATTGTTCATACTATCCCTTTTTAACTACTGGCGTGTTAACGGACTTTTCGATTGCTTATTTACTTTTATTTCGACGACTCTGGAACGAAGACCTGGCACCTTCAATAATTGATAGATTCATTACAGAAAATTAGAGGATAACATGAAAAAAGTAGAAACATATCAACGATTTTACAAAAATACTTTATTATGTATTTTTTACTATAATAAATGTTCGAAGTGACGTCCACCTTTAGCTATGCACATACGACAACGTTTAATAAACTGTCTTCTTACACGTAAAAAGGAGTCGTCTTTTTGTCTTATTGTCTCTTGTGCTTCTCTTTGTTTAGTGTTTAATTCTTCGATAGTATTGTATTCTTTGTAATACACTAACTCTTTGTAGAATCCCCAGATAAAAAATCGACAGGGTTTAAGTCGGGGGACCTTGGTGGCCAGGCGATGGGTCCACCGCGTCCGATCCATCTGTCTGCGTATGTTTGTTCCAAATGATTTCTAACTACTCTAGCGAAAGGGCACGGAGGTCCATCATTTTGGAAAAATACTCGCTGGCGCAACTCCAAATTAACATCGAGCAGAGCATCCAGCATAAGGTCGGGCAGAATACCTCAAAAAACTGAGGTATGTGGCACCATTTAATCTTTCTGGTAGAACAAATGGGCCGATTAGTTGTCGGTTAAAAACTCCAGTCTACAAAAATAACAGAAAATTGGTGCTGGAAGCTGTGGCGGCGCACCAGCCTTGGATTTGTTCGCGACCATACGTGAGTGTTATGCATGTTAAAAACACCACTCCTAGTGAATTTGATTCGTCAGTTCACAAAATCGAGTCAAAAAAACCTGGATCATTGCTATCTCTCCTAATCATCTCTTGACAGAAAGCCACACGTCGGTCATAGTCTGTAGGTAGCAAGTCTGGGACTTTTCGTAGGTGGAATGGACTTTCCTTGCGCAAAATTCTGTGAACTCTTTGATGGGGAACACCGAGACGCCGACCGATTGACCGCGTACTAGCTGCAGATTCCCTAGCAATTTCTTCCAAAACGTTTTCTACCAAATAGGGATCTTCTCTTAAAACACCTTCATTATACGGTGCTCCTGGACGGCGGCCTTCAATGAATGCATTATGCACACGGATGAAAACACGATCATCTGGATATGTTTCAGGTTGTGGTCCACCTCGTTGTAACAGCCGCTGTTGATACAGACGTGCCGCAAGTCGAGCGTTTCCTCTGGCATATCCATAATAATAATGCATTTCTGCATATTCTCGTGCCGTGTGAGGCTTTGCTTTGAACGAACCCACAATCACAAACACACAGTACGTATTAAGGGCAAAATCTAGTCCAGTAATCGTGCCAAGTCTTCGTTCCAGAGTCGTCAAAACAAAAGTAAATAAGCAATCGAAAAGTCCGTTAACACGCCAGTAGTTAAAAAGGGATAGTATGAACAATGTACGAACGCGAGAGCAGCCAAGGGCAGACTAACAAAACAGTTTGTAAACTTGAACAAAGGGATCAAAACTGGTATCTGTAATGACGTCTGATGTCTTAAGACAGATTATCTCAAAGGAAACTTTTTTAATGCCATTGGAAATCAATTGAGTTCATGACAACGAAATTTAGTTTAATATTAAAATCCTCCCATTTCAGTTCTTTTTTTTGACATGGAGCTCTTGCCGTACCTGATTGAAATTTTACAAGTAGTGGCTCCACATAGTAGGCAAGTTTTTGAAATGGGTCCTGAAGTTTTATGTTATGTGCTTTTTTGGAGTTACACCACCCTAAAGAATAGAACGATTCCGTAGCTTATTGTGAAGGCCAGCGGATCTTATCTAGCAAATCTTGCCTCACTACTAATAGCATGCAAAAAAACATATACGTACTTAGTTAATATCTTCATGTGTTGTTTTAATAGCCTTTTTCTTTTTGATCGCAGTGTTTTCTAGATCACTACTTTATGTATTGCTTAACAGTGAGAACATTAAATGCTAATGTACTATTCTAGTTAAATTGAGCAAATGTATTAGAAATAGCTGTTTCTTTTCCTTAATAAAGAAAATGAATAAAATAAAAAATAAAGAAAGAAGTAAAAAAACATCCAAATAAAAAAGTTTACTGTTTATTTATTTTTTGTAGAAAATAATTAGCCTGAGTTACAACTGTAGTGGTGTAATGAAAGGCCTATTAACTGTTCACATTCACACAAAAAAACAAGGTTCTTGTAATAATACTTTAGGAGAAATCATTAAAAAAAATGCGTCATTTTGGGTACTAAGAAAAAATTTAGAAAAATGCTGTTTTCTCGAAAACTATTAATTTTCGCGGAACATACATGGGGGTCCTTAGAGTAGCCCCTGGACCCCTCTATCGATGGTTTTCGTTTGGACCACATGACACCTGACACCGTGTATGTTATGAGCAAGTCGTAGATAAATCAAAGCAATGACTGATGTGATGAAGACCAAATTCATAGAGGAAGAATTCTGACTCTGACCGAAGGAATTGTGTCCCAGGGCTTTAATTCAGTAAACTTAAAGTACCGTGCTTATCTAAAAACATCTTGATTGACATAGCCACACTAACCAACTTTTCGTAAATGACGAGCATGTGCAGCACAGTGTTGCCATTGGTGTCCTGTTTGTCAGGGTTAGCCCCACGCGCCAATATGAGACGATAGCATTCTTCTTGCCCCAGACATGCTGCGAAGCTGAGTGGATATTCCCCCCAATACACATAGCTAAAACAAAAGATGTAAAATATGTTTTTTTTTGGATAAAGGCCCTTCTTTTTCACAGAAACTGCATTATCTGCAAACACTCACAATCTTAGTTATTTTGAACTGAAATTTTAACAAATTGTCGACTCAAACAATAAAGTTTTTAAAGAGGGCTATATCAAAAATATCTTACCCCACATAGTTGGTATCTCGCTGCACATTGACCCATTCGTGGTCCATTGAATCTGACCTAGATGCCTTCTGATCCTCAGGGCACATGAAATTTCCGCAGCATCGCTCGTGGTAGTCTGCTCCCGCGTCTAGCAGAAACTTCACCATTGTGGGATCTTCGTTGACTATCGTCATGTGGAGTACACTCTCACCTTGAAAACATGGTTTGTTTTCACTAACTTTCATAACATATTGTTTGATCCGCAAAGTCAAATAGTAATTATTAGAATAAAATTATGTTAACATTGCAGTAGCGATCCTCGATCAAATTGGAAACATCTTACTGTGATAAGAGTAAGTTATCTAATAGAGGAACAGTCAGCAACAGTCATACTTAGAACTGATGTCTGAAGGTCAACCTAACTAAACCCAAATAAAACGTTGACGTGTGACAAGTATTGGTTCAATGTTGCTCTAAGGCCTCATGGTAAGGCACCAGATTTAAAAGAAGTCGATTTCAATCAATCAAGCAAGCAAATTATTACTATGAGATCGATTTAAAAATATCTTTTATAAAAATGTATGTAGGATAAATACTTTTTAATGTTAAGTACATCTGTTTTAATTAAGGGAATACAATTAGGGCAGCCCTAAGCGAAAATAAAAGGGTTAATTTTAAAATATTGATAAGGGAAAGTATTCATAAATCACTGTCAGGTTATTTTGCACCAGCCAGTTATCGAGTACTCTATCAAATTACCGTAACTGGCTTAATCATGATAGAGTGAGGTTAAAACACAAATAGGTAGGATTAATCACACCACCACCGACCGAACCATGACAAGTACAGTTGGCAAAATATACTATAAAAGCTAGTGATTCGCTAAAGTAAAAGGAACGAGATCCGATTTTCTGAGCACTGCTTTGTCTGTCATATTTATAATATTTTTTGCTATTATCGCTTGGGCTGATGCGCCTGTATCAAAATACTCGTATATTGGCTACGTACTTGAATGGTTCCGGACACAAATGCTGTATAAATTACAGCTGCTCGTCAGCCGCAGATTAGGAGCACCCCTTTACTGTTTATAAAGCCTACTTAATTTATATTATTACTTTGTTTATTTTAGCATTTTACAATGCTTGTTTTCATATCGAAACTAGAATGCTGCTTGATTTCATCAAGGTCCGAAATTCGATTTTTTCTAGTTTTCTATCCTACTTATATTATATTGCCAGTGACCTTAATGTGTCCATGAGGAATACCATACCAAACCATTGTAACCTACCATAATACTCGTCGCTCATGTAGATATCGTTGATGAGCTTGGGGTAGAAGCGCAGCAGCCTCTTGGCCAGGTCCGCCAGGAGCGACGTGGCGTTCAGAAGGCACAGGTGCAGGATCGTCTCCCCTACCGCTCCGCGTTCCTGAATACCAAATACTAATGTGGACCAGCCATGCTGAACAAATTAACTGCTATTACTTAACATCAGGGGGCTCAAACTTGGACAAAAATCTGCACATACGAGTATCAAGTAGATGCAAGTTTAAAACGCAAGTTAGAGCTCTATTTGTAATCATTATCAAATTCCAGCATCCATCATTATCAACCAAAAAAATTTACAAAAAACCTAACCAAACTTGTCTGGGTTTAAGTTTCGGTACAATGTAGGAAGTAAAACTTCAGGAAAAACTAACTATCATAGTACTTATTTAGGCCGGATCTTTCTAAAGTTATTTAAAATCATAAGTCATAACATAACTAAACGAAGCAGATAAAAACTAATGAAAAAAGTACCTATGAAAACCTGAAGTTGGGTCGACTTCAGTCATCCTTATCTCGACAGACTAATAAAGGAATGTTTTTAAAGGTAAAAGCATTGGTCTGGTCTGGAACACGGGCCGCAAAATAGTTAAAAGAATAGGTATACTTACTTGACATTTTTACCAAGCATACTCGTATAAAAACTTTGAGTAAACGCGGTTATACTTCGATTATTTTAGCATTTTACAATGCTTGTTTTTTATATTTTAAAGATAGAAAATTTTCATTTCTAAAGAAATCGATTTCGGACCTTGATGATCTCGAGCGGGAATCGAACCCGCGTCCTTCACAATCCGGGTGACTGCTCAAAACTACTAAGCTACCAAAACCTCCTCAGTGTTTTAGAGCAGTCACCCGGATTGTGAAAGGTTGTGTCGATTTTTTAAAGTTTTTTATCTTTGAACGCGGTTAGTCAGTTTGCCTACTGTTAATTCAGCTAGAGTCCTCATGTCTTACCTTAAGGTCCCAGCATAGTTCTCGGTAGCCAAAGGGGTTGGCATCATATTCCTCTTGTGTTACAACTGGCCAGTCCTTCTCTACGTCGAAATCATCATCAGGATTCTCCATTCCTCGCAATGGTGGTAGCTGGCAAACATTTTTTTAAACGGCATATACAATAACGTTGACCGAAAAAACAACGGTCATAAGTTCATAACGTGGACCGAAAACAGTCTGACAGCTCTATATAGTCTATTTCATTTCCTTCTGTAAACATATACATTTAACTATTACTTTTAGTTTTAGAATAGTTTTGACTAGTGGTTTGTCTGTACGGCTAAAGATTGGGTAGCGCTAAAACTCTCTGGTTTTCTGGTAAATCCAACAGTCCAACGCAGGTAGAGTCACTAGAGCGTGATATCGACATAAAGCTAGGAACTAATTGTTAAAACTGGCTTACTATGGACGAGTTCCAGCATCGCATACACTAGGCAACAAAAATAATTGACGCGCAACACGTAACGCTCAACTGGATCTGCAACGTTGTGGTGGTTGCGATAGCAGACAACGTTGCTAAAAAAGTTCCGCGTTGTTCAACAACATTGAGCAACAACGTACAGGTCGCGCGTCGAATGTTGCCTAATGGATCAGGCGAGGCTTTAGGCTCAAATTTGTGCTGCAGTTCCAGTAAGCTACTGCTCCCCCTGCGTTGGCGTTTGTGGAAACGGCTTATGCAGCCAATACAAATTTTAATGCACTAAAGTCCCTCGATGCGCCAAAAACAGCCTGACGTCGTCACTTAACGTCTAACGCACACACCCATGCTGCATGCGAATCAACGCGCTCCTGTTAGCCATATCAGCTCAATGTCAAAATTAACGCGTTACAGTGCAGTTGGATCAGTAACATAAAATGACCAGGGCCCAGATTCTGTTTTTTAAATGCCAATGGAATCGTGTCTACTTAAATGGCGTGATTTTAACAGTTTTGGTATGGACCAAACATCAAAATCGTGCAATTCAATTACGATTCCATTGGCATTAAAATAGCAGAATTGGGCCCAGGGGGGTAAAAGGTTCAATGTCTCTGATGTTACCAGCTTATGCCGCGGCCGCTCCTTGTTGCGCAGCAGCACGATGTGCGAGACGGGGATGTACCGGCCTTTGCCCTTGTTGTACAGGAACGGCTCCACCTTCGTCTTGATCGCGTGGTCTATTTCTGCGTACTGCTTGTTCTGCACCGCCCGCTTCATCATGTCCACTAACAGCCCACCACCTAGGAAAGACTTTGTTACTGCATTTTTTCAATACCTATGTTGACGTCTGACAGAATAAATGAAACTAGTTAGTTTAGGGTTTTGAAGCTTTTGGATATTAAAATCGAATCAATAATACTCACCCCAAAACTTTTGATACTTTACAATTTCGCTTCTTATGCAAGCTCCATCAAATTAGCGCTTTAATTGAATGCGGCAATAAAGGCGTTAGGATGTTTTCGACACATAATATAATTTTAGCCCAGAAGTGGGATTTGCTCAGTGGTGGGACAGTTTCCGATTGGCGCAGTCGCTAACACTAACGCTGACGCAGGTAGTAGAGCATTAGCATAAAAGAACTTAGAAAAAACTCTTCAGCTCGTTTCACCATGCTAAATCAGAAGAAATCTTTTTTCTACGCTTACCTTTTAGATCTATAAGCTTGTAGAGTTTCTGCTCTGAAGTCCCGGCTTGTTTCTTCACACCACTAGTAACATTGCTTTCAGTATTACCCATCTTGGTGCTCTTTCTTTCTTTCTTCTTTCATTAGTTTTTCTGTACTTCTTTTAAGCACTATTTTATCGTGCTATTAGAATACCACAACACAACCTTGAGGTTTATTCCTTCTGTTTATAGATATCGATAAAGCAGTTTCGTTGCCATAACAATAGCTGATATGGTTGGGGATGCAAGGACAAACACACATTTTCATATTGTTTATGAGCAACATATTGCGAGATAACATGATCAAAGTAATTGAACGGGCATACTGGCATTCTATAGGTAATTATAGGACCATGGCTAAACCTATATAAAATCTTTTTTTAACCTGTGTACCTGTACATTTTTCAAAATGAGATAAATAAGACACAGAGCATGCTAGGTATTATAGTGGTAGTCCGCATCGCTGTTCCTTTTATACACTCACAAAAACAAAATCATTGGAGACTCGCGGACAAGACGGACATGAACAAGCTGGACACGCGTTCCTCAAGGTTCTCGCTCATTTGGAGCACTTGCCTGTAATGTAACGTTACGGAGTCGGGCATTACATCAGTGAGGTAGGAGAACCGAGCATTACAGTGCACAAAATCTAATGTTACAGATTCAAACGTTACGTTGGTGAGGGAAAAGCACCGAGCATACAGTACAGTGCGCAACTTGATGATACAATGTGTATTATTTTGATACAACTTTCCTGAAATTTTGTAAAGCAGTATTGTAATGTAATGCTCAAAATCAAATCTGAAACGATACATTACAGGAAAATGGTCCAGAAGTCGGAAAAGGAGGGGTTCAAAGACTGTCAATAAATAAAACAAGTCTAAACTTTATTTTAAAGTTTCTGTGGTCTTAAAATAAGATAAAATATTTCTGCGATGCTCAATAAAGAAGCGGCGAAAAAAAGGCTGACCATACCTCCGATCGTCACTGAAAATAAAACAAAATCAAATATAGCTAAGTAGGTATATAAAACTTTAAACTTGTGTTTAATTTCGTACGTTATTTCCTTACCGACGAAGTCTAAATCAGTTCGTATCAAGTTCCTC
The DNA here is from genome assembly GCA_947369235.1 of Udea olivalis. Lineage (NCBI taxonomy): Eukaryota > Metazoa > Arthropoda > Insecta > Lepidoptera > Crambidae > Udea > Udea olivalis. The sequence goes on from OX376342.1 coordinate 17,285,338, forward strand.
TTGTACCGCAGAGTGGGTAGAGCCGCCATGCGGACGCTCACCAGAGTGCCCTGGTATGGCTCTTCGTGCACCCACCGCCTGCGTCAAAGTAATTTATGCACGGCAGATAAAACAGCAGTATCTATTAACTAAGTTTAACCGTATTGCGACATTTTCACAGGTTACAAAGTGGAAGATTGTTTGAAGTCGGTTAATATTTTTGTAACTTCGTTAACGCTATTTTATTCTTACAACAGTTACAACGCATATACCGGATGATTTTGGATACCTTAAGGGTATAGCGTATTATCCTCAGCAAGTGATATAGACACTATCTAAAATAGAATTTGCACATTCAACTCTGCTTCAAATTTATTATGAAATCTGACGGAAATTCGTGTTAAAAAAAAACTGTACATTAGGTACCTATTCGCAAATAAACTCGCATTACTCGTATTAATAACTACTGTGGTTGAAAGTACTTATCGTCCAATTTTTATTACAGAATAGAAAAATCGAGTCGATCCTTTTGCAGAGCAAAAGTAGGCTTTTGCCATGCAAATGGATTAACTCTTTTTTTTCTAGTTTCTATCATTGTGTGAAAAACAGTAACAATAGTAAGTTGCGTTTCTTTGAATTATCGAAAAATCAAATAAGTACTTTACTTAAATTTTATTGGAAGGTTATGGATCACATTTATTATTATAACATCACATTGACGGAGGATGTGTACCTATAGTGTATCTACTTCTGCAAATGTTACCTAGAGATATGTATAGTAGTGAGTTCGCTCTCGACGCAGGAAGGCAGACATTCACCATCATCATCTTCATGGTCATCAACACCCAGCTTTTGTTTTTGAACTAAAAAAAATATATTCCAGCCAATGAGCAACTCGTTTAACTTGCCCTGACTGAATGGGGTAGCCATTTTGATTATTGTATTAACCAACCTTCAGCGACTATCATGCAATTCATTCCAGTGAAGTTGCAATAATGATCCTTATCTGTGAAACATAACAATGTTGAGAATTACAAGACCAGAGACTACTTCTACTGAGGTATAGGCAAACACAGCTAGAGCGTAACACTGGCGGTCTAACATGAGACTAAATTAGAACAAGCATACGGACCGCCCGATGGTAAGCAGTTACCTACAGCAACGGCTATGAACAGGTGTAACACTAGACTAGATATATAAAGGCAATATTGTATGTATTGTTTGTTTCGACGCTACGAACTCATATACTGTGCCCAGACGGTGCAAAGTCCAAATAGTTATGCTTGAGTTGTGGTTGATTTTAGTACGAGTTGACCTATTAGATTATTTAGATTAACTCATAATGAATGACAACTTACAAGAACTGTCACGTGCAGGGTGCACGCAGCCACAATGATCAAACATGTGTTCCGTGTCTTCAGCCAGGCGACAGGCTCCGTAAGAATACACCTGCCGAATAGAAACCAGATAATTCATTAGCCATCACACAGATCATTGGTATAATGGAAACCTTCGTAACACGTATATTCTTTCTATGATTGATTGTAATGAAATCTTCTTTGCTAATTCTTTTAGAGATGACGTCAATAAACACTTGTGCAGTCAACCGGGTTTTCTCATTATCAAGTCTGTCACACGTTTGCCACAATAATAATAGGCCATAAAAGCCGTTAACTGACTAAAGTAGTGAAGCAGATTTGCTGGCTGGTTGGCTTCACAATGGCGGTATGATGTTAAAAACGGTTTTTTTAAGTTTGCTATACGGACAGACAAGATTGTTAAATGACGCGACTGGGTAGCTGCTGATACCCACTGGATAAGTATGTAGAGCTTCATCAGGTACTTCCTCGAGATATCGACAGCCTCTAACATCAGTATTCTCGGCAGAAAGCACTGGATCGTTTTCCATTTCTACTATGGAAAACAAGAAATCCGCCCGGTTGTACAAGTTCGGCTTGACGTCGAATTTGAATTTTACGTCTAAGGTGTTTGTAGATAACTCCTCAGGACTGTGCACAGATATCTAGAAACAACAGAACAGAAGAACAAAATTAAAACTTCAGCCCTAATGCTAACGGGCAATCGAGGAAAGCGTAGATAGAAATCAAAGCATAGTAAATTTAACACCCGGCTACCAACTTTCATACTAATGCCGGAAGATTTTATTTAAAACTACCTCTGCGAAAAACAATTGCACGCGGCCCGCCTGACGGTAAGTGGTTACCGTAGCGCCCAACACCAGTGGCATCACTAACGCGTTGCTGACCCTGTAAAAACCTTTTCAAACCCCAATTGAAGAACTTCATAGCCACTAAGCTATTCTCACTAGGAAAATCTAAGCTCATCACAGTAAACGTTCTAAGGAGAGAAGGAATTAAGCCACTCCGAAAACCGAACTGTACGAGAACGTGGTGTATCCTGAGTGTGAGAATAAACTCCCTGGCGATGGCGAACGGTGTGGTTATGAAAGTTCGAGCAGTCAGTGAGCATCATATTATCGAACAGTTCCGTAGAACAAAACCCGCTTGTACGAGGATAGGTAAGCAGTAGAACACGCATAGGGAGGCGAAGTCTCTCTATTCAAACGTTTCTGGGCTGATTCAAGAAGACTGACCCCCTTAGAAAATCAAACAGTCTTAAAAGACTGTTTTCTCTTGGTAAAGTTGTCATTTTTATGAATAAGGGGGTGACTTTATATCCAGGCTCTAGTTTGCTTGTTTCAGAGTTCTGTTGATTTTGTAGAAAAACTGGTTATAGAATATGTATGTGGGAATCCTTAGGGTTAAAAGAAGATTTTAATAGGATAACTTACTTGCGCTTCATACAGTAGGCGGAAGGTCAACAATCCTGGACCAGTTGTTATATTCACAATATACAACGGCTCTTCACATGACTTCCTGTGAATATCCAATAGCAAATTCGATAAATCGCTAATTTTTATTTCACCACACATCAGCTGTTAGGCGTTTAGATACGATGATAGTTATGTTTAAACTGGGTTATCTACTAATCTTATCTCTAGCTTTAGTGGTTTTTCATGTGTTTTTATCACGTCATATCACTGTCTAGACCTATTAGTTCACTCACTCGCTCTGTAAGGTGTTGAATGAGAAGCAATATCCATACTCGGAGTCGACAAGCCGAAACTTTTGGCAGCAATCGAATGTTATATTGTTGAAGCGGCAGTCAGTTATCAATTCTGTGCATTTTTTGTGGACCTAAGTAACAAAACATAATTTTTTTCAGTGATTAGAACTTACAACTTATATGTGAGTGGCTTGGTTAAACCCAGATGTTATCTATTTGCATAAATATGATAGGTAAAGCAAGAAGCACTCAGTTTTGATGTTATGAAAAGATTCTAAAACATAAACAATGCAACACTAATGATTGAAAAGCGACAAAATGCCATGGATTTGCTCAGTTACCAGTGTAAGTCGATTGTAATTGTCATTTATTCATTTCCTCATTATTAGTATTATTGTACCTAAAAAGTTGGCTGTACCTGCCTGATTTAGGGATTTTTTTACTATAGATTTTCTGCTTACTGAATGAAATATAAAAATAATTACTTAGGTAGGTACTCAAAATATTTGCCGGATAAATTATTTTACAACACCAAATTTAGTATTTTTGACGACGGCACATCGTGTGTTACAAATTCTAGACTCTTCTATAAATCTATTTAAAACTTGGTGCCCATGTGGAGCTAGTGGAGCTAGTCTACAAACCAAGGTGTTTTCAATGAGCGAGGGGCTTACTTTTTCTATTATTGTCCGCCATGGGACGTCACAGGGCACCTGGTCACCACAGGGTACGCATACAGACTTGCCGCAACTGCCGCGTCCATACACCAGCTCAGTCAAGTACTTGCGGAAGTCATAGTTTAAAGGCTCCATAAGATCGGCTGGAAAAGGCCAATAACGTGAGGGCAAACTTTTCAGGGCTACATCATCCCGTGTTCACCACTTAATGCGAAACGACTCGCATGGTGCTCCCACGGGGTGATCGTGTAGCCTATAGAAGATTTTGTATACACTGGCTAATAAAAAAGGCCTACATCATGAGAAAATGCTTTTGAACCACTAAGAAGAATGATTACCATTTAATTACCTACTTAACTCATGAGAAATTTGACTTTGGTCTTTTTGTCCTTCTAAGTTCTAACATGATCTTCTCCAATTCATGTTATAATCCAAATTTCATAAATGCCTTCAAGCAGGACGTTTATTCATTTTACCAACCCGTGTCGATTCTAAATCAGTGGAACACTCTTAATTCTCGCAAGTTTTCATAACCTTATGAATACATATTAATTAATTTAATACACTTTTCGAACACTTTGTATTTTTACTTACGGTATAGAGCGGCAAACTTCCTCTGAGTCATCTTAGCGTTGTAGATTTCACATACAGTGACTGCCGGGAACGTGGTCTCCCACTGCAGGTAGCGAGTGTCAGGAGTGAAGTTCACCTGATCTCCTCTCTGAACAACCGGCTCCAGGAGCAGGTACAGGCACCCGGCCGAGATCATCACTATTAGGATCCAAAATATTCTACAAGGAATAGGTTGATTTGTTGACCACTACTTTAGTATTGGTCGAACAGTCCTTAGTGATATCTACACCGTGACTTTGAGAAGCAATACTAACGCGCGATCCACTGCAACGCGATTGTATCGCTGCAAAAAGTCGCAGTGTATGAAGGGCCTAAAGGCGTAGTGTTGTTGACGAGTATTACTAAACTTATCATCTAATTATAGCTACGTAAAGAATTAGACAATCCTTATTAGACCTTACAGTCAACTGCCTTACTTCCCGTCCACGTTTAGTACACGCTTGCCAATATGAACCCAACTCATACGATTAGTGTTAGGTACTACTCCAAAAGTAGTACCCCAACGTCTCCAACGGTAGAGCCATCTACCGCTAAATATAGCGACTACCGTTGGAGTTAGGGGAAAAAAGGCAAACAAAAATTTGACATTTTGTTAAGATATGTTTTTCGCAGCAAGTAATAGTTTTAGCCAAACTTATTACATAATTAAACGAATGATATATAACCGATTCTATTCAATGAAAACATCATGGTGAATGTTAACAATTTGTTGCTGTGCTGATATGTAGTTGTTTTTCTTACTTCCAATCCTAAATATCATCATCATCAACAGCCTTCACGTTTGTTAAAAAAAAAATACAGTGCCGTTGGAGCATTCTCTCGTTCCGATCAAAGTATGTTTAATCATACCATACCTATACATGTGAATTACACAATAGTCATTAATTGTGAATGAATAACAATGCAAGGCAAACGATTTTAATGAATATGCTTTGATTGACCAGGTGACCAGGTGGCATTCACTACCTGTTATGTGTCCGTTCTTTTAATTTTGCTGCTACAGGTATAAAATCGATTACATTTTTGGGAACTCAGATCCTACGAGTACCTTATTAGTGTGTATGTGTTCTCAGCAAATATCTTCGACAAACCATGAATGCCGCTATTTCTCCCAAAAAACAGAAACCTCTCACTAGAAGAAGAATTTGCATTTTTGAATACTTCTGTTATTCTACGAATTTGCTCTTTTTTCATTATTAAATAGAAACTGCGACGTTTATCAGATCCACCCGTAATCTGTGGTTCCGCTACGTCTATCGAGGTTCTTATCGGCTTTTGCCGCATAAAATAATATGCATATTGTAAACCAATTCCAATTAGTTTAAAAGCTTCACCTTTCCAGAGTATAATTAACTAATGATTACAGGCTAATACAGATAAACATCTAGAGAAGTAAATTATTGTTTTAAACACAGTAAAAATACGAGTATAAAGGGAGAAATGAGACCGTAACATGGGGGCGGCGTTGCTGAATAAAAAATCTATACCCTGAGTTTTTTTTTTTGAGTTTTCAATGTCATACATAAGCTATAAAATGAGGTAAAATTTCCACTGGATTTTTAATCTTTTACATAACCTAACGCCTCCGTGAATTCCATGACCGAGTGTTTAGAGAGCTCGGCGCGAAATCCGGAGGACCCGGGTTTAAATCCCAGGTCGGGCAAAGTGTGTTTTCGGATTTTTCGGAACACAGCCCGGGTTTGTGACTGATTGGTGGTCACTAAGCCAGTACCCATTAATTGTAGCGATGACTTGATTTCAATGATGGTCTTTGCCCAGCAGTGGGACAGCATATAGGCATTACTTTACTTTAACTTCACTTACATACTTACCTGCGTTATTTTATTTTTCATTCTCTTACTTAGTTTTAAAAACTGAATCACTCTGATTTATACTGGTTATACCACTGTTTTAACATTTATAAGACCGAGTAGAATATTGCACAAATTGTAAATGGTCAGAGACATCAAGATAAAAGTCATTAAGTATAAAAATAAAAAAAACAACTTCAGATAACTAGATCATATAAATGTTCGTATGAATATGATTATTAATAAAAAGATTAAGTTGTACATACAAAATATAGTAATAAAAGTTATTTCAATAAATACATGGTATTGTTTCGCGTTCTACTGCGAGGAATGGCCAATCTTGGCACTAGTTTTATACAAAATTTAATTACGAGTCATTCTTTTAATCTCTATCGCAGATCACATAAAAGTTTCACCTAGCTGATGATGAGACACATGACGTTATTGTAGGTTTTGACAAGAATCTCAAGCTTGAACTCCTATTTTTGGTTCAGTAATTTCGGTAATTCGAATCTGAGATGTGGTGTTAAATAAAACATCCTGATTTTACAATAAAATTAGTTGTGCAATAACAATCTTTAATACTTGGTAAAGCCGCAAATGTATTTTACTTCTTGGTGACTAGTTATCTTAAAAGTAAGTGGTGACTGACATAGCCACTTACACACTTTACTGCATTTCTCCTTTTTGTAATGACAAGCTGGTGGGCCACCACCGCGCCCCGCGGAAACATCAGCTCACGCGTCTCTCAAGTATCTCCTGAAATCCCATCAGCCCACCCACCTCCTGAACCAGCTCTTATGTGTAGTAGTTGGCAGATTCTGGACTAGTGGATCCGCAACCATCGGGTCACCATATGCCGGAGTGGCTGCAGTAGTGCTTTTGGTGCTGCGATCGAGGCGGAACCCTTTTTGGAGGTCGCGTAGGAGGTCTGCCCGCGGATGCTGTCTTTCCCACTCAGTTGCTAGGAAAAAAACATAGAATATATCAAGGTCGTGTATTTTTTTTTAATTACTAAAAAACAGTTCAACATTTTATTGAACCAAATTCCACGAAACTGTATACACAGTTGACTGTAGCCTGCGTGTAGCACACGGCTTCTGCACTATCAGCTATGGTATATAATGGTGACTTTACTATCTAATGGTCAGAAAATATCTGCAGATTTAAATTTTCAGCATACAAAAGTTAATAAAGATTTTACCTGAATAGCTTTGCTATTAATTAAAAACAGTTAATTAGTTAGTTTCGACACGATTGGTGTAGCGCGCTGTAGCGCCTTTTCTCGATATACTCGCGTTTGTCCCGGGTTCGATTCCCTATCAAGGAAACGAAATTTTCTAAATTATATCGGATCTTGGTGTGCTGGGAGAAGCTCCTGGCCTAAATCACAGTCTACGTACCACGTAACACAAGGCTATTTATCTTATCTCCAGACAATGACAATTGGTGTGTTGTCTGGGACATGTTAAGGTTCTTAAGTTGTGTTTTTTTAATAATGGCCGTCAAGATGATGGAAAGCGGTCGTGAGGTCCATATAAGAGGCTGACAAGGACAGTAGCGCAAAGCAACCACTGAGCTCGTCATACTCATCCTGAAGACCTGAAAAAATGCTTTTCACGCCTCGCTTGAAGACCCCGGGACTGTGAGAGGAAGGGACCACATGCGCTGGAAGAGCGTTCCACATCTTAATGGTTCGACAAAGAAAAGAGTCACTGAACCTTTTCGTGCGTGGGAACAAATGCTGGACTGTGTGTGAATTACTATGGATGGCGCTGTAATCCAGTACGTGCGGTACGGGAGTAGAAGGGTGAGGATGGGACAAGTTGGAATAACTCTTCAGAGCATTCCCCATTATAGTAGCGATCGAGAACACTCAACCTGGCTATGTCTCTACGCAATTGGAGAGGCTCAAGGGTCATAGATGCCTCTGGGTTTCCGATAATGTGGATAGCACGACGCTGCAACCTGTTCAGATCCTCGAGCAAGTTCTTGGCAGAACCGTCTCAGAGATGAGAGCAGTATTCCACACACGAGCGAACTTGAGTCTTGTACAAAAGACAGAGCTGCTCAGGCGTGAAGAATGTTTGGGATTCCGAGTTTACGGGATGCTGTTTTAATAACGCTCTTTATGTAGTCCCGTTGGCTTAGGTTGCACCGAACATCCACGCCAAGGATGTATAGGCTATCGTTTACCGGTAGTGAGGTGCCCTGAAGAGTGGGATGGGGAAGGAATGGTGACGCCTTGGTCGCGAAAGCACACACCTGTGTTGAAGTGCGTGGGCCACAACCTACACGTTGTCAGTTCAGCACGCTCACAGTTTATGAAAATTAGTAATGAAGAAAAGAGAGAAATAACTAACTTTATTAAAATATTACTCTCAGATTACTAAGCATACTACTGATTGTTTACAGTCTCAGCATCTTGTTGTTTCAATTTACGCGGCCTCTGCTTTCATTCTTAGGACAATCATGAATCACAAAGGAAAAAATCTTCGATCAACAATCAATGTAATTGTTGATCGAAGGAAAACATGTAGTGAACGCTAGTAGCTCGTTACCGTTTAATTTTTTCGCAGTTAATGAATAGGCCCATTAAGACGATATTCACTAATTACCAATATTAACATACGGCATTGGCATTGCTTCGCGATCGTGACCAACAATGGCAAGACATTGTAATTTCGAAGAAACTGATTCAATTCAAGACGCATTTATTTGAAAAGTGGGACGAGGACATTGAATTCGCACTATCAGTGTTGTGGGTACGTACTATTTGCGAAACGTACCACCTCATTAGACACATCTTTGCGGTTTATGATTTTACGAGGAAGAATTCCGATGGGCTGGTCATATGTTGCTGATTTTACGAGGATGAGTTCTGAAGGGCTTCCGAACTATATTGTAATTTCAGTGACTAACACATTAAGTTAATATTCCCAGTTAAATAATTTTTTAAGGCCAAATCTTGGTCCTTCGAACCGGATCACGCTTGTTCAGCAAGCTTAAGCTGCTGATATAAGACCCATTTTGCAATGGTTGACCTGTCTTCTTTCGTATGCGTACTTGCATGCAGCGTTGTTCTTCTTTTACGTAAACCAGAAAATGTGTGTTAATAGCGATGTTCTCAGTACTTACGACAGTAGGGTTCTTTTTCCGTAGTCAGAACAAAGTATGGTCCCGATGCTCGCATCAGACCTTCACCCCCTACAGCTTTTATGCCCATTTCGGCACACGAACCCAGTCGATCACAGACGGCTATTAGGCTCGAATTTACGCTGGAAATTATCAAAACGTTATATTGCATTCAAACGTAGCCGTTCTTAAGAAACCTTTTAAATTCATAGCACGATCTCAAAAGAGCTCTTAAATAATAATACTTTTGCGAGAATGCTAATTCAAGATTAGTTTTGATTTAGTAGATATTATAGTGATTTAACTAACTAGTGTTTTATTTTTAACTCAATTTGAAAAATGTACACGGACACGAAAGAAACTTTGCCCTGAAGCTTAATTTGTTCTACTTGTTTGGATAATTGTACAAATTACTCACCCCTCGTAAGTCAAGTTCCATCTATGAGCTCTGAATGAACAGTTATTACTTAACAATGACTCCGTAAACAAGAGGTATGCGCGCCCGTGACTGCAAATTGCCTGTTGTAATTCTGTAATAAAAACAATACCTTTTTTAATCTTGTGTCTAATAAAATCAATTAAATAATACTTAATAAAAAAGATTTAATACTTACTAGCTGGAGAAAATGGCAGCAATCGAGCCCAAACGGAATTTGTGTCGTTGTGACAACCCGGTTGCTTCATACCACCATTCGGATAAAAATCTGCATGACCTAAACAAAAAGAAATGCAGTTCAAGATTTCAGACTTAATAATTCACCAATACCCATTCATAAAGTATGTGGTGTTAAAGTACCTGCTGGTTCAGGTAAACCAAATCCAATTCTTTGTAGAAGCCTTCCATTTGTATGTATAACGTCTACGAAATCTGCGTCGGTCTCATCCAAGCGTTCAGTCCGATTCAAAGTGCGGAAGCAGGGCTGGGCGGGGTCCAAACCTACAAAATGAATAAATAAATAATAAATAGCTACCTAGAAGGATTACTTGAAACTTATAACGCCAGCCAGAAGAACAGTAGAAATCGAATGATAGACCTACAGTACCTTTATCTCAAATAATAACGGGCAGCAACGGGTGCAGCCATATTCGAAAGAGCAGTAACACCTCGCCCATAATTTCTCCCAGAGTTTCAAATTCAATAAAACTAAAACAGTTACTAATTTTAGATCTGCCACTAACCTGTTATCCTCGCAACACCCCCTAAATGATATGATACATAAGATGCTATGTGTGCACCTAAGCTGTGCCCAACGAAATGGAAGTCCTTGAATCGCACACCGGATGCTATTTTGAGCTGCCGTAAGAAACTGAAAAAATATTGAGAAAAGCTTCAAAAGGTTTTATCGTTTGAGTGGTTTCATTGGAATATCATATGTGACGTACTCAGTGATATCAGAACCGACTCGTCGCGTATTCGCAACAGCTCTCCAGTACTTCCATGTGTTTCCACCATCACTCCAATCTACCGCAATCACGTTCACATCCGCCTGATGTTTAAACATATAAATCACTGTTATTATATCGCCCTTGAATTTATTGACTGCCATTTAATTATAAAATATGGTATGGATCGAGGCTTGGGAAGCTCGTTACGGACAGTGAAAATTCTAATTCAGATCAAAGCAAGTGCATATTACCACCTAGTTTTCTGATTTTCAGCTGAAATACTAAAAGTGAAGGGCTCGAAAAAACAGTTTTGACTAGATTCGTCTAAATCTTCTCCATACAGAAGTCTCAACATATTGGTGTATCTTTATCGAGAAAAGTCAACAACTGATAACCTGCGATCAGATGTTGTACAGTCAACTACAGCTTATGTATGAGCAACAACAGTGTGACTTCTATATTAACACGATCATATTACCCTTATGAAAGCTCATTGATCTATACAGACACCACCAAAGTGATAAAAATTTCATACCCATTGTAAGAAAGCTCTTGTCATGTCGTGAACCCACGAAGAGTTGCTATGACTCATGAACCCATGAACGATCATCACAGTCTTTCTGCTGGGTTTAAAATCCACCCATTCCAAACCAAACTGTTCCCCTGGATAAACCTAGAAAGATTTAAAACAATTTATACTGGATATTTATTTATACTGAAGTGAGAACCAGCTTTTAACTTTTTTTTTGTAGACAAAGCAATCATTTCACCACAATCGCACCTGGTGGTGTTACGATGTGGTCTGATAATACATGTTAACTGCCCAGTTTTGTCTTGAAGAGACCCAAGAGGTGGTGTGTTCTGTTAAAACATACGCTGCTGGTAGCGACTTTCACTACTATACTGAACGCATAAAAAAATCAGCTAGGTTCGTGCGGATGGCTGGAATATCCGCAACGTTAGGGTGGAAAGTTAAATGTGCGTCTGGTGCTCCGATAGCAACAAGGTGCCGGTGCACTTTTTTTCAAAGGATTTCATACGAATAATTTGCACGTCGTTAAGCACTTCTGTTTTTGCCAGACCTGCACTCTGTATGGCATCTGCCGTGAAGAGAAGAAGAAGTGTGTGTTGATCTTAGCCGACGTATCTGGCTTCATGTTGAAGATCCACGTGAGCTGGTTCGTGAAAGATCCCAGACCAAAGCAGTCCACGATTTCTGGGACTGGTTTCTCTGTCGTGTCCTAGAATAATAGGGTGTGTAATATATAATATAACAACATATAGTATAAAGTTCAAAACATATACAATCATATGATATAATTTTGTTTAATATAACACTTTTTTAATAAAATAATGGAATGATATAATTTTAAATTACATAATTTTGAAACATCTCAAACAAACAAACAAACTCTTGAACTAAAATCATTTAATATAACAGCCGTTTAATATAAAATTAACGTGATACAAAAATCAAAACATATAACATTTAATATAATCTTCATTTACCATAACACTCTTTTTGAATAATATTTAAAAGATATTATGATTACTTAATTTAAACTCCAATTCATATAATACTACGTGGAACAAGTACTACGTGGAGGGGGGGTTGGTTGGCTGGGTCGGATTCGCCCTGAAGTATAAATAAAGTCAATATGTACAATATGTATATACTGTATATACCAAGTAAAGTTATACCAAATGAAGGTTATATATTATTATTAGGTTATAAATGTATTTTATATTATACCAAATGAAGGTTATATCAATTGTAGAGTATATCTATTAATCGTTATTTGAAACGTTATTATCTTAAATATTACTAATATGAAATGATGCGTATATTAAACAAAATTATATCAAAGGAACGATATCTAAAATGAGTTTTATTTCAAACGTATTTATTCGTTATGTACGTTATACTAAATAGTATTATATAAAATGAATATTATATAAGGTAAACGTTATGACAAACAAAATTATATTTTGAGTTGATATAACAAATGATTATCATATAAAATGAACGTTATTAAAGTTCAATTATATCAAATGATAGTATAACAACTAACCCACCCAAGATAATATTTTGAAATTAGTTCGTTTTTTGTAAATCTGGTAGATCAAGATCAAGTCAATACGTTTTTATTTCAATCATGTTTCAAATAAGTAAATAAAAGCAGTAAACAAAAATATTTCTTTGAGGTAGGTAGGTGTTCTTTGTATTTGCCAGATCTAACCACACGACATAAATCTGAAAAGTGGTTACTGTCATGTGTGTTTTTGAAGCAAAAAGTGTTTTCACCTCAGCGTCAGCATCGTCTGTGTTCGTCAAGGGTGGTTTTGCTGTAGAGTCGTTGTTGTGCATGTTCAGGAACTCTCGGAGATCGTCAGGGCTGATGTGGTTTTCCACTAAAAAAAATTTCGATTAGACTGCGTCTTTCTTGGGAGGTAGGTATGGTCGTAAGCTAACAGAAAATATGCTAAATCGATGATATAAATTATCATAATATTTCGTCCTTTTTTTCGTCAGGAAATGCATTCCGGTATTTTATTGACAGATTATCTGTGCTAAATTGCTAATGCGAATTTTGAATTCCCCGTTTGATTAACTACTCGTAATATTTTTGCTTGTGCGAAAATGGAACCCGCTACCCTTAACTGTCAAACGCCCTTAACCCCCAAACAATAAAAGGTGTTGAGTCTAAGATTATGTGGCGGCTAAATCCACATAAACGCGACCTTTCGGGTCCGTACCTACCCAAAAAACAACCAAATTGTAGGTATTTATATGTTCAATGTTTATGGCTGTTTGTGGCTGGCTGTCGCGTGTATCTCGCATGCAGTATGTAAACTACGGTGCCTTTGCGACTGCACGACATCCGCTGTTTCCAAGACGACAAGTCAACTTCCTAAAACCTCTTACCCGGGTAATATTGTTATTTAACTAGCATCAGTGTGCTTGCGACAGCAGGGCCGGCTCCCGGGCTAGCCGGCTAACCTTAGCGCGGCGGCCGCACTTGACGTAACCTTCACAAGGGTTCCATAATGAGATGCAGTTTTTCTTCTAATAATCTTATTCGCACATGACGTATTTCATTTCAAGGGAACACCAGTTCTTATGAGAAATACAGTTCTTCAAACCTAAACCTAATGGGAAATAGGAAGTATTCCTAACATTACCAAAGCATGAGATGTGTTGAATAGGTTATCTAACCTTGTTCTTATCTGTTTGTAAAAAAATTGACCTTAATTGCTAAGTGAGTTTAACGATGTTTAATCCATGTCAATCACTAATCACATAATAGTTTGTTTACAAAAATTAATGATCTTATATTCTTCAAGATGTCCATTAGAACGCGACTACTTACGCCAAAAAATAATGTGCCTATAACCCTTCGATCAACATTATTGTTGGTCGAAGCTATGACCCAGATCTTACAAACTAAGTATTTTTCAAGAAGGTGAGTACCTACCTACTTAATTAAATATTTCAAGTCACTCCCTCAAAAATTATCAGTCGCAACTTAGGCATTTTTTAATTTGGTCTGTTGTTTTAATTTCACCGAATCTTAAAAACTGCTAACAAAATGTGAGACCCAATTAGAAAGATATTCTATATTCTTATGCAAACATTATAGTTATACCTTATTGTTACCTACTTCACTTATTTACTCCTTCGTTTTAAGTATATTTTCATTTAATAATTTTAGGTACTACTTTCGTTCTTTTCCTAATTCAATTTAAGAATTGATGGATTTGCCTTACACTCATCTGTTGTCATCCATTGTTTTTGACCCCAACTCGAATGTAACAAAACACAAACAATTTTTAAAACACAGCACAAACGATGCATTTTTTCCATTATTTATTTGCACAATGATATATCTATTAGAACTGAATCTTTTTCATTTATAAAACTTAATTTTTTATAAATTTAATTGATGTTTTTTTTATTAACTTTACGCAAACCAGCAAGCGTGATAATTCGCATTGACACCGACTAACTGACTGAACATTCTGAACAATACAAGTGTTGTGCAGTGCAAAGTTCTCGCCCTCAAATGCGCAGGCGCCGATGCGATGGCCGCTCTGTAATTATTGTAATGCTAATTGCCTGCATTTACATAGAATGGCATATAAAATGTTTACGATTCAAATACGTGCCTAAGATGCCTTCCGAATCGTAATCGCCTATTGCATCTCGAAACATTTATTTGCAAACTTAGTGGTAAGTACTACAGAGATGTTAAAAACAAGTTTTTTAGATTCATAAGACTTAGTCGTCGTTTACAGTCACCGCAAATTTTCATTTTCATTGTAAGTAATGGATGAAGATGGATAGGTGATGAAGAGCCTAAATATGAGCATAAGGTCATCCCTGTAAGATTATGTTATTGGCTAAATAAATAAACCTTTATAATAGAAAGTTATTTTAGATTGGGTACAAATATTTTGTTTACCAAAATAAGGTTTTGTGAACCTAATATGTTTAGGTACCCTTAAAATCATAAGTTCCACCAAAAAAAGAAAAGTGATCCAAAAGAAGAATAGTTTACCCTAAGAATAATAACGTATAAAAGGATAGTCTTGATACAACCGCCCCGTCAAAAATTAAGCACTAATCCGATCCACACATGCGTTACTATTACTTGCTTACGTGCGGCGCGCTTTGACATTGAACATTGCGGACCCTGTAATGAACACTGCAAAGCGGTCCGTTTGGAGCCATTAAGGTGCTTCAAAATGGGCGCGCGGACTTGTTTCTTTAAGTAATTATTCTAAGATGTAACTTGTATCTTAAAAAGTGATGCGTCAACTGTACCTAATATGTAACCGTATGCCAAAATTAGTAAATGTTCACCAAATTTGACATACCCAAACACAGAAAACTAAACTATTCAGCCCCCCAATTCAGAGCAGAGTCAGCGACCGATTCGGTTATTTTCTTTAATATCTTTTTCAATAACGATACTTTTTATGTAATTTAATTAATGAAAGCTTAAGGCCTTTGGCTTGAACATATGAAAATATTGATTGCTTCCGTTAAGCGGATCATTTACTATAATTAAAACAAATTTATCGAATCGGTCGATAACTTCGTTCTGAATAGGGGGCCAGGTGTGATAAAGGCTTCCTATATTTTATTATGATTGCACAAGCAATTCAGTGAAAAATAATAGTTTATGTAAATCAATTCGGCGAAAAGCGGGTGAGATATGATAATCGACAAAAGCTGTCAAACATTTGACAGAACGAAGTCTGTTGGGGCAGCTCGTATTTTTTAGGACTAACATTATAATCCTCTTTGGGACTAACATAATGGTCTTAGGCTTAGAATAATGTCACTATGACAATATGACAATATGATGGATAGTTCCATACAAAAAGACGCGCCAAACTTGAAGCCAAAACCGAACGTCAAAAATGTGTCATGGCAGAAGTAACCAAATATTGATAGAATATGTATTGAAAGTTGTTAATTATATTAATAATATGAATAAATATAAAATAAATATGCGCCAGACAACACAGCTCTTGTAATGGTCTCAAAGCAGGGTTTAATATCCCTGTGTTACGAGGTACCATACATAGTGCAGTCATTGAAGCGAAAAATACGGTCTTACCTCCGAATTTTTTAACTGTGAACCGATTTGCATGACATTTTGGAATTAGGCTCATCTTACCCTTAACTTCAAAAGTGAAAATGATCTGAACTCTGCCTATTATTTTTAAGGGGTGTAAACAACCCCTTAATGGAAAAATTGACATTGAGCCATTTTATCGCTAGAAAACATGTCTAATAGTAAGTGGTGAAATTGTAAAGTATTTTCGAACATAATTACCTCATATTAAAATCATTTTCAACCCCTTGAAAAAAAAAAAAATCAGTTACTAAGTAGAAAAAAATTTGATAAGTTTTTGGACCATAACTCCTTCAATTTTCATGCTATCACAATTTATAAAAAACCATTGTAAAGGTAATTAAGAGAGCTACAACATTCTTTATTGCAATATATAGTAAAAAACCTTTTTCTAAAACGGTGAAGGGTTAAAGGGCTTAAGAGAGGCTGTGATTGCGCTGCCACGCGCTCTTTAAACAATCATATCTCCGTCAATTTTTGTTTGACAGAAAAAACAAAACCACCAAATTGTTTGTCTGAAAAATACCTAAATTTTTAATTCGTACACTTTGATACGTATCTGTCGTCATTTTTGAGATTATATGAAAAAAAGGGTTTTTTAAAAATTTGAATTTTTTTTTTTTTTAATCGTGACTTTTTTAAAAATTTGTGTCCTGAAGCAGCCAAACTGATACTATTTATCAAACTCTTCATAATAAAGTTAATTCTAGGTGGAATACGATTAATTTTAATTTTGGTGGAAATGGCACTTATGAAACCCATTGATTTAAAAGAAAAAACATTAGATGCTCCCCTTATTTGCAATACAGCTCACTTATTTTACGTGCAAAAGACTTTTAATAGTGCTCATTTTAAAGCTTATTTCAAGCACCACAAAACCCTTTTGTATTAGAATGCATAAAATGCATCTGTTCGCCGCTAGATGGCATTGACCACATCGATTAAATTTCAGACAAAATAAAAAACGGCTTTGATCTTTAATATCTAGCTTAATATTGCACTTAGAATACTTTATAAAAAACGAAATTGTTCATTGTTTTACCTGCCACAATTTTGTTCTTCGTAAAATTTTCGATAAAACGTATATTTTTGGAGATATTTGCAAAAAACCGATGAAAAACGTGAAAAAATTGCGAATTTTCAATTGCCAATAACTTGAAAAGTATTGGATTTTTTGAAAAACTTTAAAGATGATTTTTTGCTTAAAATTAGGCCTTCTATCGATATCCGAGGTTATTTTGCAAAAAAAAATTCACCCCCGAGAAGGGGTGGCAACCACCCCCAGGGTGGTTGCGGAGTTTTAATCATTTTCACTTTTGAAGTTAAGGGTAAGATGAACCTAATTCCAAAATTGTATGCAATTCGGTTCACAGTAAAAAAAATCGGAGCAATAATGCTTCAATGACTGCACTAACAAGGAAATAAGCCAGGGGCGTCTCCCAGCACACGCAACATTTTTTTTGACAATAAACTGATTTATTCTAAGGTGACTTTTACGTTAGTCCTTTTGATTTTCATAATCACTTAAATATTATTCATGCTCAAGAATATAGAATATTAAAAAAAAATCCTTAAATTAGTAAAATCAATTTCGTCCAATTTACTTAAGGTTGGAAAAATATTTTCTCATTTCTGACAACATTTACAAATTTAAAAACAAAAGTGGTTTCTACATACATTACAATATTTATTTTGAGTTTATAAGTGCTAATATATTCTTAATTAATATACGTTAAAACATTTGTTAAGGGGAGTGTCCTTGGTCCAACGCTCTTTTTAATTTATATCAATGACATGTGCAACCTGAGTAGCGTTGGAGGAAGGATAGTCACCTATGCTGATGACACTGCTTTAGTCTTTACTGGTAAGTCCTGGGAGGATGTTCGGGTTAGGGCAGAGAGGGGTATTCTAGTGGTATCTAAATGGCTTGACGATAATCTCCTGACTCTGAATATCTCTAAAACTAACTTCATGTGTTTTACGCCCACTATTGTCACTCAGCCTAAAGAGGAATTTAAAGTTAGGATTCATGAATGCTCTAATGCCTCTGGTTTGCCCTGTAACTGTCCTGCCCTACAGAGGGTTGCTTGTACAAAATATCTTGGCATAATGATGGATCAGAGACTTAGCTGGCACTCTCACATTGAAGCAACTATGGCTAGAATTAGAAAGCTGAACTATATATTTAAGACACTTAGAAGCCTGATGACGACTCAGCTCTTAAATCAAATCTATGTTTCTATGGCTCAGTCGGTCATCAACTACTGCATTGTAATCTGGGGTGGTGCCAACAAAACGAACTTTTTGAACATCGAGCGTGCTCAGAGATCTCTTATAAAAGTTATGTACTGTAAGCCCTATAGGTTTCCCACAGATGCCCTTTACAGGATTAGCGGAATTCTCTCGGTGAGAAAACTCTATATTCTCCATCTGATCCTGAAGTGTCACAAGACAGTACCACTGGCCACTGGCCAAAGTAGAACTAATAAGCGTAGGAAGGATATTGTTGCTAACATACCTATTGTTCACACCATGTTTGCTAGACGTCAGTTCGATTTCCAATCTTCTTACTTATACAACAAAATTAACCGGGTACTTAATATTCACCCTATGAATTCATTGACATGTAAAAAAACAATAACTAATTGGTTAAAAACACTAACATACGATGAAGTTGAAAATCTGTTTACAAAGTTAGTTTGATCCGTACACACACACACAGACGCATGCACACACAAACACACACACACACATACACACACACACATATTTATTATATACATATACTAGATTAGTCGCTTGCCTATACTTAAATGCTTTTGTTAATCCTTATCATAAGGTTAAATACTGTAAACACCATGGGAAGCAGCGAGTCATTCCCAACACAAGTGTCCTAAGACTACTTACTGGGAAGCCTCAGTGAAAAAGTGTAACCTCGATTTTTTGAATAAACCAATTTTTATTTTATTTTATTTATTTTATTTGTATACTGGTACCTAGTTATTTTTATTTCTTCTTTGTGTTTTCCGAATCATTGTGAAAACCATTTACACAATAAATTGTCATTTCGTTGGAGCTCCTACCAATAGACCATGACCTTGATCACTGGCGGGACGCCGCGACGCGTCGATCGGGTCCGGCCGGACATGGTGTCCGGATTTCGGTGGCATCAGTAAGCATGCGTCGACTCTCCTTCTAGGCGTAATTATTCTAAGGTCATATGTATACCGGGTGTCCCTGAAAGTAAGGATCAAATCGAAATAGCGCAAAGCTGGGGTCATTTCTGACCTTTTTAACCCCATTAATAATATTGGTCCGATTTCCAACCGTTATATACTTATGATCAATTTTAGTTTTTTTCAGAAAATCCTTTATGTCCATACAAAAATAATTATAAAAAAGGACTGACTGACTGATTAGTTGACTAGTTATTTTATTGAGCTAGAAAATCCATGTTTATGTAGAAACTTAAAATATTGCACGAAAAAATCTTTACCAAAAAAATGACTTCCTGTTCAAGCAGATGTCGTGAAAAAAAATGTACTATTGAACGTTGTTTAAGTATTTAAAAAAGTTGCAATTTATTACAGATTCTTTAGAGGTATAAATTGTAAAATTATTCTCATAATTTGTAAAGTTGTGAGTATTTTGAACAAGAAATCCGTCTTATTTGGAGTTTGTCATTTTAACAAATTCAACTTTTTTTGCAGGAAAGTCCGTAGCGTCCAAGAAATAGCACTATTTCGATTTCATCCTTACTTCCGG
Organism: Udea olivalis; assembly: GCA_947369235.1. Classification (NCBI taxonomy): domain Eukaryota; kingdom Metazoa; phylum Arthropoda; class Insecta; order Lepidoptera; family Crambidae; genus Udea; species Udea olivalis. The sequence goes on from OX376342.1 coordinate 17,305,456, forward strand.
GGCCACCCTGTATGTATTTAGATGACAGATTTGTAAAAATTGGTGTTAACATTTTGATGAACACATTTGGTAAACATTTTTACCAATTTTGGGTGAAAAATATATTTTTGGGATGTAAGTAAGTAGTTGCTTTATTTGGTCAACGTTGACTTTTGTCAATGAGTACGTTTTAGTATTAAATAGGATAACAGAATTTGGTGAACATTTACCAATTTTGTGTTACAAATATGTTTTTTTGGATGTCACTTTTAATCAAATTTGGTGAACAGTTAAACATAAGCCTTTTAGATTGGCGATTGATTTTTCAAAAACAGACCGTAAACTCTAAAAGCGATGGACTAAAATCAACAGCGCTATCAAAATCTTACTGAACCAAAACACTTTTTAATCACATACACAATGTATCCTTCTCAAGTTCTCAACTTCCAGTGTAGATACCTACGTCTTTTGAACATTAAACATTGACAATATATTTTAGACAGCCTTGAGGTGCATACCTACTTAAGCAGCTTACCTACTTATGGATCTTCTACAGTCTTCTACATGATACATGGGGTTCAGTTTTGTTATGTTTATTGTGAGGTATCTGATTATTATCAGTAAAAATCGCAAGCATATAATTACGCAGTCGGTGACCGATCCTGTTTTATCTACCGGAGCCTACCAGATATCCGGAAATCCGGAGGAAGATGCACGGGACGGGACCTGACTGATAACAGCAACGGGTCTCACATTTTTCCATTGTTTATTTTAATATATCAGATCGTGATTGTTTCACTCATATTTGTTTATGAAGGTTACCTGCACACATAAATCGAAATAGATGACGTGAGTGTTTATAAGCACTTCGCGTGTAAAAAGGGTTTGCAATAAATCTTCTCTCGACGGTGCTTTATTTTAGTCCGAGCTCTTCTGGCAACGGGCTTCAATGTAAAAGGTCGATTAGTGCAGTGTTTACATTCATTGAAAAAAAGTCCCAGTAGGTGGGTAGAGTAAAGCCTTAAGTAAAGCCAACTTTTATTTTCCTCTAGTTAACTCCATGCCTAAGTGAAGTAGTGCCATCTAGTGACATGTTTATAACGAACTTCTAATTCGACACCAGATGTTGCCATTGAAATAGCTGGCGTTAATCCACAGGTTAAAATATGTAAAAGTTCAATCATTCTCAAACAAGTCACACTATTTCTTTACTGAATAAAATAATCTTACGAATGAGATAATGAAATAAAAAAAATGAGACCATCTTTTGACAGTATTCATTTCTTTCTCAAAGACTTCCAACTTTACCTCTTGATTTGATTTTACTTATGTACTCACTGACCTCACTGTGACTGGGATTCAAAATTAAAAAAGATAGTAACTCAAGGTGGTAAATAAAAATAAAACACGAATTACATTTTATTTACAAATTTTGTAATGGCAATACTCACTAAAAATTCCAGCGCGCTGATTGGCGCTTGGGCAAAACCGTTCAAATTCATAGCAAACAGTCGTCAAACTTCAATCAAGTTCACAATTTCAAACGTATGGCCGTTTGAAACTCCTTTGTGAATTTGTCAACAATCTTCAATAGTTTTACTGTTATTTCTTAACATTTTATCTGACTATAGTTTCTATTTTTAAGCTAGTTTAAAATGTCCTCAATCAAGGAAGATGAAAAGAAAGAAATTCCTGAAATCATACATGATCCTCAGACGAACTGTTCCTATCAAAGGTTGCGATTTTTTGGGAAGGTGAGTGCCTAATTTCATTTACTTTTCAAGTAACTCTTGATTATTATCTCTTGTTCTATGTCATTTGTGAAGTTACGAGCTGAGAATAAATAATTTTGACTCGTGTGTTTACTAATCAAACATCTGTTGTAGAAAACCAGTACATAACCGTTAAAATTTTCAAGCAATCGTACAGCCTTATTATTTGTTATAATTTTAACTTGTGATTGTAATGCTGTATGATTAGTTACATTTTAAGTAAGTTAGTGATAATGTGTCTGTATGATAAGACACATTATCACTAACTTCAAAAACAACTTAATTTTATAGGGTGGCTTTGCAAAATGCTACGAAATACAAGACTTAGCAAATCACCAAATATATGCTGGCAAAATAGTGTCAAAGAAGGTAATGGTAAAGACAAGCCAGAAAGAGAAGATGGCTCAGGAGATCTCAATACATAAGTCGCTGCTGCATAAGCATGTGGTGGGCTTCCACAGCTTCTTCGAGGATTCACTCAATATCTACATTATACTGGAGCTTTGTAAGAGACGGGTTAGTATTCAAACAATTTTAAATTATAAATCTGTCAATAATTATACCTATTTTGTGTTTGATTGATAGCTGTGAATGATTGCTGAATGCCATATGAATACAAAGATGTGCATTTGTATTTTGGCCCATAGTTAAATAAATTTATAGTGATGGTGTATCAATCCACTCTTTTTAAACAATCATGAGGCTAAATGATTGTTTATCATGAGGCAAAATTTTTGGTCTGGTTCTGGATGTTAGTATTACCTAAGTGGTAATAGCTCTGCATAGTTTGGGCCCAATTCACCATGTCTCATCTCATTCCTCTCGTTCCTAGGATGGTATTTATTAATTAATTTACCATAGGTGTGTCTGGTGCCATAGATTGTAGTGGGCTTAGGCTTAGTTAACAGCTGCAACTAACTGAACACAGGTAGTGCTCATTTAGTTGCAGGTGTTAACAAAAGCCGGTTGGAGTGTAGAAAAGGGTGTGCAAGGCACTTGGGACTTAAAAAAATTTCATCAAAAATATCAAAATTGTTTAAATAAAATATTATGTGTTTTTTAACATAGAAGGGATAAAAATAAAACGTTTTTATATTTTCGTTTTTTTGTCTCCGACTTATAATTCTCTAGATATTTGCTTTATCAAAAACTATCAACGTGGTCATAAAAAAAAATAACCCTAACCTGCTGACACCCGCAAGATTTCCGGGTGGTCATAAAAAAAATAACCCTAACCTACTGACACCTAAAGGATTGGTCTTGAAAAAAAATAACCCTAACCTACTGACACCTGAAGTACATATTTCGAAAATTAAGAGTCGGAGACAAAAAATCTAGAGTATAAAAACGGTTTATTTTATCCCCTATTATTATTATAGATTTATTTATCCCTTCTACGATATAAAACACCAAATAGCGATTTCAATATTTTTGATGAAAATTTTTTAAGTCCTAAGTCTTTGCTACACTCCAACCACTAAGCCTACTAGTTCTGTTTATTTTTTGTTTAGTTGCAGATTAAATAGTAACATTAACATAACACAGGTCGTAATGTTGTTCCAACCCACCAAACTTGTCCTTCAACATCACTATGATACTTTTTCTGTTCAGTCAATGATGGAACTTCACAAACGGCGAAAAGCAATCACTGAACCCGAGACCAGGTTCTATATGCACCAGATCCTGCTGGGGGTGCAATACCTGCACAGCAAGCGAATCATCCACCGGGATCTGAAGCTTGGCAACTTGTTCCTTGACGATGATCTCCATGTAAAGATTGGAGATTTTGGTCTGGCGGCCAAAATTGAATATGAAGGTGAGGCTGAGTGGCAACGTCTACATTTAATATGATCTCAGCTGATCAAATTGTTTCAGAGTTTTTTCATTTAGTTAACTGACCCATATGACTTGATCAGTCTTCAACACTACTTTTATCATGCACCTGTTTGGTCAGGCCCATCTTCCCCATTTGTCAATTTTAGCACGTGCCGCGATTCTAAGTGCAGTTCCCCTATTATTATTATAGATTTATTTATCCACATATCAACTTAATTTTTTAATTCTACATGACATTTAATTTTGCTGTTTATTTATTCTTTGTTGTGTGGCCCCTTATGTGAAAGCAGTTCCCCTAAAATCAGTTCAATAAATATTTATCCCATTGCGCCCAGGGGTTAAAGATGGTCCTTCTGTATTTTGACACTTTTTAAAAGTTGCGACAAGGTAAAACTGAACATGGTAAGTAATCAAGACGTGAAGTGTGTTTTTCTAAAAGGAGTCAATGATTCATTATTGATTGATTGATTTGTTATTGATTGGTAGAGAATTCCTCTAGGCATTAAGTCCGCATATAGAATAAATAAATAATAATTGACTTGTGTATGAAATCTACTCAAATTTCACAGCCTTTAGCAGAAACCCTCATCTGAACTTCTAATAAGAAAATTCGTGTTTTCAATATTCTAGGAGAGAGAAAGCAGACTCTGTGCGGTACACCGAACTACATCGCGCCCGAGATATTGACGAAGAAGGGCCACTCCTTCGAAGTGGACATCTGGAGTCTGGGCTGCATCATGTACACACTGCTTGTTGGCAAACCACCCTTTGAGACCTCTACACTCAAGGACACTTACAAGAGGATCAAGCAGTGTGAATACAGGTTTGTGTTACATTACATTTTGTTTGTTTTTGTTAAGTTTATGATGACTAGTCATATCTGCAGGCCTGACCTTGAGGAAATACACTATTCTGTTCTGTATGCATTTATAACAATTATTAAAATGTTATAAATATGTAGATTTGGCTTTATAACTCCTCATGCATATAAAGTTATATACGGCCGAATACAGAGGCGTTTACATCAACCTTTACATAGGAGCACCTTATCCGGCTGACATAAGCCCCATTTTGCAATGGTTTTGTAAAGGTTGATGTGAACGCCTCTGTACATTATTTGGTTAAAAGCTCAATATTTAGCATCTTAGTTTGAATACTTTAATAAAAAAAAAACGAATTCAATTCTAAAATAATTATACTTATTTAAGTATACAGTAACTTTTGCTAACTTCTATCTACAAAAGTTCAACTTCATGAAGTTACTATAAGAAATCTTAAGTTTCTAGCTTAGCAGATGATAAGCTTTTGTCACGCTAGGTTTGAAGAAATCTTTTTTCTTTTGTCCTCAAATAGCGATGGCGTAGAATTAGCGCTACGCCTGTGTTGCGCAGGCCCCTGGCATAAGTTGGGCACTCGGTACGCCCAGGCCATAGTCGACCATAAGACTGTCACTCAGCAGTACAGGTTATTCATGTTGCCATTAGGTGATGGTGGCCGCGATGGTGCTTTCAAAGCTTACTGTGTTGTTATTATCACTAGCAATTAACGAAACATGCAATTCACACACTAGAAAATACTTTTAATTTATGTTTTCGTAAATAACAAAATGTATCATCAAGCATTGGCCTTGCGAGGCTGTGAAATTAGTCTGTAGCTATTTAGCTGATCATTATGCTACCTTGTAAATTATATCCTAGTGACTTACATCAAATGTCTAGTCGAAAAACCCTTTCAGGATTTCCCTTTAGAATAACTTGTCGACACTTAAAAAAATACTTGGTGCTCACCAACACGACAGACTGCCAGTAGCAACATTCGAACATCAATGAAACTCCTCAGGATCCCATCGTCGCTACGCAAGCCGGCAGCCTCAATGATAGTGCTGCAGCTTCAGTCTAACCCAGCGCGAAGGCCGTCTGTAGACAAGCTGCTGCAGCACGAGTTCTTCTCTTCGGGGATCCTGCCCGCCGCGCTGCCTGTCTCGTGCCTCACTACGGCGCCGCGGACGGACCAGCTGGAAGGCATGGCGCTGCACAGGCGCCCGCTCAACGAGGTTAACAGCAATGGTAAGGAGCTCAAGATTTTTTATTCAATTCAATTCTTTATTGCAAACCATAATGTACCAATGTACAACATTCAAGCCCACTATCTCAATAGATAGTGGGCTTGAATGTTGTGGTATCAATTATGGACCCTGTAGGGCGCCGCAAATATATTGAAAGAGGGACTATTTTAAACTTCAATTATAAATTATACAAGCATGCAAAACATTAAAATCATTTCTATAGATTTCTGAAATTCATTTCCATAAATTTTACATTATAATCATCATTGTGACTTAAATTTAAGTTTCAATAAATTATCATATTACATTTCAATACAAAAGTTTTATGACAACCAGCGGAGCAGACAATCTATCGGATGGAAAGTGACTAGTCACCTAATGTGGATGTGGATTTAAGGTCACCGACATATCAACCAATGATATCGATTTTGTGAGGGCTTGGCTAGCAGATAATGGTATATGATTTCAAGCCGGGTTAAGATATCACAATATGCTTCAAAAAAAGAAATTCCAAAGATTTTATTCAAATATACCACATACTATTTAGCGTCGTGGCCTAGTGGTTAAACACTCGAACTCGGATCGCGGATCGTGTGATCCCGAGTTCAAATCTGGCCAGAACCAAAATGTTTGTGTTCATTGTTTAATTTCCGACTAACTCTCCGGATGGAAAACATCGATATAAAAACGAATCAACCTGGATAGCGGCGGAAGGCTCAATACGTTGGGTTCTAATACCATTGGTGAAAAGTGGGCTTCTGAGTGTTCCGTTCACCATGGCGGCAACAGTCACTTGCCTCTGACTACCCCGTTTGGGATAAATTCGTGCTGGTATGGTATGCTACCGCATACTACAATATCCTATTTAAATAAACTAAAGGTACCCAAAAGTAGTTTTAGAAACCACTGGCATTGAAGGCAGGTTTCTACCCGGAAGATTGCAAGAATTTTCATAGAAATCAATCAATTGAAACAATCACATACATTTCAGTCAGACAGACATTTGACCTGCAGGAATCGAACCCGCGAGCCTCAATCTTAATCAGCGCACTTAACCCCTACATTAAGTGGGTTGTAAAATGTTAAAGCTGTCTATATTTATGTGTTTGTTTAGAGCACGTGATGGCGGTGGATTCACCGGTGAAGCGCGACCCGATGGGCTGCGAGCCGCGCGCGGTGGAGCCCGCCTCGCATCGCCAGAACCTCATCGCGCTCCGGGACCAGCTGGCTGCGCTGCTGGTTAGCAAGGTGGGTGTCGTGATCAGCAATTGTAGCAATAACATGTCATAAATGAAGATCTACTTCATAGTTTGGCAGAGCAGATGGTTGCAGGCCTGTGCCAGAAAACTGGAACTATTAACAATTTTTCCCTTCACTTGCACTGCACGCTGTTTTTGCCTTCAAATGTTTTCTAATGTATTATGATGTGGTGGTGTTAGTAAACAGGTATTTATAACTGAAAATGATCACACCCCTTCCAACTACTGAGATTTATTTTAGTGGCCCCCCCGACCAACCCTCGGTTATGCAGAAGGGCATAAATTAAATTAAATGATCATAATGTTATGTCGACAACCACTGCGCCTAACAATATCAGTGTTCGCTTGATGATAAGAATGCAGTTAGTTAGTGTATGGACACTTCACAGCCAAAGACATCACACGCGTGCAACCGAACTTGTATGAACCTTCACAACCATACCTACCAATTTATAAATTATTAATAAACTAGGAAGCTAAAATTAATTATAGTTTTTTAAGCTCCAGATCCTGCTTGGCTTCACGCTCGCTCGAGCATGTTCTGTGTAATACACTTAATGCAAAAGCTATTTTCAGAATTTGACTAATATATATTTGACTAGGTAATAAACAATAACCAGATAAAAAATGTTGAAGGAAATTGAACCCTTAACCACAGAATAGGTAATAGTCCTCCGTACAGAAGGTTCTCTGAAGAAACGCGGACAAGTAAAAAAGTCTCCTCTAATTTTACATGTTTGTGTCACACTAGTACTTTTTAATTTGTCCGTGCTATCGATCGAATCAGTCGACCGGAATCGAAACTTATCGCGTAGCACGAGCGTTCATATTCCACTGTGCGCCGCTGAACGAAACCGATATAGCTGTACGAGCGCAGGGTCGCATCTCGCTGATTTAATTATTAACTTTAAGAAAAGTTTTACTGTAATTAATAGAACATCGTTTAGTATCAGTAGTAGTCATTATTATTCTTATAAGTACAAGTTACACTTGAAACAAATCAAACCCACTGTCGTATACCTCAGAGAGGGGCCACGCGGCCGAGCGTACCTAAAGTTTGAAGTGACACAGGCCTGTCATAAGCTACAGCACTACCAGAACTTCCCCTTACGAGTAATGACGTCAACAGGCCGGTCAAACTAAGGATAAGTCATTTAAATAATATCTATTTGAAGACACGATTGATGTGGTGTGCTGTAGGGCGTTTTCTCGCCTTGACTTGCGTGGTGTCCCAGGTTTGATTCACCGGGAATCAGTCAATAAGTCAATTCAGAAAATGAACTATTATCAATTGGTCTGTGTTAAAGGGAACTGGAAACACCTGGCATTAATCCTCGCCGATACCTACAACACAAGTATTTTTATCCTTACTTCGAGACTAGGTTAATATCACCCCCGCAAACACGTTATAACTTTTAATTTTATTTTCTCTTACCTTATTCCATATTTACATTGTATTCTTTAGTATGCATACAAATTCCACTATATTATTCTGTGCCAATCACAAGACCATTGTACGGGGCCTAAAGACCTGTAATACAGGTATTTATATACCCGTGTCAGGCACCAGACTCTCACATAAGGTTTCTATCACTCCTTTTTCATATATTAGCTAAGCATATAACTGTTTGTGTACCCAGCACCGGTACTGACCAACGTTACGCGGCGTAATGTAAACATTCGCAGCGAGCATGTTCGCTGTGTCTTAAAATCGGCGTAACGTGTTCGCTCAACTCTGTGCTCCATATTCGCCAGCCAGAAATAATACTACAGGAACGACGTGTGCGCGTGAGATCGTGACGAACAGCATATTGACTGAACCGGGTAACACACAAACGATTCGCCGAAAAACCGACACCCGGGTGGAGCACTCAAAGCGAGCAACGAGCGGCTCCTTGTTCGCTGGTTTCCCCGTAACACTACGTACCAACTGCATGAAAGCTCGCTGTGTACAATGTTACATTACGCCACGTAACGCCGGTCAGTATCCACCTTAAGCCAAATGTGATGAGTAAAAAAACTAGGCTTCGCCCGCGTTTTCGTTATACATATAGCCAAATTACATAAATTCTTTATAAATTGTAGCCCATGTGTTATTCTGATGTATTACTGTAAAGTTACATCCAAATCCATTCATTAGTTTTTGCGTGAAAGAGTAACAAAAATACATACCTCCAATGTCCTCTCAAACTTTCGCGTTTTTAATATTAGTTAGTAAGATTTTGACGACACGATTGGCGTAGTGCGCTGTAGCACGGTTTCTCGCCACGATTTCCGTAGTGTCCCGGGTTCGATTCCCGGTCGGGTCAATTGAGGAAATGATATTTTCTGTATTGACTCTGGTCTGGGTGTGCTGGGAGACGACCCTGGCTTATTTCCTTGTGCGGTACCTCGTAACACAGGGATATTAATCCCTACTTCGAGCCCATTACAAGAGGTGTGTTGTCTGGCGCATATTTGTTTATTCCATGTTATTCCATTTATGTATTTATTAATATTCCAGCTAAGATGCCGACCGGAATGCCTCACGGATGAGCTGGGCGACCCGGCCGCGCAGCCGCTGGTGTGGGTGGGCAAGTGGGTGGACTACAGCGACAAGTACGGCTTCGGCTACCAGCTCTGCGATGAAAGCGTCGGAGTCATGTTCAATGACACTACCAAGCTGATCATGCTCGCTAACGGACTGTAAGTATTGTTGCTTTATAAGCTTGTTTGTAACGAAAATACATGTGTTAAACTTTTACCTCAAAAGTTAAATGCTTCTTATGAACAACTTCATGGTATTTGTTCGTTGGGAACACCATTTTTAATACTCAAACTACTCGGTGACAATCAAGCACGCTGACCACCTTATGGTAAGCGACCGCAGCCTATGGACGTGTGCAACAACAGCGGCATAACTTGCGCGACCCGCGACCTGTCGACCCTGTTTTTTTTTTTCAAATACCTTTGAAGAACTCCGTAGTATAGCTTATTGGGAAATCTCACAGATGAGGATTGATTCAGTGATGATAGCAAAGCAAGTGAGCAAGTGTGATAGCAAATGATAAACTGTCACTTCAAGATTATGTGGCATCAACTAAGAACTTCTTGCTCCCAGCAACATTATAAAAGGACTGCTGACATAATTTGGATCATCAAGGTGCAGTGTAGTATAATTTAAGTTTTACTTTTTTCTAAAAGGTTGTATTTGTTTTTTAGGAATGTGCACTACATCAACCGACAAGGCCAGGAGCAGTACATGACTATGCGCGAGTACCCGCAGGAGCTTGACAAGAAAATGAAGCTGCTCACCTACTTCAGGAGATACATGACTGAACATCTTATGAAAGCCGGTATGTTATCTACTTTTTATCTCCCTTGAATGTAATACATGTCGAACTTGACCGCTATACAGGGTAGACATGTGCAGAATTAACCATGTTTTTGTCAGTACACATGGGGCAGGTATGCTAATAATACATATAAGACCCTTGTAATAGCATAATTAAAAGTGGTTAATTCTGCATTATTGATTTTTGTGATAGAGGATATTCACAGCAGTGAGGATTATTTATAATAACAACATTATGTTCATCATTTTGGAATTTTACAGGCGCGTCAGTGCCCGTGAGAGAGAGTGACGGACTATCGCGATTGCCCCATCTGCACCAGTGGTTCAGAACAACCCTCGCAGTCATAATGTACCTAACGAATGGAACTCTACAGGTAATTATTGATACATTATGAGTTGTTTACCAAAACTCGACCGAAATTTTTACATCTACAATTTGGATTTTTCAAAACTGCAGACAATGTTTTTATTTAACCAAGTATACCATTTTATTTAGCTTAAAGTACATAAAATCCGAGTAAAAATTGAATTTTAATTTTATTACACAAACTTCCAAGTACATAATAATTAAATATTCCCTGAAAAAGGATTTTGCTGTGGTGAAGGAGACTGGAATGGATGAGACAAATAATCACATAATGAAAATATATACATATATTTCATGATGTCTTTTTTTCCACAGATAAACTTCCAGGACCACACAAAGATTATTCTTTGCCCACTCATGCAAGCAGTAACGTACATTGACGTCGAAAAGAACTTCCGTACGTTCAGATTCAGTACAATCGAAGAGCACGGCTGCGATAAAAAATTGTACACCAACCTTACATACGCCTTAGAAAAACTAAACAGTGTATTAGCCAATAAGCTCTGCTAGCTAGCCTACATAACATATATTTAATTCAATGAATTCGATGTTGCCCACACGGAAAAGGGCAGGCTCTTCAGAGTCAAGAAGACCAGTGTCTCATAGGGTTAGTTCATTTCCAGCAGTAGCAGAAACGCTTTATAATAGGCTTGTAGTTTTTAATGAACCTTTATGATTTTGTTAAAAAGTTTAAATCGTCACAAAAATCAATTTCGCTAGGTGACATATTTTATTTTCTTTATGTACTTTCTTTGGTTTTAGCTTTATTTATCCACTGATATATTTATTCAAAATAGTTGGATTCATAGTAACCTAATCACAATTTGATACTTAATTTTGAAGTCACTCGAGTCAGCATTATAATATAGTAACCTAATACAAATGCTGTTAGTCCTGCAGATTACATTTGACGTTTCTTGAAAATACATCTGGTATTTTGGAAGTGCCTTCACCATTTATGTTAGGATAAGTTAAATTTTAGTAGAACTCTGTATTGACCAGTAGTAGTAAATGGGAGCACCATGACTGAGGGGCGGGTGCCAAGGAGCGGGCGGTTCGCGATCATTTGGAGTTGTTTATTTAGTTTTATAACTATATTTTTGTAGAACTTGTTTCTGTGCTTCAGTAGCATCGGACCAAATCTCATCTGGTTGTAATTTCTACTAAAGAAATAGCCGTTTACCCCCATTCATTTGATTATTTTAACGGGGTTGTTCATGATTATAGGATTATTTATAAATGCTCACGCTTTTAAAGATGATAGGTATTGGGAGTATGATGTTAATTCTTCAGTATTATAAAATTTCGATGATGTTGAAGCACCATATACTTGTAACTTGGAAGTTTCTCAAGAGGTCTGTTACCTCATGTAACATAAAGAACATTGACAATAAAATTATTAAGAAAAAACACTTGTTTTGATTAAAAAACAACTTATATTGACATTTTTAAAATAACAAAAGGAACAGTAATGCAGTTCATAATTTATATCATGTATTAAATTAGGGGTTTGTGGCAACTGACATGTTAATCAATAATTATTTCCACAATGTCTAGTTAAGTTGAGTGAACTAAAAGATTTTCAGTAGGTACTTCTATCTTTATCCTTCAGTAGCATCAGGCTGAGCATACAGCTTCAATATCACAAATTAAATATTTATTATACTAAAAAGTTAAATCACACTGTACACAGTTCATACTACAACTTCCACTATAGTTCGGAATGTATTGCATGGTGTTGGTGTGGCAGGGGGTCACTAGGGTGGACAAACAGGCCTTCCTTTGCCTGCCAGTCAGTGTATGCTCCATACTGTGAACTGATGCCAACTATCTCACCTTGCCCACTGATGGGCCGGCCAAAAGTTCTTCCTGAACCTGCTAGAAATCTGTAACAAGCAAAGGAAACTTGAAAAACTTGTACTGTGTGTAACAAACTGGCAATTCGTAGAGAGGATGTAGATAGACTGGACTGGACAAACTACGCTGGAGACCACAAATGATTGAACTAACGTGATTATGAGCAGCAATGCACCCAGCGGACTTTAGTGTCTGTGTTGAGTATAGAATATTTGCCTCCTTAACATGCGCTATACCAAATTTCTGGACCACAAATATTCATACTCTGTGTGCATTGAGTCCGTGGCAAGTTCTCAGCAGAATTTTTTGGCGGATAAGATATTTTTGTCCTCTGTGGACAAGTCCTTCATCTGCGCAGGTCTTAGACAAACTATAAAAATTCAATTGCAGTCCAGTCATTTATTTAACTAATTTGTTATTTAAGAAATTCTGCTTGCTCAGAAGACAAACAGTGCTATTCAGATGTAACTGAAAGTTAAAATTCGCAATACTGAATAGAAACTGATACTGATATTATATTTATTGATCTAGAAGTTTGATGCAACTGTTAGGAGGTTATTAATGGCTTTACCTTTGTTGACATGGTGTAGAAAAAGATTTTCAGGATAAAATAGTAAAAGTGCTTACGTAGCAGTATCAACATGCTTGAGTTTCACTGGAGTATCTCTCCTCCAATAGTCATTATTGCACACCACTGTCCAGTTGTCACCACTGTCTCCTTCACCGTCATCATCACCATAGCAAGAGACTTCCTGGTTTCCAGACAGTGGAGATGTGAAGTAATGGGAGTGTAGGTTTTTCTTGGTTGAAACATGCTGCAGTCTTATGACAGTATTGCATTTTATTGGTGCTCTGTAAACAATTAATCATTTTTATTAAAATTTTATATTTACTGACTTTATTTTGGTTTTTAATTGAATTTCCAAGTAGTGTTTTACCCTCGTTTGCATGTGTCTCCTGTGGCAGCTCTCACCATCCAATGGCTGTTGTGGTCATCAGAGATATCCAACCCGGTCACAGACTGCTGGCCTGATCCAGACCCGTACTTCACGTCGTGCGAGTGCAAACGCAGCCGCAAGTCGGGGTTGATCAGTTTGAGGATCGTCCCGCATGTTACATACTCAGCTTTGGATCCTATTAAAGTAAATCCAACTTAGGCAATGTCTTAAATTACAAATTTAATACACAAAAGAGTTTTATCTGCTTATCCTCCCCTAACATAGGGCCACGTAATTGCATTGCCTGCCTAGTCGAAGACGTATCTGATTGAAATAATCAACGGTTTATTTAATTATAACTTACCTTCTGAGGACTTTGCGATTAAAGCGACTAAAAGGAATGTAAGTAAATTGTAAAAACTACAAGAAAACTTGCGAAAATCCATCTTCATCGCGGCTACTTTTTCGCGTGAATTTCTTTCTTGACGTTTTCTATTTGTGACATTGACAATTTGTTTCGTTTGGTGCACAGGTTTGGAGTGGAGGAGTGTCGCGGTTTGGAGTTTTTGGCTGCAGTCCGATTTGGACTAAAAGTATACTCGAATATAAAACCACGATTGGTGAAAGAAACAAATAGTGCAGTCATTGAAGCATTATTGCTCCGAATTTTTTTACTGTGAACCGAATTGCATACAATTTTGGAATTAGGTTCATCTTACCCTTAACTTCAAAAGTGAAAATGATTTGAACTCCGCAACCACCCTGGGGGTGGTTGCCACCCCTTCTCGGGGGTGATATTTTTTTTGCAAAATAACCTCGGATATCGATAGAAGGCCTAATTTTAAGCAAAAAATCTTCTCTAAAGTTTTTCAAAAATCCAATACTTTTCAAGTTATTGGCAATTGAAAATCAATTTTTTCACGTTTTTCATCGATTATTTGCAAATATCTCCAAAAATATACGTTTTATCGAAAATTTTACGAAGAACAAAATTGTAGCAGGTAAAACAATGAACAATTTCGTTTTTTATAAAGTATTCTAAGTGCAATATTAAGCTAGATATTAAAGATCAAAGCCATTTTTTATTTTGTCTGAAATATAATCGATGTGGTCAATGCCATCTAGCGGCGAGCAGATGCATTTTATGCATTCTAATGTAATGTAATTAATGTAATGCAATTTAATAAATAAATAAATAATACAAAAGGGTTTTGTAGTGCTTGAAATAAGCTTTAAAATGAGCACTATTAAAAGTCTTTTGCACGTAAAATAAGTGAGCTGTATTGCAAATAAGGGGAGCATATAATGTTTTTTCTTTTAAATCAATGGGTTCAAATCAAAAAATCACCAAAATTAAAATTAATCGTATTCCGCCTAGAATTAACTTTATTATGAAGAGTTTGATAGATAGTATCAGTTTGGCTGCTTCAGGACACATATTTTTCAAAAAAGTCACAATTAAAAAAAAAAATTAAATTTTTATATTTTTCATAAGTGCCATTTCCACCAAAATTAAAATTAATCGTATTCCGCCTAGAATTAACTTTATTATGAAGAGTTTGATAGATAGTATCAGTTTGGCTGCTTCAGGACACATATTTTTCAAAAAAGTCACAATTAAAAAAAAAAATTAAATTTTTTAAAAAACCCACTTTTTTTTCATAATATCTCAAAAATGACGACAGATACGTATAAAAGTGTACGGATTAAAAATTTAACAATTTGTTTTTTTTGTTTTTTCTGTCAAACAAAAATTGACGGAGATATGATTGTTTAAAGAGCGCGTGGCAGCGCAATCACAGCCTCTCTTAAGCCCTTTAACCCTTCACCGTTTTAGAAACAGGTTTTTTACTATATATTGCAATAAAGGATGTTGTAGCTCTCTTAATTACCTTTACAATGGTTTTTTATAAATTGTGATAGCATGAAAATTGGAGGAGTTATGGTCCAAAAACTTATCATATTTTTTTCTACTTAGTAACTGAAAATTTCGGAGTGTGAATATTTGGAGCAATGTGAAAGTACGCAGTATAATAGAGACCCACAACTATTGTAATGTGTATATATATATATATATAACAATTTTAATTATCATTTTTTTTTTTTTACAATTTTTTATTAAGGGGTAATTTTCAAGGGTTGAAAGGGGGTTAAAAATTTGATAATTCTTATAGAGGATATAAAATATTACTTACTCTATACTTACATCTTTTTATGTCATACCAAAGTATTTTTTTGTGATTTTTTCAATTTAGGGGTTGTTTGCAAGGGTTGTAAGATTTTCAAGGGGTTGAAAATGATTTTAATATGAGGTAATTATGTTAGAAAATACTTTACAATTTCACCACTTACTATTAGACATGTTTTCTAGCGATAAAATGGCTCAATGTCAATTTTTCCACTAAGGGGTTGTAACCCCTTAAAAATAATAGGCGGAGTTCAGATCATTTTCACTTTTGAAGTTAAGGGTAAGATGAGCCTAATTCCAAAATTTCATGCAAATCGGTTCACAGTTAAAAAATTCGGAGGTAAGACCGTATTTTTCGCTTCAATGACTGCACTAAAAGAGTGCTTTGAGAAATGTCGCGAGACCGCAACGTCATAAATGACATCACCAATAGCTAAGTAAGCGCTGACCAACGCGACGACGCTTGAACGGTCAGGCATAGCCAGAAAGTGAAATTAGCGCTTTTAGCCCAAAATCCAAAATCGGACTGCAGAGTTTGGAAAGGAAAAATAACGTGACGTGACGTTGACTTTCTAATGCAACTCTCGTCAGTCCCATTACCGCCCGGCGGTACGTCAAAAATACCCCTATCAGTCCGCTTACCGCCCGGCGGCAAAGACGCTGACGTCACAGACGTTCACAGTTTTTGATTAAAGTGATTGAGTTTCGTTGCGGAACAGTTGCAAGTCGTATTTAATAGTGAGGTGAAATAACAGGCTGTATATGTATGGTTTCCTTTGCAAACTTCTACCTTAAAAAACTATCGTAACTTGTCATTGAAATTGTGCATCTGTAGGCGGCCATGACAGCCCGTGACAGTCGACATGTTTGTTTACGTTCGTTTTGTGAATAGTGATTTGGTGTTTTTGTGACCTTCCCGTTAGATAAAACAATGGAAACGTTAGTAATCATGCATTTTATAACTTTATTTAACGTGTTCTTTTGGTATTTTGAGAAATCTAGCTTTGTCAAAAACCCCTGTCTGTCGCGTGCCGTCCGGCGGCACAGATTTATTTTACAATGTTTTTTTTTAACTAGGAGTCAATATTTATTCTCAAACTCAAACTCAAGTAACTTTATTCAAATAGACTGTATCAGTACTTTCAAATCGTCAAATTTACAACAAAATATACTAAATAATAGACATAAATACCATAATAATATGGATATGTAAATAAACAGTATACAGACTTAATGCGACTCTACCACCGCGTCGGAGTTGTTTCTTGCTGAGAAGACCCGGCGAGAAACTCAGCAGTTACTCTTTTAAACTTGTTTTGGGTTTACAACAGGCGTTAGTAAAGTACAAGCAGTGTGTCATTTTGATACAAATAAACCTAAAAGAATATAAAACAAAGAGAAAAAACCAACCATAAAAGAATAATAACAAGAATTCATTTAAACAATTCAAAAACAAAAATTGTTAGTCAGTACATACATACTAGGTACCTATTAACTCTATTGGATGTAACATTGTCCCTGTGTTTTATTTGAGTAATATCCTCAAGTTACTGTTTACATAAAATCATAGCCACTAAAGCTGTGCAATCACTATAATATATATTTACTGAGTTTCTCGCCGGGTCTTCTCAGTATAAGATCAACTTCCGATGTGGTGGTAGAGTCACATTATGTTTGTATACAGTGTATTTATGTATTCTATTTCGGTCTATTTAAATAAAGATATTTTTGTTTGTTTGTTTGTTTATACAAATAACAAGAAACATGAGACCTTGTGTCCGAGGTCATCGGTCGCGTGGTATTTTTAAACGAGTATTGTGAGAAATAAATGTATGGGGACGTCTAGGGTTTGTATTCTATTCGTTGCGTAAACATGCAAAGATAGGAATAAAAGGCATTACAAGCAACAACAATACTTTTTAATACATTTTTAAAATTATAGGTACCTTCCGCTAAACTTATTAGTTTAAAGTATTAAATCATTTGAATGGCAGAATTAATGTACAGAAATAGCTAGATTATTCCATTACGAATGTTATCGTACTATTACCAATACCCTATCCCAAGTAGTTTAGGAGAAAATCAAATTCTAGCAAACCCATAAGTGTCTCAAAGTGCCTAAAACCCCTGTCTGTCCCGCTGCCGCCCGGCGGCAGGACTTATACGCACATTTGCCAAAAAAGGCCGGACTGACGAGAGGGCCCTAGGTAACTAACAAGATAATGTACATTATGTATAGTGACGTTGAATTACTTTTTTAATTTAAAAAAATCTGACGTTTACTGAGTTGCCAGGTTTTGGTAAATCAAAAATATTGTTGGGGCAAAGTGAATGAACAAGCCAATCATGTTATGGTTATTTTTCATAAATAATACTAAAGTACTTTTTGTAGCCTTTTGGTAAGAGCACCGGACTGAATATAGTATTACTATATTCAGTCCGGTGGTGTTTGACGACCGACTTGGTGTAATGGTTAAGAAGTTGGCTACTACACCAGAGGTCGCGGGTTCGATCCCCGCACAGTACAAACATTTGTGTGCATGAACATGTCTGTTTGTACTGGTCTGGGTGTCTCCTATGTATAATAAGTATGTATTTACAAAAGAAAATGTATTTAAGTATGTTTATCCGTTGTCTAGTATCCCATAACACAAGCTTTAATTAGCTTACTTTGGGGCTAGATGGCGCTGTGTGGAATAATGTCCAGGGATATTTATTTATTTATGTCCAGGGATATTTATTTATATTAGTCAGAAATGTAAACCTAAGACACTTAGCTCTCATTCCAGTCTCGCCTCGTGATGTGACTCCTATCACATAACATTTGATAACATGCATAAATGACATACGAAACCGCCGCTATGAGCCTCACGTTTTTAGTCTATGGCAGGAGCCGGAAACATAGCATGAACTTACCATAGAGTCCTTAATGTTGCTATATACAATATTTACAATTCGCAGCGAAGTCGCGCCACAAGCATTGTTGAAATGTGATACAAAAAATGTATGAACCTCAATACAGAGCACAAAAACATTTTTGGTGACGTTTTTGTGATGCAAATCTGGTGAGGTTCAAGAGTCAGGGGCCAGAGGTTAGTGAAGCCACATGACACAATCAAAAGGGCGATGACTCGGCCAGCGTAAGAAACGTTCAAATATACGAAGTAGCGCGTGCCGTGCCAGTACTTTCAGTTAATTTATGTTATAAATAGAAAGTAGAAAAATCATTATTATTTCATGTAGCAATCATCATTCCTTTCTGTGAATGAACGAAACCTGACGCATCATTATTAAAATAATGTATATTTAAAAACTAACTTCATATTAAATAATAGTTGTTGTAAATACGAGCGTAGGGTGACTGCTCCCCTCTCTTATCTTTGCCGTGCCCGACAGGGTCCATAATGTCCTGTATTATGTTTTTTACCAACTTTGTAACTTATGGAGTGCAATAAAGAATATAAATATGAATATGAATACACTAAACATGGCCACATTATTTTACAAAGTGACATTAGCCGCTGTCAGATTTTTACTTACATGAAGACTTTAGATAACTCGTTAATCTGTGCTTACAATTTATTCTGTCGCTTTTTCTTTTACTAGTTTGATTTGATTTCCATTGATGAGTGTTCATTTCCATTTTTAGGGCTTTTGAAAAGTTTTTTACAATCATATTAAAATACGTCAAAGGAATTCGTCGATATTGATATTGATAGTACCTAGTAAAAGTTATTTTTTAGAATAAAATCTATAATGGAAGATTGCAGTGCGTCTGGTAACCAAACTGGCAAAGGTTTTAACATTGTATTCCACCTTTATTTTGCTATGTTCAGAGTAAATTCATACTTAGCTAACTGTTTCAGCTATCTTCGACCCCGGATGGAATGATCCTCCGACATTTTCATACAATGCCCAGCAGACGACTCCTAGTAGACCGCGAAACTTTCTAAACAAAAGAGTGGCATTTCCCATAACAGGAACAGGCAGCACGAATGCAACTCTCCCTCCTACCAACCTGCCGCCCATGAACGCGTATCATCCACCGGCACCGCCCGTACACTCAAATCCTAAACTGCTACAACCGGATGAAGATATTGTCATAGATAGTGAAAGTACTCTGAATGAAGTGAAAGAAATTCTCACTAACTTCTTAGAAAGCAGTAGTGAATTGGGCCCCAAGATATTAGATATTAAGAGGAGAATAAGTATGATGGAGGAGATGTGGACAAGTGGAAAACTAAACAAAAAGATACAATTTCAAATGAAAGAGTTAGCTAATGGTGAATGTAACTTTTTATTTACATCATTTGTTGTGTTATAATATTGTGTTCCAAGCAACCTGCTGTAATACAATAGGTCTATACAATATTTATCTAGCAGCCAAATCTGATCCACTGACATATTTTCATTAACCCGCACTGTGCCACTAGTACAACCGGTTTTTGCATAGCGTGCCACACCTTTTCACGGCACACCCGTATGTTCGACTAACACTAAACAGGTTCAAGCTATTATTTCTCTGAATGTATCGTAGTTAGTGATGATAGTCAACTTAAATAACTCAAAGAAAATCATGTCTGGCAGTAGCCCCCTGTGTCTAAAGGGATAGTCAAATACTAACCTGCGGCCTTATCTAATGTGATAGATAAGTTAACATAAATTTGAGAAACAGTTTGCTGATAAGCTAACAGCTAACTATTGATAAGCCCCTTAATCTTTTTATTATTAATTGAGTTGAACAACAAACAAAACCGTGTCTTATTTCTTTACAGCTCTCAGAGATGACCAGCCTAGTAAAGCAGATGATATCCACAGAGCCCTCATGGTTGACCATGTCAACTCTGTTGGTTCTTGGATGCCTGGCATCAAACAACTAGTATACCACTGCATAGCTCGATCTGAACTGTTGAGCATTGATAAGGAGTAGAAAAACCTGCCTGTGATTTTGTAGAACATAAATGTATGATATAATTTTTTATGTTGTAAATGTAATATTTTATGTGTAAGAAAAGATTGTGATTACTTGTGTTATATTTTATATATTTTTTATTTGTGTAATTTTTGCCATGAAATTGTATTCTGGTGGTCATAAAACTAAGTAAAATTTTTTTTATTTAAAATGAAACAGATTCTTATAGGTTTTACGTTATTTTATTTACACTAAACTTATGGTTATATTAAAATACCTAAAATTCATTTGGTATAATGAAAATTCTTATTTACAATATTCCTCTTAATTTATTATCATTTAACCCCCTTCTTATTTACAAAACATAATCAGTACTTTAACACTATTCTAGCTAGTGTACTATTGTTACTCTCACTCACACCAGTAGGAATAAAAAGTTTCTTAGTATGAACAGTGTTACAACAACTCATTGGAGTTTCTATAAATATTTCAACCTTCATTCAATCGCCAATTTGGAGGAGAGACTCCACAGTAGAAGCCAGCTAGACGATTATACAGGGGTTACATTTGTGTCATTAAAAAAATGTAATTCTACAAATCTTGATAGTTTTGAGCTTAAAGAGAACTTTTTATACAGAGGTAGGGTCCCAACTGCTATCTCTTTAAGGTCATAAACGTCTAATTGATAGAAGGCTAAAGTTTTTTGTTACTAAGACATAATTTCTCAGCGACTGATCAATACTGATTTTTTTTAAGAAACACGAAACGAAATAATCTGTAAAACAATTCCAACTCAAGTTGCAGAATCTTTTGCTAACTATCTCACTCAGAACAGTCTGTCTTAAGCAGTTTATATCCCTCGTTTGATAGGTTTCGGCGCGACCGTGACCCTCACCGGGCGGCACAGTTCCACGAGGGGTGCGGCCTCGCGCCCTCCGCCCTCCTCCACGCTGAGGCACACGGAGATGTCCACACCGCAGGGCTCCGTCCACACGCCGTGGGAGATTAGCACCTTGGTTAGCAGGCGGACGTTCACGGTTCCGTCGTCGTCTGAAATTGAGAACACTGTTCAGGTGGTGGTTGGCGCTGACCGAGAGAGAGAGAGAGACTCATCGCTCTCACTCATATAAACAGTGAGGCCTAGTTCAGATGTACGCGCGATCAACGTGCGTTACGTTATACATCGATTGTTATAATGGATAGTCAACAAACTAGATTACTTCTCAGCAATCGATGTATAACGAAACGCGCGTCGATTGCGCGTATATCTGAACAGGGCCTAAAGGTCGTTCAACCGTCACTTTTATGCAGCTGAAATAAATACCGCGCGCGTGATGAAATCCGCACGATATTAAAAACACCCTTAGATAGACAATTTGAAATATCAAAATAATCTTCTTCTCTAAACGCGACAAAAACGCCTAACCGTAACTAAATCGTGTGCACAATCAACGGGCCCCCTGATCGTTGACCACAACTTGACAACTAAACAGTCTGAATCTGGACTCACAGAATTGTTCTCTGTGTACCAGAGTATGAAGTACTCTAGTACACAGAGAACAATTCTGGTGAAAATTATTGTGAGTCTATTAAGAAGTAAGTCTTTTGATACAAAATAGTAGTTTTGTGAAAGTCAAACGTAGCTCATTTTAAGAACGGTAATTTAACAGACTCACTAATATTGTTATGGTCCAGCGGCCTCAAATGGTCCTTCGGCGGCTGCAGCGCGTGCACGCGGCGGTCGGGGTAGGCCACGCGCACGCGCAGCGCGGCGGGCGAGCGCACGCGCACCACTTCCGCTTCCAGCGCCACAGAGGTGATCAGGCCGGCGCAGAAGCGCAGGACGGTGTCGTTGTCGCTCGCTGGCTCGATTATGCTCGCTGTACACATGCGGATCTGGAAGTTGAGTCGTGAGTTATTAATAGGAACTTACCAAAACTCGAATTCAATTCAATTCGATTCAGTCATTTATTTTTCTCTTCACAATGTAACTTATAAGTACTTAAGCTATGGTACAGATAAAAGATAGGAAAATTGTAAGAGACTGGTCCCTGAAGTAGGATTTACAAAACCTGTATTACAGGTCAGGAATTGAGTGTTAGGCAATAAACACTATCAAATCGCGGATTAGGGCAATCAAAGCCCACTTTAATCTAAAACAAGTCGGCGGCTAAACGTATGTACCATGACAAAAATTCAAAATATGACAGTGGTAGTAGGGTGGTAGGAGAAGAGGGCATAGAAAATAAGAGCAAGACGCTACTTTTAGAATGAGACTTTTCCCCGTTTTTCCCGTTTCCGTAGGAATTTTTAAGGATCCTCTCTTATTGAATCTTAGTGCCCTGTTCCACTATTATTAGCTAATCATAGTTTTACAAAACTTCGTTAATGTTGCACCGGAGTAGGCGGCTGGATTGAGAAATTGAGAATTCTACACTGAAGCGCCACCAAGATGTCAAACAAATGGGTGGCACGTTTGGTTTTCATAAAAAAGGACTTGTGTTCTATTTCGATTTATGTCAGAGGATGGCTGGTTTATGTAAATAAATGTGTCTGACCTTGAGATTGGGCTTGGGTATGACGGGTAGCGGCGCGGCCTGCAGCAGCGGCAAGATGGCGCGCGCGAGCGCGGCCGGCTTGTTGTCCGAGTTCATCGACAACTGCTGGAACACCGCGATCGTGAACGGGTCCGGCTCCACACCTGCGAACAACAGTTATTTATTGATGTAAGTTTAACAGCTAGGCGACAAATTACGCGACGCCCCTGACAGATAGTCCGCTTAAAACAAACCCGCCATTTTCATCACGCACACAGACAGTGAGTTTACAGGCGATACTGATGATGAGCATGAGTGTTGCGGCCAGTCGCGAGTGTTTTTGTCGAGCTTGGTGCAATTTTTCACATGATGATATTTTGTTTTTGGCTGATTCTGTCATGTAGGTATAACCTACCTACATCATTTTAAAAATTCAGAGCGATTATGGTAGCAACCCCGGGCGGTCACGAAAGTTTAGGAAAAAGGCGCGAACGGTCCTTCTGTAAACTCTTTATTTTGTGGCTAGGCTGTCAGAAACAAGTGAAGGAAAACGCAAAGATAAGAAACTCATGAACACCAACATGGACATGAGTCATAAGGCCGCAGTCAGATTTGAGCCAAAAGTGACCCCCCCAAACCCCTATAGCGCGCAAATGCTGGACGACGCGATGTCATAGTTGACGTCATTCATTGCGCCATCTTGCACACACTGCGGTTTTACTCCTGCGAGAAATAACTTTGAACAATGGAAAAATCCCCTATCAGAGTAGTGAACAATTTATTATTAAAAAATAAGTTATGTGAACAAAAAATTCGCGGCTAGAGAGGTGAGTGACAAAATTGGCATGTAGTCTAAATTTAACGGCTTGGATAACTGACCTGCCGAAGCCAGCATCCTATCCAGCAGTTCCGCGTGGTGCGTGAGCGCAGCAGCGGCCGTCAGCGCAGCGGTCGACCCCCCGGTGGGGCCCCCTGCGACCCCCGGGCCCCCAACGACCCCCGCGGCGGAGGGCCCCGCGCACGCGACCAGGCGCGCGGCGCTGACGCGAAGAGCGAGCTGCCAGACGCACGCGTTCTCTTGTTCGCTTACGCCGCTGAATTGGTGCTGTAACCTGGTGAAATAGTTTTATAAGTAACTCAAACTTGAATCTATTTTTCAAAATAAAATTAAAGTATACACACGCACATTCATTTTGTACACCACTAAACTTCCTAATTGAGGTGAGGTCTGTGCCCTGCAGTGGGATGTATAATGCTGTACCTATCCCTAGCATATTACACCTAAACTAATGGTTTCATACAAAAACACGCCCACTGTGATGCCAAAATTAGCTGTCAAAATATTTTGAGGTAACACAATCATGTTATAGTCTATCTATACCAATATTATAGAGAGGAAGATTAGTTTGTTTTTTTTTATTGTTTGTATTGAATAGGCTCTGGACCGATTTTTTAAATATTATTTACCAATATAAAGCTACATCATCAGGGAGTAACATAGGCTATATATTTTATAAATTCAGACTATATTCTGACGGAAAAGACAGTACTAGGGCGAAGCCGCTGACGGACAGCAAGTCTATGCTACTGTACTAATATTATAAAAAGGATAGATTTGATTGTTTGTTTGCATTGAATAGGCTCCGAAACTACTGATCCGATCGTGAAAATTCTTTCACTAACAGAAAGCTAAACTATTCTGGAGCGAAATAGGCTATATTTTATTATGTATGAACAAAAAATCTAGTGAAATTAATAGTATAAGAAAATCAAGTAGGAGAAAAGCGGGCGAGCTATGACAATGGACACCAGCAGTCAAACATTTGACAGAAGTAAACCTGTCGAGCAGCTAGTGTATGACAAATACCGGATACAGTCGTTGGTGAGGTGCGCGAGCGCGTGGCCGGGCGGGCCGGCGCCGGCGCGCAGCGCGCCGTGCAGCGCGCGCACGCAGCGCGCGAACAGCGCCGTGAAGTTGGCCGCGCCGGACACTAGCGGCTCCATTTCTGACAACCTAGTTGGATATATTACTTTGATTATTTCAGCATTTTACAAAGCTTGTTTTTCATATCTAAAGGTAGAAAAAAAAATGTTATTGTTGGAGTCGGCGTCAGCCAATGTAGGTTTGTAACTACCTACATACATACGTAAACGTGAGATATAAAAAATGTATATTGTAGTGTTTCCTTGGCTGACACCGACTCAAATAATAACAATAATCGTAGCTACATTATATTATCGTATAAGTTTTAGAAGAATACGCAATTATTTCTTTACTTTTCAGTGTTTTGTTTTAGAATAGTTTTTTTTGAAGTTGGTTTTTTTTGGTAAAATGTTTGTTTATTGTTTGATTTTCAGTTATTAGTTCTTATTTATTTTATACATCGAAAAGTATCGTCCAATTGCTCCTAAGAATTGAAGAGTTTCGTTACTTTGTCATGGATCCCATAATCAGAATCTAACCAAACTCTTATCAAACTACCCTTGAAGTATATCCTTTCCAATAAAAAAAGAAGCATCGAAATCGGTTGGCGTGATATTGAGTTATTCGTCCATTGGTCGCGCATATAGTTTATCAAGATTTAAGACTTATATGGTTTTCCCATGGATGCCACTGTCAGAACTGGACCAAATTAAAATGGGACCACACGGGCAGCATCAGTTTTCAAATAAAAAAAGATATATCAAAATCGGTTGGCGTAATATTGAGTTATTCGTCCATTTATCTCGCATTTTGTCTATTTAGATTTAAGACTTATATGATTTTCTCATGGATGCCACGGTCAGAACTAGACCAAATTAAAATGGGACCACACGGAAAGCAACAGCTTTCAAATAAAAAAAGAATGATCAAAATCGGTTCACCCAGTCGAAAGTTATAAGGTAACAAACATAAAAAAACATACAGTCCAATTGAGAACCTCCTCCTTTTTTTAAATTGGTTAAATACTAGAAAAAATCGATTTCGGACCTTGATGATCGCGAGGAATCGAACTTGCGTCTTTTAGGTGAGCGATATGCATGGATGATTAGTAAGAAAAAGATTTTAAGTCTGCTAAGAAAACATCGATTTTAAGTAAAGTCCATGTATTCGTAATATTCGCCACTGGGGGCAACCACCGTTTTATATTTAGTTGACCCAATTTTCATTTTTTTATACACCTAAATAGAGAATTTACAGGTAAAAAAACAATTTACAGTAATTATTTTTTTGGCCAGTGTACTACGCATAAAATACTGTGAATGTTAGTCTTCGCTTAAGGAATACTTTATTTGCTTAGTGCGGCACCCTGAACATCGATCTTTTCAGAAAAAAATATTGACGTTTCAGACTTCAAAGTTAAGGCCCGCATTCTTGAAGGTTATTTTAAACATAGATTTTCATTAAGTTACACAATTTCATATAAGGACATAAAAAACTCCTGGGTCTCTTAAACTGCAGCCTGTACGTACAAGGATATATCTTAGCCAAACTTCTTACTTGTTAAGTTGTTCTTCAGCCGACTGCAGCATCTTGAGGCGAACAGTGGTCGACAGCGTCACGTTGTCGATGTGCTGCAGTACTGAGTCGAAGAACCTCCGAACTGCACTATCGTCTGTCGACTCGATCTTTTCCCCGCTCAACTGCTGTGCTTCGCCTTGTAACATTACACTAATGTTAGGATAACTACGGATAACTGAAGTCCTCTTAATGTGGAGTAACTTTTATGAAGACAAAATCGAGAAATGAATTTGCACTAGAGTGAATTATGAAATAAAACATTCAATTAGAGAGTTAATTAAGGTGGATGAAAAGTTGAATAAATTAAAATGTTTGTCAGAAAACCATGATTGAAAATCATTTTTTTCTGACGCAAGAAATGACGGTCGGGTAAATTGGGAATACGATATGTACGCGCATTTAATTCTGTGTTTGAGATAGAAATAAAAAGGTAAGCTACAAGCTGTCCACTTCATTCATATTGTCACAATTTTAATGAAATGGTAATTAGTGCAGTCATTGAAGCATTATTGCTCCGATTTTTTTTACTGTGAACCGAATTGCATACAATTTTGGAATTAGGTTCATCTTACCCTTAACTTCAAAAGTGAAAATGATTTGAACTCCGCAACCACCCGGGGGGTGGTTGCCACCCCTCCTCGGGGGTGAATTTTTTTTTTGCAAAATAACCTCGGATATCGATAGAAGGCCTAATTTTAAGCAAAAAATCATCTCTAAAGTTTTTCAAAAAATCCAATACTTTTCAAGTTATTGGCAATTGAAAATTCGCAATTTTTTCACGTTTTTCATCGGTTTTTTGCAAATATCTCCAAAAATATACGTATTATCGAAAATTTTACGAAGAACAAAATTGTAGCAGGTAAAACAATGAACAATTTCGTTTTTTATAAAGTATTCTAAGTGCAATATTAAGCTAGATATTAAAGATCAAAGCCGTTTTTTATTTTGTCTGAAATTTAATCGATGTGGTCAATGCCATCTAGCGGCGAGCAGATGCATTTTATGCATTCTAATACAAAAGGGTTTTGTAGTGCTTGAAATAAGCTTTAAAATGAGCACTATTAAAAGTCTTTTGCACGTAAAATAAGTGAGCTGTATTGCAAATAAGGGGAGCATCTAATGTTTTTTCTTTTAAATCAATGGGTTTCATAAGTGCCATTTCCACCAAAATTAAAATTAATCGTATTCCGCCTAGAATTAACTTTATTATGAAGAGTTTGATAGATAGTATCAGTTCGGCTGCTTCAGGACACATATTTTTCAAAAAAGTCACGATTAAAAAAAAAAATATCAAATTTTTTAAAAACCCACTTTTTTTTCATAATATCTCAAAAATGACGACAGATACGTATAAAAGTGTACGGATTAAAAATTTAGGTATTTTTCTGACAAACAATTTGTTTTTTTTGTTTTTTCTGTCAAACAAAAATTGACGGAGATATGATTGTTTAAAGAGCGCGTGGCAGCGCAATCACAGCCTCTCTTAAGCCCTTTAACCCTTCACCGTTTTAGAAAAAGGTTTTTTACTATATATTGCAATAAAGGATGTTGTAGCTCTCTTAATTACCTTTACAATGGTTTTTTATAAATTGTGATAGCATGAAAATTGAAGGAGTTATGGTCCAAAAACTTATCATATTTTTTTCTACTTAGTAACTGAAAATTATTATTTTTTTCAAGGGGTTGAAAATGATTTTAATATGAGGTAATTATGTTAGAAAATACTTTACAATTTCACCACTTACTATTAGACATGTTTTCTAGCGATAAAATGGCTCAATGTCAATTTTTCCATTAAGGGGTTGTTTACACCCCTTAAAAATAATAGGCGGAGTTCAGATCATTTTCACTTTTGAAGTTAAGGGTAAGATGAGCCTAATTCCAAAATTTCATGCAAATCGGTTCACAGTTAAAAAATTCGGAGGTAAGACCGTATTTTTCGCTTCAATGACTGCACTAAATAGAGTATTTACAAACATGTACGTGAACACTATTGTTCCCGATTTTTCGCAAAAAGTTTCTGGCAGCGGTGGGATTCGAACCCACGCCTCCGAAGAGACTGGTGCCTTAAACCAGCGCCTTAGACCGCTCGGCCACGCTACCCATATTGCATCAGAGCCAAAAAAGTAAACCCTACTTATTGTGTACGTGACCTACTTTAAAACCTTCTGAGTAATAGTCATGTTAGTCGATTTTTGCAAGATCGGCTAGATTTTGTTACATTATAAGATGATTATTGTACGTGACAGAGCGCTAAATAAGGTATTTACAAAACACAAAATAGTTTTCATGGAATTGTTTGCCCTGAGCTCTACTATTTTGCAACGAAATGAATTTAGGAGAGATCATTTATTTATTTCTTGATTATTTAAGAGGCTAACAGACTAAAACCATTTCCCTGTACCGTAAGTCATAATGAGCAAACAGAGCCCAGATCTTGCAATTTAAATTCCAAGTCGTCGTGGCCTAGTGGTTAAGCACTACAACTAGGATCGCGGATCGTGTGGTCCCGAGTTCAAATCTGGCCTGAACCAAAAATCTTTGTTTAATTTCCGACTAACTCTCCGGTGATGAAAAACATAGATAAAAAACCAAATCAACCCGGATAGCGGCGGAAGGCTCACCACCTACCACGTTGGGTTCTAATACCATTCATATTTTATTCTGTGCTAATACCATTGGTGAATAGTGGGCTTCAGAGTGTTCCGTTCGCCCTGACGGCAACAGTCACTTGCCTCTGACTACCCCGTTTGGGATAAAGTCGTGATGGTATGTAAATTCCAATAGAATTGTTATTGAATGGCGTCTTTGTTAATTTTACTGTGGACCATGTCAAAATCTTGCCATTCAACTAAAATTCTATTGGTATTTAAATAGCCGCATCTGGGTCCTGCAATGCTTCAAGATTTTAGTCTTCAAGCCCTAAGGGAAGTTGGACGAGTTTTTTACTTACCAATGGGGAGGTAAGGCACGAGGTGCGGCATAGTATCGCGCAGGTAGGTGTAGTGCTTGACGGTGTGCTCCTCGAACAGCGGCAGCATCGTGGTGCAGTGCGCCGCCGCGTTCAGCACCAGAATCAGCACGCACATGTCTGATGTCAGTAGTCAAGGAAATGCAATGGAGCCCTTTACGGGCTGACATTTCTTTGAGAGGTTCCTGTTCTAGTATTCGAAGGCCTACATCGTTATTTACCTACCTACTTAGTAGATTTTACATGGCGAAAACTTTGATATGTATGGTAATAAATTAGTGAACACCAAATGAGCCATAGTAAAAGGGCATTTTTTCTGAAGTAAAAATTTCTACTTGCAATTTTTTCATTAATTCAAAATTATCTTTGGTGCTTACCTATTTATTTTGCCGTTCCGTGTGAAGGTGCGTTACGGTTAGCTAAAATATCCACAGCAGTAACTGATTCGTGAAAAAACCTATTTATCGATTATTAAAAAAAAAAAAACAGATTACATTGATCCATACATATAATTCATACAATTCATTAAAATAAAATTGCAATAAAGATAATAATAATAATATGTCAAAAAGAAAATACTTACTAATAGAAATTAAATTATTTTTAAAATTAAAAATTACAATTCATCAGAAATATATATATCATTATTATTACCATTAATAAAGCGAGCACTCTTTCGTACACAAATGTAAAGGATACATGACGGATCCTCGACGTCTGGTTCAGGCATGTCGAAGAAGGGATGCACGGCCAGCAGCCGCGTGGTCAGCGGCAGCACCAGCGTCGCGTGCGAACTGCCTAAGCGCTGCACGCAGCGGAACGTCGAGCGCTTGTCCTACAGAAGATGTTACCTGAATGCACTTACAGATGGCGGCACGTTAAATGAGCGCGGTAAGGCGGTCATATCAGACTCGGAACCATGATTGAAAATAACATTTTTAGAACGTTTCTATGAATTTGTTCGGAACAAAACAACCGGTAGAAACCGGTTTTTGCTGCCCTTCGAAAAGGTAACCGAGCCTTGGTTAATACCACCAATTCGGCCCAAAATTTGCGCAGGTCCTGGCTAGCGTTCTTTTATAATGACGGGAACTATTAGGTACACTGAACCAAAGTTAGAGCGTGCCATCATAAACTTGCTTTTAATGCAATGAACTGTAGTACGCGAGAAAGGTACAAAGTCAATAGGGTAATGTTTGCCATGGTTCACTGAAACACATTACTTTACGAATTGATCGGGCCAGCTTTTACATCGTTACGGAAGAACAGGGCTCAGATTCTGCTAATTAGGTGCCAATGGAATTGTTATTCAATGGAGTGATTTTGACAGTTTTAGTATGGCTAATCGTCAAAATCGGGCAACTCAATTACGATTCTATTGGCATTTAATTAGCAGAATCGGGGCCCTGACTGTAAAGGTGGCCACTTGTCCCAAGTAAAAAGACTCCCAACTTCTTGTGGCCCGATCCAGTCAAAATTACTAGATTAGCCAAGGAAGTAACAGGTCGCGATGAAACTACCGGCACAGTCATAAATATTTATTTCATTTTTAATAGTTTTGTCAGAAAAGATCGAATGCGTAAACTTTTTTTTGGGACACTCGGACAGTCGGAAATAAGATATCGTAGATATTATGCGTAAATAAATGTCCCACACAATTATAAAAAATGGGATAAGTGGGTTGGTTAGGGTGGGACACGATTGTTGCGATTTGCAAAAAGTTACTGGCAGCGGTGGGATTCGAACCCACGCCTCCGAAGAGACTGGTGCCTTAAACCAGCGCCTTAGACCGCTCGGCCACGCTACCGATATCGGTTGGGCGCCAAATTACAGATCAGTCAGTAACATCATTTACTCTTTCAGTTTGAAAACATTTAATCGGAAATAAATTTCGGTAAAAGTCCATGAAGCTAGCATAAATTTACCAATAGCAGCTTTGGCAATAAGCC
Source organism: Udea olivalis (assembly GCA_947369235.1). Taxonomy (NCBI): domain Eukaryota; kingdom Metazoa; phylum Arthropoda; class Insecta; order Lepidoptera; family Crambidae; genus Udea; species Udea olivalis. The sequence continues at coordinate 17,336,922 of OX376342.1, forward strand.
AATCTTATCTGTTTTATGTTGAATATACTTTGAAAAAACAATTTCAACCAAACGATGAAACTAATAAAAATAACAAATTACATAATATGACTTTCGCGAGTATTATTATCTATATGACATGATGATAATGTGACTTTACAACTAACCTGTGGATATCTTTTTAAATTCTCCAGAATTTTGTCAATACACATCTCTAAGCAGGTCTTCGAGGCGACTGTGCACGAACCCAGCATTCTGTGTAGGCCTTCCCTAACGTCCATAGAGTAGTCCTGTTGCCAACAAAAACCTTTTATGGATGAAGGGGAAGCTTTCAGGAACGAAAAAGTGGCCTTAGAGATTATGATCATGCACATAGGTATAATAGGTGATCATTGCATTAAATAGCTGAATACTGATTAAACTAGAAAATTTATTTTAACCAATCCCACCACGTTTTAGAAACAGGGTAAGTAATTTATCTCCGTGCCGGCTAACAGATATATTCCAACACGTCGGCAGGTTAAACATAACAATAAATATCCAATTATACTACAAATATACAGTGGTGGTCATATAATTAAGAACGCTGATAATTAAGAACGCTGATATTAAGGGAAGACTTTTTCAAAGTAGGACGCAAAACTAATTACATGCATTTTTTTTTCTTGGTATCGTAAAACTTTTCCATGATATCACTGTATTCATTGATACAAAATGATTAGCTAAAAATAAATAGACAAACTTTTTACACTACTTCTAAACATAGTATTCCTATTTACTGGCTGGTCACGTAATTAAGAACGCTAAATAGTTTATACCTTTATTCAAACTTAAATAGAGAACACTCAGTCGATTTGTTACTGTTCGTATAGTTTTGGCGCCATTTAGTGCTGTAAAAGTTTTAAAGTGATTGCTTCTTTTGAAAAAACAATGGAAAAAAATAAAAGTTGGGATAAATCTACAAGGGAAGTAATGATAAAACTTCGCCCAAAGAATTGGTCTTATAAAAATATAGCCACCATATACCACCTGGAATGTTCAAAAACGATGGTTTTCCATGCTGTTAAGCATTTTGCTACGTATCAAACTACTTTGAATGTTCCACGTGTACCTAAACAGAGAAAAACAACTCCTCGAGATGACCGAAACATCGTTCGTATGGCAAAACAAAATCCTTTTAAAGGGTCCAATGAACTGAGAAAAGAATATTTTGGTGAAAACAACCCTTCAGCAATCTCAGCACGCACTATTCGAAGACGTTTGGTAGAAGAAAAATTGCACGGTAGGATAGCAAGAAAGGTACCCATGTTGAAACTTTGCCACAGGCAAGCCCGGCTTGCATTTGCGAGAAAGTATGAAAACTGGACTGTGCGACAGTGGAAAAAAATTCTGACGAGACGAAAATAAACAGAGTTTGTTCTGATGGAAAACGATATGTACGACGTCCCCCAAATACAGCATTCGACCCTAAGTACACGAAAGTTACATCAAAGCACGGCGGTGGAAATGTGAAAATTTGGGGGTGCTTTTCTGGACATGGTGTTGGACCTGTAAAGTTGATAGAAGGTAACATGGATCAATTCCAATACAAAAATATACTGGAAGAAACAATGTGACCTTATGCTGAAGACGTTCTACCGGTTATTTGGACATTCCAGCATGACAATGATCCAAAGCACACTGCACGCACCGTAAAGGAATTTCTTACAGAGCAATCAGTTTCTGTCTTAGACTGGCCAGCTAACAGCCCAGATGTAAACCCAATAGAGAATCTGTGGTTTGAAGTAAAGAAAAAGGTTGCAAATACACAGTGTGGGAATTTAAGAGAGCTGTACGACGTTTTTTTAGAAGAATGGAACTCTATTTCTCTTGCGAAATGTCAGAAATTAATAGCGTCAATGCCTCGCCGGTGTAAAGCAGTAATTAAAAGCCGTGGATATGCTATTAACTATTAATTTGAGTTAAAAATATATTAAATTGCTTTTTAAATACTCTACGTTACATATTATTGTGATATTTTTAGATGTTTTGTGGGGAAAAGCCACACTCGCATGCGTTGTTAGCGCTGTCGATGAATCCCCATCTACACAGGCTGTCCTTGCAGCGGCCGACCTGGGTAAAATCTGTTTAAAGATTTCCAGGTCGACCATAGCAGCTTATAGCCAGGAGGGAGCGCTCAGCAGGTGCGACGAATAGGGTGGAAGGACTTTGCTTCTGCCACAAGTCTAGTCTGGCTTGAGGTGGGTTGCCAGAAACTGGACAGACGGATTTCAAAAAGCTCTTTCGGCTCTTTAGTCGCTGTGTGCATATACTTGTGACATGCTTGTGGAAGTTCATTTTTTTGTCTAATGTTATGCCTAATAATAGCTAGTAATAGCAATTCTGTTGTATTTTACCTTTGAAAACAATTTGTCAATTTTAATTGAAAAATATATGATATTGGAGAGTTTTAATGGACATCTTCCTGTGGCTAAAAGGTTGGGGTAAAGAATTTCGGTAGATGAATGATATTCAAAAATGCCAGTAAATTATTGAAATAGCGTTGGGCTATTAATGGAATTGACACTGAAATAATGAAATTGACTGCAATAATAAAATAAGCATTGTGACAATCATAAAATGAAAGTAATAATGGCAGTAAACCTCACCTCCAAAGCGCCCAGTATAGTCTCAAGCTGGTCCTCCCTCAGTATGATATGATGCGCGATGCGCGTGAGGCTGTCGATGGCGCGCAGGCGCACGTCCTCGATCTCATCGTTGAACATGTCCACTAGGAAGTCGAGTGATGTCGTCGCGAACACAGCGTTCTCCATGGACAGTTGGCACACTGCGTCTACCGCTGCTGTGCGGACCTCTGGGTGGACAAAAGTTTAGTATTCAGCCATTGATTGCCAATTTGGCGCAATGGGCAGAGGTCCCACATATAGTCCCAAAAGTACCCCATCTAAGATCCGCGAAACTACCAAAAAGGTAGTTTTCATAACGTCGTTAAGGTCATTGTGGCGCGAACTGTTGGGCCTGTTTTTCATAATTGTTAGATATATACGAGGTCTAGTTGATTCTGAAGCATTAATATCCATATCGCCTATCAAAACTCTAGAGAAAAAGTGAAACTGAAAAACTGTCATACACTGTTTTTTTGCTTAGTTCTACAAAACTAAGGAAGGATATCTATACTAATATTAAAAAGAGGAAAGATTTGATCGTTTTTTTGTTTGTATTTAATAGGCTCCAAAACTACTGATTAGATCCAACTATTCAGGAGTGATATAGGCTATATTTTATTATTATTGCACAAGAAATTCAGTGAAAAATAATAGTACCTATATGTAAATCAAGTCGGAGAAAAGCGGCCGAGATAATATGATAATGGACACCAGCTGTCAAACACTTGAGACAACGAAGTCTGTTGGAGCAGCTCGTAAATAAATAAAAAGACAAATGTCCGCATCAGCATCCTGCAACTGAGACCTAATCCAATACTGTCGATGAATTTCTACCCACTTGTACATTCTCACTAATAACGTTCACCCATGAGCTCGTCTTCTATTCCGTCCACAAGGCCCCGGCCGCGCCGCCCGACAGCAACTGCACGTCGTCCGCCCAGAAGCCGCTCGCCCACGCGCCGTGGCGGACCAGCTCTGCGCCGCGCTCGAGGGCTATTTTCTAGCTAGAGCGAAACTATCACCCTTATGCTCATCTTCCGGTCGATGCAGGATTATTCCAGCCACACAGCGTTTAAAACGTTCCACGCTTGTTGTCTTATCCATGTAGTTTTTGGGGCATATCCCGCAGGATGTTGTGCCATTTGTTCCCAAGTGTATCTGGAGCTTGACCCAGCTTCGCGCTCGTGGGTCTTTCGCTACTCTCTAAATTTTATATCATTTTAGGACCGAAAAGAATACTCATTCAAATGCTCACCCATAAACTAATCCTCAGAGGTCCCAGCACAGCCGCGTTTAAAACGTTCCACTTGTTGTCTCGGGGACATTCCACATAGTTCTTGAGATCATGTCGAGCAGCATGTTGCTACTCCGTAATCTATTCCGTAGTGTATCTGTTCCGTAATCTATTCCGTAGTGTATCTGCTTTTTCTACCACAATACTCTCACTAGCGCTCACCCATCAGCTCGTCCTCTAGCCCGTGCACGAAGGCCCCGGCCGCGCCGCCCGGCAGCAGCTGCACGTCGTCCTGCTCCACCAGCTGGCCGGGCGCGTCGTCCGCCCAGCGGCGGCCGCTCGCCCACGCGCCGGAACGGACCAGCTCAGCGCCGCGCTCGTGGGCTGTTCGCTTTTTCTACAATAAGACAACAGCACATTCATTGCATGGTCCCAAGGACGAAACACCCAACAAAACACAAACAAACATGTACCTGTTTTATGAAAGGAATAATACCACAGAATACTTAAGAGTACGGTCGAGAGAATTTAAAAATAGATATTAGGTTGGGGAAAAAGTCTTTTTGCATATAGTATGTATGAACTTGTAATTAAATCTCTTTGGCTATAAAAATATATTTAAAGACGATAATTCCAAATTCAAATTAGGAAAATGTGTGATTTTCATTTGTTTTTCTTACCTTCAAGATGAGTGAATCTAATGAAGAAATTCGATACATTTTAAAATTTTACTACAAAAAAGGTAAAAATGCAACGCAAGTCGCGAAAAAAATTTGCGATGTTTATGGACCTAGTGCAGTGTCATGAGAGTAGCACAAATTTGGTTTCAGCGTTTTCAAAGATGCACTTCGCTTTGGTCGCCCTATTACGGATAAAATGGATACCATTTTCGAAAAAGTGGAGCAAGATCGGCATATCAGTAGTTACGACGTAGCTGAAGAACTGGGAATTGACCACAAAACAGTTTTGGCGCATTTGAAAAAAACTGGGTACACAAAAAAGCTCGATGTTTGGGTACCTCACTAGCTAACTGAAAAAAACCTAATGGACCGTGTATTCATTTGTGATTCTATATTCTGAAATAATGAAACCAAACCATTTTTGAAGAAGCTGATAACTGCGTGCGAAAAAGGTCGTGGTCAAAGGCCGGTCAGGCTTCACAGACTGTGGCGAAACCCGGGTTAACTCGCAACAAGGTGATGCTGTGTGTGTGGTGGGATTGGAAGGGTATTATTTATTATGAGCTGTTACCACCGGGAAGGACTATCGATTCTGAACTCTACTGCAAACAACTGATGAGATTGAAGCAAGAAGTTGAGAGAAAGAGGCCGGAATTTATCAACAGAAAGGGTGTGGTTTTTCATCATGATAACGCTAGACCTCACACATCTTTAGCCACTCAGCAAAAATTAAGAAATTTTGGCTAGGAGGTGTTAATGCATCCGCCGTATAGTCCTGACCTTGCACCTTCAGATTTCCACCTGTTTGGGTCTCTTCAAAATTCCTTAGGTAGTGTAGGGTAACATCACGAGAGGACTGCCAAAACCACTTGTCGCGGTATTTTAATCAGAAGCCTCAAAATTCCTATAGCAATGGGATCATGTCCCCTACCTATGAGATGGAAAAAAGTAATCAAACAAAATGGCACCTGTCCTGGCATCATGTACGTACCTACAAGATGGCAAAAAGTATTCAAACAAAATGGCAACACTTTAGTTAAATGTTAATAAACCATATTAAAAAATGTTTTGAATTTTCTTAAAAAATGCGAAGATTTTTTTCCCCAACCTATTATTTATAAAATCAATTGCTGTCTTTTGCAAACCTCGAGCCCCTCGCAGAGTGCGACAGAGACAGCTGCAAATTGGAACGAAATTCCCTATCAAAAGTACACAAAATCGACGTTTCGTAGTCCAAGTATAGGTCAAAGGGACCAGGCCCGTTTCGGAAAGTTGACCGAATTAGTTACTTTTTTAATTAAAAATTAAGGAAGGACTGTGGCCGCATATATAAACTAGTCAAATAAGTTTTCTGGATGTATAAACACAGCGGCAAAACTGGCCACTTCTATTGAATTGATGTTTAAGCCCATAGACATACCTTCATGTTGCTCATGAGCTGTTTGTCGAGCGTCTGCAGCAAGAAGCGGTCGGAGACGCCGCGCGTGCTCCCGAGCAGCGAGCACGCGAGCGCGCGCACTTGCATGCACAGATCGTTCACCGCCGAGCAGATACGAATGAACGCGTCGTCCACTAGACGCATGGTTGTCTCGCCATCTTGGAGAGTTGTTAAACTGGGAAAAAGTGGATTGATTAGGATTCCAATAGTTTCTAAAGTGTTTATTTTCTGCTTACAGTTAAAATAGTTATTTTAATGGCATGAGTGTTTTTTGTACAGTCACCATCACGTAATTGTATTGTAGCTGATAAGGTGACCACATACTTCTGAACTATATAAAATGTCCATAAGTTCTTAACACTACATTCTACCAATAATATTGGAACATTAATAAGGTCGTTATTATCTGAGCAGCAGTTATTAGTCAATAATTTTGTTGCGCACAAATAACCTAATAAAATGAAGATAAGAGAAAAAAAATGGGTGGCAAGTGTGCGAATAGCTAAGGCTTTGAAATAGTGAACATATAACTTTAAAAACGGTAAATAGGACAAATAAACACAGGAAAATTTAACTTACTTCTCTGGATATTTGTTGCCCAATAACCAAACCAACTTCAGAGCTACTTCCCTGACTATTTCATAGTCATCTGCGAGAGCAGGACACACATGCTCATAAAGGCCAGCACTTAACGTCTGACCACGCTCATCTAATGTCAATAAAGCCTGAAATGCATCACAGCGCACTCTGGCATCCTGTAGACAAGAATAAGAAAGTCTGTAAGAAGCATGACACTGTAAGGGCCTTAGACAATATTTAATTAATAACATTTAACCGCATGATGGTTTATAATGAAAATGGCGTGTTCTGCGACCACTTGAATGACTCGGGTAACATTATGAATAATTTCTTAGAATCTATTGAGACTATGCATGTTACTTATGCCCCTGAATTTGCATTGAAACAAGCTAACTCTTTGTTTAACAATCTAAGCGTCTGAGATTTTATATTTTTTATAATCTTTAGCTAGTTTTTTTTTTCGGATTTTGACTTTGAAATCCACAGAAATAAGTTTTATCATCATTTCATCATTTCAGCCGAACGACGCCCACTGCTGGGCATAGGCCTCCCCCAAGGATCTCCACAACGATCGGTCCTGCGCTGTCCGCATCCAGCGGCTTCCCGCGACCTTGACCAGATCGTCGGTCCACCTTGTAGAGGGCCTGCCCACGGAACGTCGTCCGGTACGCGGTCGCCATTCGAGAACCTTTCCGCCCCAACGGCGATCGGTTCTCCGCGCTATGTGTCCCGCCCACTGCCACTTCAGCGATGCAATCCTTCGAGCGATGTCGGTTGTTTTTGTTCTCCTGCGGATCTCATCATTTCTGATTCGATCGAGCAGGGAAATACCAAGCATCGCTCTCTCCATTGCTCGCTGGGTGATCTTGAGCCTTCTTATGAGACCCATAGTAAGGGACCACGTCTCACTCCCATAGGTCATTACTGGCAACACACACTGGTCAAAGACTTTTGTCTTGAGACACTGAGGTATTTCGGACGCAAATATATGCCGGAGCTTCCCGAACGCTGCCCATCCGAGCTGGATTCGACGAGAGATCTCTTTCTCGAAGTTGGACTTACCTAGCTGGACTGTCTGTCCCAGGTAAACATAGTGGTCAACAACTTCGAGTGTAATGTTCCCAACGTTAACTGGAGCGGGTGCAATATGGGCATTCAACATGATTTTTGTTTTGTCCATGTTCATCTTAAGACCCACTCTTTGAGAAGCATTACCGAGATCTTCGAGCATTATGTTCAGGTCTTCCAAGGTCTCAGCCATAAGAACTACATCATCGGCAAATCGCAGGTGTGTTAGGTACTCGCCATTGATGTTGATGCCGCGTCCTTTCCAGTCCAGAAGCTTGAAAATATCCTCCAACGCAGCCGTGAACAGTTTCGGAGAAATAACGTCTCCTTGTCTCACGCCTCGCTGTAGTTGGATCGGATTAGAGCTCTGGTTCTGTAATCGGACCGACATGGTGGCGTTCTGGTATAAGTACCTTAGCACCTCAATGTACCTGTAGTCTATTTGGCACCTTTGGAGAGACTGCAGTACTGCCCAGGTCTCAATCGAATCAAAGGCTTTCTCGTAGTCCACGAACGCTAAGCAAAGTGGCAAGTTATACTCTTCGGTCTTCTGTATAACTTGCCGCAGCGTATGAATGTGGTCTACGGTACTATAGCCTTTTCGGAACCCTGCTTGTTCGGGAGGTTGGAAGTCGTCAAACCTGCGAGCGAGACGATTCGTAATGACTCTCGAAAACAGCTTATAGATATGGCTCAGAAGCGAGATGGGTCTGTAGTTCTTCAAGAGAGTTTTGTCACCCTTCTTGAAGAACAGCATCACATCGCCTCTGCCCCATGCCTTTGGCGTTTTTCCCTCGAGGATGACAGAACTGAAGAGCGTCTGGAGGACCTTAAGTATCGGCTTACCGCCCGCTCTCAGGAGCTCGGTTGTGATTCCGTCACCACCCGCCGCCTTGTTGTTTTTAAGCTGCTTGAGAGCCATCCTAATCTCGTACAGGCTGACTTCCGGGATATCTTCGGTATAGTGTCGGGTAAGCTTGGCTCTAGGATCTTTAGCCTTGCTTTCAACAGGTGTTTGCGTGGAATATAACTGTCCATAGAAACTCTCAATCTCCCTCAGGATTTCAGGTGTTGACGAAATGATGCTACCTGCCTCAGTTTTCAGCCTCGTCAATTGGCTTTGCCCAATAGACAGATCTCTGGCGAACACTTTGGAGCCTTTATTCCGCTCAATTGCCTCTTTAATACGCTGGGTATTAAATTGGCGAAGGTCGCTCGTCAAAGACTTAGATATCTGTCTATTGAGTTGCCGATAACGATGGGCATCCGCTGAGTTCTGTAGCCTCATTTCGTTTCTCTGATCCATGAGTAGGAGAGTCTGGCTGGAGAGTTTCTTTGATTTGGGACGGCGGGTTTTAAAGTGCTTGGACCCTACCGTACGGACAGTATCCACCACCATGTTGTACAGATCGTCCACATCGATGCTGTTCTCAAGGGCTTCGAAGCGGTTTTGAAGCTCGAGCTGAAAGCACTCGGGGTTTTGAATTTGAGCCGGTATTGGTCGGAGCGTGGATTTTATCAGTCGCGCTCTCTCAAGCTTTAGGTCGATATTCAATGTGCCTCTGACCATGCGGTGATCGCTTCCTGTCTTAACAGCGTTGATCACAGTGACATCATTGAATATATGCTTCTTCGTCGACATGATAAAATCGATCTCGTTTTTGACTCTACCGTCCGGACTGATCCAGGTCCATTTGCGGCTTACGGGCTTCTTGAAGAAGGAGTTCATCATAAAGAGGTTCTCCCTCTCCATGAAGTCTGCCAGCATCTGGCCCCTGTTGTTCCGTTGCCCAAGTCCAAATTGCCCCACTCTCAACTCATCACCGCAACGTTGCCCCAACTTTGCATTAAAATCCCCCATCACAACCGTGTAGTGGGTTTTATAGCTATGCATGGCTTTAGAGATCTCCTCATACATAGCCTCCACTTCGACATCGTCGTGCTTTGAGGTCGGAGCGTAGACCTGAATAACATTCAGCGAATATCGTTTCGATATTCTGAGTACGCTACCCTGCTCGAAACACTTCCGATAGTAATCACGTTGTTGACAAGGGATTTGTGGACGATGAACCCGACACCACCTAGGGACTGTTGGTCGCCCTCCCGGTGGTATAGTAAGTTACCGGATTGCAGGATTATCGAGTCCTCCCCCTCTCTTCGGACTTCAGATAACCCAATGATATCCCAATGTAACTTACTAATTACCTCTTCCAACTCTATGAGCTTCGCGTCGAGCCTCAGTGTGCGCGTGTTATATGTTGCCAGGTCGAGTCGTCGTTGTTGGCAGCCGGATCTTACCCGGGGATTCCTAGCACCCCCTGCCCCGCCGTTACCATAGCCGCTGCCGTAGCTAGGAATAGCAGGGCCGCCGGGGACTGGGGGCCGATTTTTTGGTTGTGCAGCCATTTTGGAGGGGGTTTGCCATAATCGCCACGCTTGGCAGGCGGGTTGGCGATCGCAGTATGGCCTGCTGTTATCCGGAGACGCTGCTGCCCATCTCCTTATGGCAATTTTCCCTCGGTCGGCTCTTACGACACCCACGGGAAGAGAGGGGGTAGTGCTATTCTTTTTTATGTGCCGGCACTACACGGCAGTTGCCGTTTTAAGGAAATATATTACTATTTTAAATAACAAAACATTGTTTCACATTAAAAGTGTCAAAATTTACGTCTCCATACATTTTTTTGCGTCTTTATGATTATTTAGGTATTATACATTATTGACTTTTCTCATTTATCTTTCATCCAGATTTATTGGATTACTAAGTTTTTGAATACTCACCTCAGCATTAGAGTAATCTCCAACTAATTTCACAATGACATTAGCCTCAGCAGACATCTCAGTAGTTCTTTCTGATTCTGGGTATATAGGGTACAGTTCGCTGATCAGCTGCAGGCAGCGGCACTTCACCTGATGGCTGGTGTCTTTCAAGTTATCCTTAGCTACTCCAACAAGACGCATCATCAGGATTTTGTCATCAGTCAACTTGTTGCCAAGTTTTATTAAAGTAGCTAAACCTTGAGCTATTACCTGTAGATATATTTTTAGAAAAATAATCAATGTAACATGTTTTTCTCTAAGTACACAATAAACTCTAGCAGTAAAAAAATACAACATACCTTGTGAGAGGTTTCATTTTTGATCAAATGTATAGTTTCGTCAATTAAATGATTCAGATTAGCACCTGGGCACTCCAAGCCAATATCACAGAACAGCCACAAAATCTTAACCCTGACCACTGAATCTTCCTCCGATTGAAAGTGTTCAGCTAGTTTTTTTATAGCTTCCTCAACATCTGACTCTTGGAACTGCAGGCAGTCTGATATACGCAGCAACAACTGCAAAGCCTCGTCACTAGATTTACACTTCTCCAGTAGTCCTACAAAAGCAGCCGCAGAACTTCCTATCAAGGGCTTCTTGACCAAATGTAATTTTTTGGAAGGTGGCCCGTCCTGCAATAAAAATTATTTACACCTAAAGTAAGAAATAATCTTGTCGCACGAATGTTGTTACTTTGCCCAAACCAACAAGTTTGATTTGTTCGGAATTTGCCTTACCTGGAATGACTTGTTGTATTCAGCTAATGCTCTCTTTTTTAATACTGCAGCCATAACTACGCCTGTTTACTTATTGTGAATATATCTAAATTCAAATACAGAATGTAAATTTAAGCAACATACAAACAACCACAATAATTGAATTATAACCTCAAAATATCTGACAGTTGACTGCCTGTCAGACAAACCCTGGCTGCGCTGCGGTCCGGTTTACGCCGAAAGTACTTGGCCACTTTTAGCACTTCTGCCCGGTCCAAATTGAAAAGCGTGTTATAAGCTCTAACGTTGCTGTCAGCGTTGAAATCAAATCGGACCGCAAAATTATCGACACACGTCACATAACCTCAAACTTTAAAGAAAAGGGGCCCTGGCCCCTAACTCTTGAAACTAATTTCGTCGGACAGGCAACTGGCATGTCTGGCATTAGATTACTGTCACTGTCAAATTGGGTATGGGAAAAAAATCAAACATGGCATCGAAAACCATTTCGAGGTATTTGTATTATATACCTTATATGAATACTTAACATTTTTAAAGGCAAAGGATCTTGGATATCTTTTTAATTACGTTAGTAATCTGGGGTCATTCATTTGACCCCAGATTACCAACGTACGCAAAGAGTACACTAAGGTTCATTGGACTCTTGACGGTAATCTAAGTGACGTCTCACAATTGAAACCCATTGGGTCGTATAAATGTCCTTTCACGTGATTGGTTGATAATCTATTCATCAACCAATCAAATGACGTGATCTGTATCATGTATCATACATGAGATTTTTAGCTAGGTGATTCTATTGCATGGGATTAATGGTGTTTCCAGATAGCAGATTTTGAGTTCCCCCAGGTGAAAAATAATTTTCACAGAGTTATTTTTAATAATACGTACATTAACTTACGGCTATTGCCAGGAGGGGTAGATTGTAGCGCTTTAATCCCAAACCTTTCAGGTAGGGCTTGGTTTCAGAATTTGGCAAAATAAATTTTATCTGAAGTCTACTTCTCACATTCTCGTGAGATGCTACATGATGAACGGCGAGCTCTGTTTCAGCCGTAAGTGCTGTAAATCAGTAATTTTCTCCTCATTGTTTATTTACCATGAATCGGCGAAAAAACACATGTGGGAACACTAAGTGAATTAGTGAAGTCATGAGTTCGCAATGTTCAAAAATTACTAAAAATTTACTACCAGTAAGATCAACAAAATATTCAAATTAGTGACTTAAAATAGTAAAAAATATTAAAAAAAACGTTGTTCCCATACCCAATTCTGTTCAAGAGTCAGGCCCTAAATTTGTATATACTTACTTACTGATTTAAAATGTTTTTTTTTCTTACACACAACAACACAATAACGAGTTGAAAATAACGAACAACAATAAACGCTCGACATCAAAGAGTTGAAAATTAATAAGGGCGCCACCATCGTTTATGTGGCCACACTTCTGTATAGCGCACATTCGTTGCAACCAGTCTTGATACTTGTGTGTTTTGAAATTTATTTAGAATACAAAATTCCTTTATTTGTTATAAAAGGTAAAGAGAATAGATATAAGTAATACAATAATGTCCGCCATAAACAACCGTTACAGGGTATACAAACAGTCATACATATATTTTAAAATTATTCAAGTCATGCAATTATAATAATTGATTGTGTGTTGTGTATATATCTATCTAGTAATACATTTGAAACGAAATTATGGCAGTACATTAATATGTCAGTCTCATAACATAAACGATAAATTCAAATACAAAAATAAATTAACCTGCATCAAATATTATTTTGTCTTATACTTTATGGATAGGTTCAGGACAATTTTCAAAGATCAGCTTTATATTTCAGAGTACTTCAGCTTTGTCATGAGCACGCCTTTCATTATTGTCATCGGACTCAAATTCAGGGATGCCAGCTACAATTATATTATTTTCCTGTTATTTTGGTCGTTCAATTCAGCTAATATTTTCTCATATGAGGGATAGTTTTTTAACGCATCATCGGTTGGGGGGACTTTCATTTCAAGTACATCTTTTTCTAATGTTGCAACTTTATCATCCGTGATTTTTATTGCGTTAGCTAAACTCTGAACTTCCGATTTGATTTCTGTTTGCTCTGCAGCCATGTTTATTATTTTTTGCTCAGTTTGTCCCAAACCTGCCTTGATATCCTGGATTGAATCCTTTGAAGAAGCAATGTCGTTTGTAATTCTTTCTGAACTTTCTTTTTGCGTCTTTGTACTTGTAGTTAAGAGAGTCATCATTTCTGCCATTTGCTTCCGTAGGCCAGCCAACTGCGTTTGAACTTCATCTTCATGTTTACGTTTGTTGCGAAAAGTAGTACATGATAACAGATATGAATAAATAATGTTATGGAACTGTATTTTTTGTGTAATGTACTAACAAATAGGTATAAGAATCATTATTTTAATACTAACACTATATAAGTCATTGTTGTAACTCGAAATAAATTATTTGATTGATTGATTGATAACTCAGAGTACGTACCTGCAGAAGTTAGGTTTGGTTGAGATCCGCACCGTCCTATGTTTGTGTCACTTCCAGACGGCGAGCGTAGTATGTTCATGTTGGCTTTATGATTCACTCACGGGGCGTTGCGAATTTCGAGTAAAGCGAGTACAAAAATCAGAGGTCGTCTCTTTCACCCGAGGTGGACAAGGGGGTTTGTGTCTTGGCTAGCAATATGCGCGCAAGTTTGAATAGTAGTAACAAGTACAGCACTGGTTAATGAATTCACTGCTTTAGACAATGATAGTAAGTATGATTTTAGGTTTACGTCTGGAGTAATTATTTAGGACAATTTTGCGAAACGTCTGCTCTGTTCGCTTCCGTACGACGGACTTCGTACGGAAGCGAACAGAGAGAGAGAGAATTCTTAAATAAGGTATAAAATACAAATAACTCGAAATGGTTTTCGATTTAGGACATGTTTGATTTTTTTTTCCCGAAAGCAACGTTAGCGCTATTAGCGCGCTTTTCGATTTGGACCGGACAAAAGTGCTAGAAGTGCTAACATTACTTTTTTTCTATACCGGACCCCATTGCTTGACAGCACCCGTCAAAGAATGAATGGATTTTGACAGACGAGACTACTATTCATTCGCCACAGCTATTCGCTTTTGACTTTTGACTTTCCCGACTTTCCTCTTTGTGCTGGATTTGGGTGTTTGGTTATTTTGGAATTCTTGCATTTTGCATTCCAAAGTGAATAAAGCTTGAGGCCTAGTATTCTTTTAAATACTGAAAATAATATATTGTCCTTAAAATCTTATGGTGGAAAGTAAATCAAAACCTCTTCACCTATTCTAATAAAGTAAATAAAAAGGTAGGTATTTATTGTTCCAACACATAATAATTTACATAAATTAATGAACAGCCTCCAATAAAATATGATCAACCTGGTACGGTTTTATTTTAGTATAGTGCCTTTGCTTTCAATAGTATTGGCTACCTAATTTTTTCTTAAATAATTAAGTTTGAGCAAAAAAACTTAAAACAACTGTTTTCTTGCAGATAATGGGAAAATAACAATGTCATGTGATTGCAAGAAAAGTATGGACATGACTGAACAGCAGCTCATAGAAAGAGGTCCTCTCAAGGATGGTGGAGTGGCAGTGCCAAGCCTTATTGTGCACTGGAAAGAGTTTGTGTGTGGTGGAGGATCGGCTTTCTGCAATATTATCATAAGTTATCCCTTAAACAAGATAATATTCAGACAGGTAAGCCATAGTGTGCTCAACCAATTAATGGTAGTAAAATTGTAAATAATGGTGATTCTTGTTGTAAACATTGTTGGTCCCCATTTTTGTCTTAAGGGTCCAACTGATTCAACGATTATGGTTTTCTTAAACTGGTAGGATACCAGCCTTATTACCAATTTAGTTTTTTTTAAATTGAAGGTATTTTCAGAACAAAACTCATTACTGCCTATTATAATAGTTGAACTTTATTCAAAACAATTTATCTTTTAATTTTTTCAGATGATGCATGGAGTAGAAGCTACCTTAGCACTAAATCAGCTGCAAAAGGAAGGTTTAGGATTCTTATACAGGGGCATGTTGCCCCCTCTGATGCAGAGAACACTGTCAATGTCTCTCATGTTTGGGGTATATGATGAATGTTTACAACCACTACTGAACCACAAAGTCAATCCATATGTGGCCAAATCAGTAGCTGGTGTTGTTGCAGGCTGTTTTGAAGCAACCTTAATGCCATTTGAAAGATTACAAACCCTACTAATACATCCTAAGTACCATAAAGAGTTTAAAAACACTGCTCATGCTATGAGCCACATTGCCAGGCATTATGGCATAAAAGAGTTTTATAGAGGTCTAACACCCATCTTGTTACGTAATGGACCTTCTAATGCTATGTTCTTCATAATACGTGATGAAGTTCAACAGAGGCTACCCCAGCAAGAGCTACTCTTCTACACCAGTTTACAAAACTTTTTAGCAGGAGCAACGATAGGCGCTCTTTTGAGCACACTGTTATACCCTCTCAATGTGATCAAGATAGCTATGCAATGTGAGCTTGGAGGCCAACATAGAACCCTCACATATGAATTTAAGTATATTTTACGTAAACGAGGTTCAAAGTTTGCCAACTTTTATCATGGAGCACTACTCAATATATCTCGAGCTTTTATAAGTTGGGGCATTATAAATGCTTCCTATGAAATACTTAGGAAGCATTTATACTAATGCTAGTTTTTGATATTAGATAATTTATCTGTGTTTTATGTACTTGTTAAAAATGCTTGTTATTTATTGTTTACTTCAGGAGTGGTGATCATCAAAGATGTGCATATTTGTTTTAGCAAAAGTGTGCTGTAGGTTAACTTTATGTTGTTATTCCGAAATCATAATTATTTAAAAATAAATACATTAGTATTTAATTTATTCCTAAAATATAAAATGCTTCTATTTAATAATATACATAATAACTGTATGTTCTATAGATTTTGTTAAAACAATTTATTTTTAAGTAGACCTTTATAATTCAATATTTCAGCATTTATGTAAATATTACTAATTGTAAACAAATGCTTATAGTAAATCATAAACCCTTTTAATCTACAAGTACCTTATTATTTTCTAATAAGCATAGTTCCTGTTCATAATGGAGATTATAAGAATAAGTGTTGTTGAGTGTTTTTATTGGAGATGATCTTTAATGTTAACATGCAAATTATTTACGAGTATCTGACCTTTGATTTTGTAAACTTTAACTTTTGTCACTTCAAATTAAATACATTTGCAATCACCTTACGACCACCTCCCACACTAGCTACTCGGGCGCCAGGAAGACGCAACGCCTTGCCGGTGACCCCCCCATTCCTAGCGTTTTTTTTGCGTCTTCCCGGCGCTACCAGCGTAACTATATTTTTAACCGTTAAAAAGATGATGTTATGATCATAACTTTTTTGCGGTTAGAAATCGAACCAAAATTGATAGGGTTAAAAAGTTCACAAGTGAGCCCAGCGCGGCAGCGATGCGCTATTTTGATTTGACCCTTACTTCCAGGGACACCCTGTATATTCAACAACTATATTTATAACGCAGTGTGGTTTCCCCAGAGAAGAACTGGGAAGGCATGATAGTAGGAACGTTATACCTAGTGCTTAATGAGGATAATAATCCGTAAAAGACAAACATTTATTAAAGCTTATCACGTAACAGTTTCGGATTCAACAAAGAATATCGTTTGTAGTCGCGTGATTTCATAGCAATTTTCCTGCGCGGTAATAAAATATTGAATCTCATGATTCCAATCAATATCGGTTGATGTTTCTTGCTTTCTTTCTAGGTATAACGCAAGTACCTAATACTGCGCTGTTTAGTATAGTTACCTATTTAAACAAACACAAAGCTATGAAAAATTATGAATGATCCTCTTCACATTTGCTACCCGAGTAGCGTATGGATAATGATGATAGTTTTGATGACTATAATATCAGTCGGTGAGTAAATTATGTAATACGAGGTCGACGGTTTATAAAATCGATTTACGTAGGTAGGTACCTACACCAGTTCTAAACTTAGCCGTATGTATTACATACTCACTTTTGTTAGTTTTCCATTACCTACCCTTATCATTAGGTACTTAATATCAAGGACTATTAGGGATGTTACGCATCGCATTCAATAAATAACGGGTAGGTAAATATGTCTGTAATCCATATGTGCTTGCTTTCGCGCCAGACACTCAACGGCCGAACTTTCGAAGCGACTATCGCTTCGAGAAGGCTTTCAATGCGTTCTACAAAGTGCACCAAGCGGCCGAGCCGTGGGAGAAGGCGCGCATCCGGTGCGAGGCCGAGGGCGCCGAGCTGATGGTGCCGGACAATTTGGACGAAGCCGAATCGCTGCCGCTGCTCACCACTGACGTACTGACGAAGTACGAAGGCGTCTACGTAGGCATGCATGACTTGTACTCGGAAAGAACGTTCGTTACTTTGAATGGTAAGTAATTATTCTATGCTAGCGGCGAGGTATCCCAAACACAAAATAACTAGAAATACTAGGTACCGCCATGTAGGTACCTACTGCATAGCTAAAAATCGGAACATCTACAAAATATCACTCACTAGGTACCGTCTCAGAGGAGGCATAAAAAAACGTAACTAATAGTACAATTTTACAAAGCCTCCGTCGGTCCCTCAAATCTATTTATGCTTGAGAGTTCCAGGTGGCATCTTACCTAAGTACCTGGTTCCAAAACCAGGAAGAATATTGTGTCATCTAACTCAATCCCGTATTTGGGCTTCGCCAATTAAAATACTTAGATACTTATTATAGTACTAGGTAGTCATTTACGAAAGTCAACCACGAATGTAAATACCTACGCCATTCCGTTACCTACAACCTAAATAACTCTCACCTTCATGATGCAGCCAGTGCAAAAAATCTGCACAATCCCTATTTGGTTTTAGTTAGTAAAGTTATTGTTTAGTAATAGTTATAATATTACGATACTCTACGATACGAACCGTACGAAATTGGTCCTTCGGACTTATTCGACACGATTGGCGTAGTGCGCTGTAGCACGGTTTCTCGCCTCGATTTCCCTAGTGTCCCGGGTTCGATTCCCGGTCGGGTCAATTCAGGAAACGATCTTTTTCTTTGACGATCGGGTCTGGGTGTGCTGGGAGACGCCCCTGGCTTATTTCCTATTTCATATTTCATATTTCATATTTACTTATTTGCTTGTCACATGGTTTTACAGATGGAATAATAAAAATTCCTTGTGTGGTACCTTGTAACACAGGGATATTAATCCCTACTTGGAGACCAACAAGAGGTGTGTTGTCTGGCGCATATTTATTTATTTATTTATTCATGTTAGAATTTGTTTCAAACGACTTAGGTAACTACCTACTTTGCAAAATATGGATAGTTAGGTAATGTAACTAATAAATGTACGTATCAGGTCAATGCAATTTCAGGTAGTCGACTCCTAAGCTCTATCCTAGATCTGCTATGGGAACAGCGGGAGCCCCTGTACTCTGGCGGGCGCTGCGTAGCGATGCGGCGCTCCGGCCGGCTGTTCGTGCAGCCCTGTCATCGGCCACTCCCCTTCATCTGTAAGATCAACTCAGAAAAGATCGTCTTCAAGGAGGACTGCAACTCTTATAACTTAAGTAGGTATATAATCCGTGGGAATAAGTTTTCATTTCTATAAAGAATTTGCACTGTGAGGTTACCTTGGAACGGAACCTGAAAGCAACTGTGTCGATGCTACTCGTAGATGGGATAGGTAAATATTACTGGTTAGTACGAATATTGCGAGGAAATAGGGTGCCTTTTTCCAGGCCATATGTCCGTCTGACCGTGGTTGACTGGTAGAGAATGCCTCTAGGCATTAAGTCCGCCATTTATAGGTACCTACTCTAAAATCTGTGTAATAAAGAATTAAAAAAAATTTATGTATCACCTATTGTGCCTACACGCGATGTTACAAGTTGCTATCGACACGATGGCCTACAATAACTAGGTACCACTTAGAAGTAGTCATGACTAAACCAAAGAGTCATGTGGGTACTAACCTCATCTGATATGTGCAGCCATGATTTATCCCTCACCTACTATCATTCAATTCCCATGGCAGATTGGACTAAAGGCCCTGACGAGACGTGTTATATGGCACACGTGGAGCCCCAGACGTGGCACGACGCGTACTCCACATGCTTGTTAGGAGGGGGCCACTTGGTCGTGCTGGAAAGCCGCGCGGAGGCAGAGTACATCAAGCAACTGTTTAAGCAGCTTGAGGAGCGCCGTATGCCGACCAACGACTTCGCCTTCCTTGGCTTCAGTGACCTGTTCCAACGGCATCACTATAGGACTCTATTTGGTAAGACGATCTGAACTTTTATATTCTACAAAAAAATGTTGTTAAGAAATTGGAGGAGCGTTGAATACCCTTGGTGACGCCGCGCTTTTCTGGCGCTTTACAACTGTTTTCAGGGGGCTTAGTACAACATTGCATTGATATGATCAAAGATCAAAGACTACCGTTTTTCCGGAGGGTTCTTCAATTATACTAACTTTTCCGAAAAGAAAATATGCAAGTATATCCACAATATTTTTATATCGTTTGAACCGAAAACACCTTTGAAACAGTACAGTGGTTACGAGCATCAGTTCAAAAGCGTAAAGGGTCGTCATTAAGATTCCAGCACTATCAACCTGTCTTTGATCTACTGCATAAATGGTAGTTAGGTACTAACTAATCGAGCTAAGGTTGCTATAGTTAGCGTGTATCCCCTATTATTGTAACGCAAACACACAAGCGCCAAGTCTCTGCTCCAACGCAGGTGTTCGTATACAAGACAGTGGCTTCTCCGACTGGGACCTCAAATGCATCGCTTCTGCGAACCAAACGCAGAAGCAGAGCGAGCGCTGCGGCGGCATCCGGCGCAGCGGGTTGCTCACCGCCACAGACTGCGCACAGGCCGCTATGTTCTTCTGTGAAAAGCACGCCAGTGCTGCCATCGCCAGAAAGGAGAAAGCCCTCGCCGATGTGAGCGCAAAGAGATTTCGGAGAGTACCAATAAAGATTAGACAATGATTTTATTTGGTCTTTATTTCTACGGATGTTATATGAAAGCCATAATTAAGATTGCAGGTTCACAGGTTGGGATTACCGTACCAATCCAACACAATAGTAGATTATACACCAAGGAGATAAAGCACCGTTTTAAGTCACGGGCGCTACATTGAATCCTGAACGTAACGAAGGACTCCAAATTTAACTCCCGAGCGCAGCGAGGGTGTTATAAGTTTATTCCCGAGCAAAGCGAGGGAATTAAGATTGAGTCCTGAGTGCAGTGAGGGATTCAAGCGCCCAAGAAAAAAACAGTTTTATCCCGGTGGTACTCTACTTTTCTCACTTTATGCGAGACAATAAAAAACCAGGCTTAGTAGACAGTGTTTATTACAGCACATTAAAAGTGCAAATATTGATATTGGAGACATTAGTCCAATTATGGAAAGTTAACGTTTTCGGGTATTTTTCCTTTGACTTTTCTGGGAGTAGATTATTGACAATGCCTATGGCATCTAATTTAATAGCTTCTGGAGTCAAAATACTTTCATCACTCGACATTTTTTATTTTTTCTTTGAAATATTTATAGAATCTTCTAAAGCTAGTAGTACTACTAGCTACGGCTATAGCAACTTCTTTCAGCTGGCGTGGCCTACTCGATTTGACAAACAAATGAAGTTCGTCTCAGTGCGAATCTAGTGGGCCACGGCCTCGGTCTTCGAAAATCGAGTTGGCCGCGCCCGCTGAGGACACATTCTGTTTAGTGAAATTAGACTTTATGGTCATAGCAATAAGAATTATGAAAGTGAAAATCACATTATTGACCAGCGGGTTATAATAGAACATTATAACCCGGCTAAAGCCAAGAGATATAATGTCTTGCTTTCGGTAAGGTTTACATGACATATAATTCGGCATTGTCGAGCATGTGGTGTGAAAAGATAATTATGTTATTAATTAAAACTTATGTTACAGCTGTAGCAGTCTTATTATCTGACCGAAAACTAAGCAGAGTTCGAAATTGGCTAGTCAAACACAATTTACATATTAAAAAATAAATTATACGATTAAAATAAAAATAAAATAAGATTTATTTTCACACATAAAAATAACATACAGAGTACACCTAGGATCTACGAGTAGATCTAGCGCGTTACATTATTTACGTGTGAACTGGAGCCTAAACTAGGGTGGCCCTGTATTTCATGACTCCAAGTCTTACCGTCTCGATCGACGAGTGTGGACACTTGCATGCTGTACAGTGTGTGCGTGATGTGTATGTGAGGTGTGGTGTGAGGTGGGTGATGGGTGGAGCGTGATATGTGGTGTTGGCGCATGGTGTGAGGTGTGTGGTGAGTGAAGCGTGGTATGTGGTATGTGGTACATGATGTGGGGTGTCTGGTGCGAGTGTAATTACTGCATGTCCTGCGTCTATGGTGGGTAAGTGATGTTACTTGTTTCTGTGAGTGTGACTTTTATTGCAAAGTAAGTATTAAGGATTCTGTGTCAGTGTCATTCATATGTTTCTTTTTTATTGGGTGATAGGCAGTATTATTAGCTTTTAAACACACTTTTTTCCTACTTATTAGGGCTTTCAAATCCAGAGATATTGATAATTTTCATCAGCAACATGAAAAAAAAATAAAAAAAAACGAACAATAGCTGTGATTTCTGAAAGAGAGCAGATGGATAAGGGGGTGTTTTTATCGATAAAATTAAGGATACAACATGCCCTAAAAATATCGCTACCTCTATCCCTAACACACTGTATAGGTAAGGTGCAAGAAAATATAAATGTCTTTTAAGGAAAGCAGTGTGATGCACAACGGGCTCACATAATCTGTCGAATCTACGCTTTGATAGTGTGGCAATGGGGTCGTATTTGAGCTTCGAGTGCTTGTGAAGAGTGGCATTCAAAACGAATAGTTGCCTTATAGTGAGAACCTCACATTCCTGGTAAAGTTTAAAGGTTGGATATCGAAATGTCCTTTTTGTCATTACCTTATGAATTGATCTTTGAGCTCTTTCAAGTTTTAACATTTTTGTCTTCGCGGCTCCACCCCATACTGATATGATACTGATTGAACGTTTTGTGTCTCGCTCGACACAATAAAAACAGATGTTTGTCCCGTGAATTTTTTGGCTGAGTGGGAATCGAAGCGGCGATCATAAGGCAGCTCCATCCAATCCAATGCAGCGCATTGCACATGAAGTCGAATGAATGAAACATACTTAGTTAATCAGATGAATGTTGGTTTGGAACTTGGCACCATCCTTGTTTCAGGCGTTTATAACACAAGGGAAAGCTTTAAATAGGGACTATAATAGGGAGCTTCAAATACGGACTATGGATGACATTAAATGATTCAACGAAAATGTCGGTGGGCTGAAATGAAATGAAAATAAAATCAGTATGATTTAAATCATTCTTTATTGGTGCTCAGAATATCAGAAATAAATCACGCCCGTCTAGCTCGTTTTAATGCGTAATTGCAGAGAAGAAGGACAGGAGATTCCGATGGCCATACAAATTCAAATTCATGGGTACCCTACAATAAATTAACCATGACACTCAATCGTTCTCCGTAGCTGTCAAAATGTATGGAGAAGGAGGCCTATGTTTAGCAGTGTGAGTGTGAACGCTTGTGGCTTCGATTGATAATGATGGGATGATGAGTAAATAACTACCTAACTTAACTATACAAAGTTTTCAAATTAAATGATCCTTGTTGCGGACCCCGACGTGACATCACGTCCACCACTGTTGCTGTGCTGTCGAGGAGACGCAATAAGACACAGTTGGACCTTAAGAATTACTATATAACCACAGACGGAATGGCAGTGAAATGAGACAACAGTTGGTAATAGTCTGGTGTATTATAATTCTACTAAAGCTTATATACGAACTCATACACGTACACTGTGTGTGCCTAATCTTAAGTTACTACGTGACCATCCGGCACAGTACTCCCCCCTTTTAATAATATTTGAAATAGTGTTTGAAAAAATTTTGCGAACCTCGCCAATTTCCTTGTTTGAGAATATTGTCCAGAGGCACATTATTCTGAATGTTATTAGAGGCTACTGCTGACTTAATTGACCCTGGACCACAATTAATGCCTAAATCTTTGAATGTTCCTTTTAACCACCCAGCTATAACAGCCCTCGATGACGGTTTTACTTCTCCTCGAGTGGTTATGAACAAGCTATCTAAAGAGCCCCGTGCTTTCCTTCTGCTTGCAGATAGCTCGATTAAACAATTTACCCACTTTACTAGACTTAAACCTGAATCTCCTGAACAAGTCAAATGCCAGCCTGATTGTCGATTTTGAATGTTATCAGTTTTGGAGGCAAATCTAGGCCAAAATGTTATTGACCAGTCGGTTCTTTCAGAATACTAATCGTCTATACTTAAAAGTGTTAGGTCGTGTATTCGTCGACCTGAAGCTAATGAGAGGAGCAAAGCCACATGTCGAGATACTTGAAAAATGCTATCACTAGCTGGTAAATGCGATCTTAGCCCAGTAGCTAAGATCGCATTTACCAGTTAGATTCACGATTAGCTGCAGTCAGCAAATCGTCTACATTCCAAATACTTGTCTTTAATGACGATGATGAACATCTTCGAATACTAATTGCCTTAACCATGGCCACTATCAACGGATGACATGCTAACCGCCTTTCTTGAGTTGTATCCGCTAACGTTATAATTACCGATTTGTGAACTAAGATTGTAGCAGGGGCAAGGTTCTTAATACGATAAAGGTAGCTAAGATACGTGGCTACCTGTTGGGGTCGAGTAAGATTAGGTATTATCCCATTCTGTTTGCACCACGAGACCCACTGCTTCCAAGCTGTCTGGTAGGTGCGCCACGTAGAAGCCCGCCAAGCAGACTGTACCAAATCTACATCGATTGGGTCCAAACCTTCGATTAAAGTACCCCACCCCGTATCCTCCAAACCTCTAAATTTAATTTTTCGACCTTTGGAGGAGGTTGATTGATTGCTAGGTCGACTAAGTTCTCGTTCAGGTTCAATATTAGGAACGGGGCTTCTAGGGCTCTGCGTTTCAGTTCGCATCTCCAGAAAACTGCCTCCCAACGCGGTGCTACCACAAGAAACGTCCCTGATGACTTGTCGTGAAAGGGACGTTTGAATGACCGAATGACCGCCGCCGGACTGAGTCGACAAATAGAGCTGTTGTCGCAGGCCTATAAATCCATATTCACTGTGGTTGTATTGTGCGTAGCTGCGTAGGCAGTATATACCTAGGGCGGAAAAGTGCTGGAATGTAGACTATTTAGTTGGGCAGCGCAGCATGGGCGCCCACAAAGCAAGCAAAATGCAAGGCTGCTGGGCGGGTTATATACTAATATATCGCGTACTTTTCAATGGCTTTTATTATCGAATAACATAAAGTTGAAACCTTTTAAGGTTTATATTTCTAGCTTTCAAATGACACAGCATTTGTATTTGTAGGGTATTAAAAGTGTTCATCTAACTGACGGTTTACCTAGCCGGCTACTTAGGTACCAAACGATTTTGACGAAAATAAAAAGGCATGCTCGTTATCGAAATATAATCATTGTACCTATCTATGTTATTTTGGGGGTTCGAGCCAAAGGTTTATGCGGCGAAGGTAGAATATTTGTCTTGAAGACCCGTTTGATTTCGGGATCAGAAACATCCGCGACAAGAACCCGGTTTTTGCATCGGACCTTACTACTACGCCTGAAATGAGCAAGTTTCTAAATTCTATAGTCATCAAGCGTGATGTTTTCTTTTTAGATTGTCGTGGAGAGTAATGGATGACAGCTTTCTTACAAATGGAATTGTATATCCCGCAATTATTTTCAGCACACTCTTTGGGGCCCCAAGCCTCCGCCATTCGGGTAAGTAAGCCGCCAACTGTACTCCCCGAAAACCATCAATATTTACGGCCCTCTTATCTTTACCACGGTTCTTCGTGTGTTCCTGGGCCAGCACCTTTATTAGCTCCAAGATTTTCTCGTCTTCCTCCGTCTCCCCGCGTTCGTCCAAATAACCAATGGTCACCAGCTCTTTCCCTTGTGCCATCTGAAGCAACAAAACGCCAAGTTACTTGAGCGTTTTTATGTCTAGTCCCATTAGTAGTTTGTGACATAGAAGGCTCAAAAAGTGGGCTACGCCGCTCGACATTCGAAGCACGCCGCGCAATGTTCGAGATGCACGGCTCGAAAATCCAGACGCGCCGCCCAACTTTTGAGGCGAGCCGCTCATTGATTGAGCCGCGCCGCTCAAAATTTCAGCCGCGCCGCTTAAAATTTCAGCCGCGCCGCTCAAAATTTGAGCCGCGCCGCCTGTGCCAGCAGTTGGACTCGTATTTGGTTCGAACAACTGTAGCTAAATGGCTGACGAGTTGTTAAAGAAACCAAGGTCTGTGGATGAGATGTCTGACAGACAGGGCACATTAGATATTAATCAATCAAACACAACCGCATGTTCCCGCACCTTTGAACAAAACACATACAGGGACAAATACGAAATAAATCAAGATAACTTACCAGATTTATCCTAGATAATCCTCTGGTAGGATTCACGAACGTTACAACAACGTTGAAAATTTACATAAGCTTACTAGCTTAGTACACGTGCGCACGTCAAGTAATCAGTAGCGTACTAACGAACGAGAGCGCGCCAGCCCCCCCCCCCCCCCCCCCCACTTTGCACCGTGGTCGTGGACTCGCGGCCGTAGTGATTATGTGTGTATGGTTAGGTAAGGTAGGTAATCTCCGATAAGTCAAGCTACAAATACAAAAAAAAAATACAAAATATTTATTTCAGTATCTTACAATATAAGATATTATATTATTATTATATTATATTATTATCAAGCCGAGGCACAGAACTGAAATAATAAGTTTTAGTTTTTGTTATTTCATCGTGACACAGCGGATTTAAAGACTGATGTTGGGTGGTGCCTTGATGCTGCCACTCAACTAACTTGCTGAATCTTGATATGAATGATAAATCCTTGATGATTATAAAATGTTTATTTACTTGATATATGTACGAGTTCACCTTTTGATGGATATGACGTGACTAAGTAACTTAAGTAAAATTAAATGCACGAATATGAAAATGCTGACGCGGTGACATACTTTGTGCGGTGTAAACCGTACATATTCCCGGGCCTGAGATGGGATACAATCAGTTGAGATAAAATATTAAATGAAAGAAAAGTTACTTGTTAAACAAAGATAATAAAAACTGTAAATAATCAAATTGGGTCTTCGTTAAACATTTCTTTAAATTTTCTTAAAACTGGACTTATTGATCTATTTCGTAATTGGATGGGACGCGCGTAGCTCGCCTCCCCCTCTCGCTGGCGCGACGTATGGCCGCGGCGGCGCGCGGGTTTCCGGCGTGCTGGTAGGACGGTCCAGGCACTGGAACGGGCGCTGCTGCTGTTGGTGCTGCTTGATTTTGGTTTTCTTCCCTTGGCTGCTCGTCTCGTCGCCTTCCCCATAGACATTGAGAGCGGTGGGCGATTATTACTATGCCCAACACTGCCAATACCCCCAATATAACGTAAATCATAGCGTAATGGTGTATGTCATGGTACGATACGCTTGATGACGTCACATCACTGTTCTTTATGGTTTGTATTCGTTCTTGAATTGCCGCCGCTTCCTTGTTGAACTGCGTATGCTCTTGATTTGTAAAGTTTATGTGGGGGATTGAAATATTCATGATGTGATTATGGGTGAGATTGTTGGCGTAAATAATTTTGGAAAAATCCTAACCTCGCTTGTATGAGGCATATGGGGATAAATAATAAAATCATCAGTCTTGATAAGGCAACCATGTCCCACATTCATAAGTCCGGTGCCCGTGAGTTGGTAAGCGGTAATTTGATCATCGCACATTGTTCGAATATTGCATGGTTCGCAACATGTGTAAATAAATGTATTCATAATATAACTTTCTTGCCAAGTAGTTTTACACAAAATTTCTTCGGGAACGCATTCTTGGTTCATCTGTAAACACAGATTTTGGACACCTTTCATCTGGTACTCAGGTCTTTGGCTGTGACAATAGTATGAGTCTTGTACAAAACACTCTTTAATATTTGTTTCGCTCATAGGTATAAAAGTGTCTTTTCTTATATTCATTGCCACATAATCTGATACCGGAGTTATTGTGAACGTCTTGTTTTCCTGAAATTTAGGGATCGGAATCAGTTTGAAAATCTCGTAAGAGTCTCTGCTGATAAGAGGTATTCTTATCTCGAATAGAAGGTACTCTTCCAGCATTCTCGCTTTGACCTTGATGAGATTGTACAATTTTCGTACATCTGTGTGGATGTTGTTTGTTGGCAAGGAGACGTCCTTGGGTAGCTTGCTTGATATGCTGTCCAACTCTTTCGCCAATTGATCTGGGAGTGACTAGGTGTAAGTTGTATCGGCCTTGATAAACATCCGTTATCGTGTCCAATAATGCATTCTGCAGAGTTTTCAAGTTGTTTAGTACGTTAGTCGCAACTAAAGATCCCATCATGAAGTCGCTTATGACGTTATTCAATTGAGCAGAATTTTTCAGTTCGTCCATTGCTTTTTCTAAAGATATCATGTGTTAATTTATAATTTTGTGCTGCTGGTTCATAGTCGCTTCAGTGCGTTTTAATAGGTTGTTCTCGGCTTCAACTATGGTTGTTTGATTTTTCCAGAGGTTGATGATGTGATTTTGATTCTCTTGGAGTAGGTCGATGTCCCTTTTATACTGTTCGGCGAATTGGCTATCCAGTACCCCGAACATAGTGTTTGCGAGATATCCGACACCATTGATAAGGCCTCTCTTGCGTCGTCGCAGTCTGCTCGGCGCCGGCTACAGCGTCGAATTGCTGACTTTGCAATAGCTGATTATAATGTTCAAGTTCATTGTAGCCGTGACGTAACTGGAGTATTATTGCATCACATCGTGTTTGCCTACGTAATGTTTCGCATGTTGCATCGAGCGTTTGTATGTATGACTCGAAAGCCTTATTTCCTTGCTGATAAGGTCCCATTTCGAAATATACTATAAGTTTCCATTCATTTTTGATAAGCATCATGTTTGACAATTTATCAAAATATAAACCTTGATTTTCTCTGAACTTGGTGATATTGGCGTGTGCTGCATAACTTGAACTGACGATTAAGAAAATCATAAATGTCATCATCATTGATGTGAATAAGCTTTTTTTGCTGGTTTTTGTTGCTCTACTTGATTTTGGGTTTTGCGACATGTTTTCGCTGTTGCTTGTTTCAACATTACTACTTGTTTCAGTATGCTTGATTAGTTTTGAAAGTTTGACGACCGGTCGCTTCAAATATCCACTCTTTGTTTTGGTGTGGTGTGAGGTGCCAGCGTGTTCTGAGATCTCGGTCCGTTTCTAAGATCGTTAGAACTGGGCCGCTTGAGAGAAAATGAGATGGTGTAATGTAGTTGAGATCATCTGGGTCTTCTGTTAAGGGGCACAGCGGTCGTGAGTTTAGACATGCTTCGATCTGTGTCAGCAAGGTTAAATACTCTTCATATGTAAGCTTCTGCTCTCCAATGACTCTTTTCACATGATATTTAAAGCTCTTGACAGCAGCTTCCCAGAGTCCACCCCCTGAGGGCCATGATGGTGCGTTGAAATGGAATGAAATCTCCATGTCGACTATTTCCTGCTGTAATTCTTTGTTCTGAAAAATTCGACTAATTTCTTCGTACTCTTCTCGGATAATTCTGCTTGCTCCGACAAAATTGCGTCCATTGTCGCAATAAATGTCACTAGGAGTCCCTCTTCGAACCGCCATTCTTCGGAGTGCTGCGATGAATGCCGAAGATGTTAAATCTGAGACTAACTCTAGATGTATGGCCTTGGTTACCTTACATACGAAAACCGCGACATATCCTTTTGTGGTCTTGATACCACGACCCTTGTTGGCCTTCACAAGGACATGGCCGGTGAAATCTACGCCTGTGTGCTTGAATGGACGTGAAGGACGGACTCTTGCTTCTGGTAAGTTTCCCATCATCTGTTCCTGCATGATTGGCTTTTGTTTTTTACAGGTTACACATCTATGTATAATTTTTTTCGTAGTTCTAGTACCGCTAAGTATCCAGTATTTTTGTCGCGTGAATGATAGTGTAACACGAGCTCCGCCGTGGAATGTGAGTTCGTGTGCATTATTTATAATCAATTCTGTGAAGCGATGATTTTGAGGTAAAATAATTGGATTTCTCATTTCAGAATTGATAGGAGCGTTGTGCAGCCTCCCTCCAACTCGAAGAACCTCATCGTCATCTAAATATGGGTATAGATTCAAAAGTTTGCTTTTCTTTGAAATAGGTTTCTTTTGCAACAGGTGACCTATTTCTTCTTCAAATTCTTCTCCTTGAACCTGTATTATAATCTTCTTACTTGTTTCTCTTAATTCTGATAGAGCGAGCCAAGATGTATTTTTTCTCTTTTCCTTTTCTGTAGTAAATCTGTACACCCAGCTAAGTACTCTCAGGAGTTTTGAATAAGAACTGTATTTATTCATCATTTCCTTGATAATGTTATTATCCTTGCTATGCGTAGCGACAACGTTCACTTGTTTCGATTTTCTTGCTTCTTCGTTGGTAGTATAAATTATTTTTTCCTGTGTTACATTTTCAGATGTAGATAACCAGGTCGGACCCGGCCACCACAATGACTGTGTGATCAGTTGCTTTGCTGTAAGCCCTCGGCTGGCGCAGTCAGATGGATTTTCTGCTGATTCAATATATTTCCAGCTGCCGGGTGGCATTACTTTGATGATTTCCCGTACCCTGTTGGATACAAAAGGCTTCCAGCGATCCGGATTTCCTTGCAGCCATCCCAGAACTGCTGTAGAATCGACCCAGCCATGGACCTTAACGTCTATGTCTGAAGATATAGCTTGCTTGATTTTTAGCATCACCTTGGAAAGTAGCAATGCCCCGCTTAGCTCCAGCCTTGGTAAGGACACTTCTTTTTTGCATGGAACAAGTCTTGATTTTGCCAACAAGAAGTTTTATTTCAGCTCGACCTCGTTTTATTAACTTGCTTTAAACAGCGCATCCGTCCGCCTTTTGCGAAGCGTCGCAGAAACCGTGTAATTCTAGGTTACACGTGTCGTCGGAGCCCAGCCATCGTGGTATTTCAATATTATTTAAGTAAATAATATCATTTTTAATTGCTTGCCACTCTTGAAAAATGTCCTGTGGGAGCTTGTCATCCCAAGCCAGGTTTGTTTTCCATACTTGTTGAAACAGTAGCTTCATTTTTGTGGACAGGGGTGTCAACCATCCCAGCGGGTCAAATAGCTGTGAGATGGCGGATAACAATGATCTTTTTGTATCTTGTTTATCTTGATTTACCTTGTATTGAAAATTGAAAACATCTCTTTCAGGATTCCAATTAAGACCGAGGGTTTTTGCAGATTCAGCTTGCTTGAAACTGTAATTACTTTCCTCTGGCGGGCTTGTATCTTGTAGTAACTCTTGGTAGTTTGACCTCCACTTTCTTAAGTTAAAACCTCCTGCATTCATAAGATGGGTGAGTTCTTTTTTCAATTGAAGTGCAGAACTAAGCAAAGGTACGCAAAAAACCAAGTCATCCATGTAAAAATTATTTTCCAGGACTTAAGACGCTTCTGGATACTTTTTTTTCTCATCACTTGCTAGTTGACGTAAAGTCATCATTGCGAGATATGGTGCGGCCTTGGTGCCGTAGGTTACCGTCGTGAGTTGGTATTCATGTAATGCTTCTTGTGAGCTATCTCGCCATATTATTCGCTGAAGAGACTGGTCATCTTCATGTAGCCATATGGCTCGAAACATCTTCTCAATATCTGCGGTGAAGGCAACTTGATACTGTCTCCACCCCAAAATTAGTGTGAAAATATCTTTTTGTAAGTTGGGCCCGGTACACATACAGTCGTTGAGACTTAGCCCGCTCGATGTTTTATCGGATGCATTGAAGACTACGCGTAGTTTCGTTGTACTTGAATCTAACCGTAGCACGCAATGGTGTGGTAAGTAGCAGCCGAGTGCCGTCGTAGCGTTATCACAGTTGATTGGTTTCATATGGCCTAGTTGTTGATATTCATCAATAAACGACTTGTAGTCTATTTTTAACTCGGTGTTCTTATTGAGCTTTCTTTCCAATTGACAAAACTGTGCAATCGCCTTGTTCTTAGAGTTCCCCAGTAGATTTATGTTTGATTTAAGGGGTAATCTCACAATGTATTTTCCGTCTTGTGATCTTGTTGTCGTATTCTTGTAGAAATCAATGCATTTATTTTCTCCTGCTGAATATGAATGGTTTTCCGGCACATCTTCAATTTCCCAGAATTTTTGAATATCTTGAATGTTATTTATAATGACGTTGCACTGTAAAGGCTTTACCGCACAGAATCCACCCAAGTCTTGTTTCCTGGACAATAGGTGTTGCATTTCCAACTCGATTTATTCTATCCAAAATAATGTTTGAATAGATATCGGCTCCAAATAAAATATCAATAGGCTTGCTTACATTGAATTCGGGGTCTGCTAACTCTAGTTCTTGCAATAAGTCCCATGTTGGTCTTATGAATGAGTTGTTTGGTAAATTTCGAGTTAAAGATTTCATGATATAAACATCTGTAGTAAACATGTAATTTCCAGCTATTGAACTGCAATTTATCTTGGTCATTCCAGTGCAGATGTTGTCCTTGGTGCCAACACCAATAATAACTCCTTTACACTTTTGGCGGGGCAAACACAAAAGCTAAGCAGCTTTAGCTGTTATTAGAGACACTTGTGAGCCTTGATCTATGAGTGCTCGCAAAGTGTAGTACTCTCCATCTGCTCTTTTGACCTTCACCAATGCTGTCGCCAACAAAATTTCATGCACCTCCCCTTGCTGGGCTACGTGTGAATTGCTGATCTGCCGTTCATATCGCCGGTTCGATTCCCAGTTCGTAATCGTTGGCCTTGACGTCACGTCAGTAGTAGTCACGTTATTTTTTGCATACGCAATTGCTTGGCGTTTTTGTGTCGGTGACATTTCCAGGAACTGCTTGCAAAAATAAACACCATGTTCTGAATTTTTACAAATGGGGCATGCCTGCTTGTTTCTTGAATGGGCTTGTGTGGTAACCTTGTTGTTATGAAAATTCTTGAATTGGTATGATTTATCTTGTCTGCTTGATGTCGATGGAATGGGCCGCTGTTGATAATTTTCTTGCTTTCGACGTGCCGACTCCATTGTTGTAAACTTGTTTTCCAAAAATTTAAGGAACTCGTTCAGACTTGGTAGTTCTCGGGGTTCCTTCAATGTTTCTTAATAGTCACTATGAGTTTCAGGGTCGATTTTCTGAACTAAAAGATACACCAAGATCGGATCCCAAGTTCCAATATTCACGCCAAGGTTCTTAATAGCGTTTAGGCATTCAGTAGTGACGTCATGAATGCGTTTAATATGATTTGCGTTAGATGTTTGCGACACAGGAATACTCATCATGGTGTTCATATGGGTTGTGAAAATTAACTTTTTATTGTTATACCTGTGGTTTAATATTTCCCAACAGGTTATGTAGTTTTCCGAGCTGATCGGTAAGTGCTGGACCAACCGTTCAGCTGCCCCCTTAAGCTTGCTCTTAAGGAACTGCATTCGTTGTGCATTTGATAAACTCGGATTTTTGTGAATGGTCTCACTGAAGAGGTCTTTGAATGACACCCACTGCTGGTAATTTCCATTGAAAATTGGGATGTCGAGCTGAGGTGTTGATTTTGTTCTATGAGAGACAGACCATAGCTTGCTATTTATGGCTTTCTTCATGTCATGATATTTTTGTTCGTGCTCAGAAAACCTTGATTCGTATTGCAGATTTGACCCGTTAGTTACACTATCTATCTCCCAGTGGAGCAGATCTATTGCTTTCCAGCGGGATTGAAGCTCTCTCAGTGTGTCTTCGAACTCCCAAAGTTCTTGCATTGTATCTACATTGATGTTGGAGACGGTTCTTGTAAACGCCTTGAAATTACTCAACTGCTTTTTTAACATCTCATCGTGCTTGCTGTAGTTACCGGCATTCGAGGTACTCATCATATCATTCCAGTCCTGCTTACTGCTAACATTTCTTTTTTGCGTAGTGACAGTATCCTCAAAAGCAGCATTTTCATCTTGCTCAGCCTCTTGAGAGATGAGTGTTTCCTCCTGTGAGAGGTTTTTATTTTCAGATGACGTCATGGGCGGTACATCCGCAGGATACTTTGACGAAGTGATACTGATACTTGTTTTTTCAATGTATAGTTTAGCTTCCATGTAGCTTTGTTTTGTTTGTTGATAATATTCCCCGACGATATATTCCTCATCAGCTGGTAAAGCTTCTGAAAGCTTCGTATGGTTCAAAGTATATTCATTCCAGTATCTTTCCAGTGATTCGAGGCGTCTCTTGATAAGGTCTGGGGTCCTTCGTGCTGGACCATCCTTTTTGAAGTTTATTAACGTTTTCTTGATTTCTTCCGTTAATAATGCTTGGCGGTAAAGTAGGTCACTCATATCCATCTTGATATAGCTTGATATTAAGGTTCTTGATAACCTGTAAAACTTGCTGCTGACTTGATAATTAGGTGTGAACTCGTAAAATCACTTGTCTTGATTATTTCGGTATACCTTGCTTGATAATAATGATTTTTTGATGCGCGCAAACTTGATAATACAGTAGTGGACTTGTATTTCACAACAAAGGTTCCACACTTGAACTTGCTCTTGTGTCTTGCTGGTTCATAACAATTCAGTGCTCAATGTGCCAACAAATGTTATGTGCGCCGTTCTCAATCCTGTCGGTGAGACCCGCTGGTGGGAGGCCGACTGAACCGATTCGCTAACACTTGAAAAACACAAATAAACACTAAATTATTCACTTCTCGAAGCACCACTATGTTGGGTGGTGCCTTGATGCTGCCACTCAACTAACTTGCTGAATCTTGATATAAATGATAAATCCTTGATGATTATAAAATGTTTATTTACTTGATATATGTACGAGTTCACCTTTTGATGGATATGACGTGACTAAGTAACTTAAGTAAAATTAAATGCACGAATATGAAAATGCTGACGCGGTGACATACTTTGTGCGGTGTAAACCGTACAACTGATATAGTATCTGATTCATAGAGGAGTTAAAATAGATCTCTATACTTCATGTAGTATTTTTTGCGTTTTAGAAATGGTTCTATCACACTGTGAAAGTTCCCGTGACCGATATGATCTGCAGCTGCATTTTGGCATAGAATAGGTAGGTAATAGAACTTATAGCTCATTTTGCTACCTGACTGACCAAAAGTTGATACTTAGATGTAAATTTAAAATGCCAAATCATTCCTAATCAAATTTTATAATCCAAATGTAGTTATGTGTCATCAAATGGACGACTGACCAAAAGTTTAAAGATGTTAATTTAAAGTGCAAAATCATTCCTGTCCAAATTTTATAATCGCAAATGATTTCTTATTCAGTGTTTTGTTTACCTTCCTCAGTTTAATAGTTAGTTAGATTCTTGATCCAGAGGTCGCGGGATCGACCCCCACGAGACAACCTCTTTGTGTGTTATTCAAAATAGTGAACAGCAGTGAACAGTATGTACAAAAGAGTTTGAAATTAAATAAAATAGATTTTTGTTACAAATAAAATTTATATCAAATAATATTATTTCTCATAATGTTTATTTAATATAAAACAAATATTTAATATTTAAAATAAAACTCATTTCTAATACCTACAATTATTATTATTCTATAGAGGGACAATCTATTATTGCTTAATGTAACCTCCGACCGTACTTATACTCAATAATTGCCAATTAAGGTCATTCACCGACAATTCAGTTCTGGCACTCGCCGGGCAGCAGGCTGCCCGGCTATTGGACGAGAGCGAATTGGAAGAATTTGTTCGTTGTTCTTTTGAAATTTGCTTAATGAAGTTTTGATTTTCTAATATTTGACCAATAAATAAGGGTAAAGAATTCCAAAGGCGTACAGATTTAACCGTAAACGACTGTGTGTAGAGGAATGAGGAGGGAATTCAAGCTTTTTAGATGACCGCATCGCCTGACCTCATACTGCATGCAGAAATTGGAAACGCTCCTTGAGGTAACGTAGTGACCATTGGTTGATTATGATGTTATATAAAAGAAAAAGATCATGGGAATCTCGACGAAGATTAATAAATAAAAGAAGTAAAACTGTTAACATTCTGATAAGTAGATTTTAACTTTTTTTTCTCTTTTGATTTCTTTTTGTTTTAATTTACAATACCTCCTAACTCAGGTGAAACTAGCATAATTTCTAAACAATACCTGCACACTACATTTAATTCAGTAACCCATAGGATTTCCGTATATTTACTAATGACCTCAATTAAAGGTAAGTACCTATAACGATAAATTTACAATATAAAAATAATTCATTAATTAGGTGTAAAAAAAATAACTTTTTTTTCGTTTCCTGTGAGATCGTCTTTTTTTAGATAGGAGGATTACACTTTATCCATGTAGAACATTAGTTCCCAAAGTGGTCCAGATGGACCCCAAGGGGTCCACGG
Source organism: Udea olivalis (assembly GCA_947369235.1). NCBI lineage: Eukaryota > Metazoa > Arthropoda > Insecta > Lepidoptera > Crambidae > Udea > Udea olivalis. Next base: position 17,372,790 of record OX376342.1, read on the forward strand.
GAGACTCGACGGGGGTCTATGTTGGCGTCACATTTTTTGTCGAGTCTTGGGAATATGGTAAAAATGTAGCTAATCGGGGGTCCACCGGAACCAGCAGTTGTTGTTCGCTGCTTATCACAAATAGAATTTCATTCAATTACCGCGGATAGGATATCAACCTTCCACGTTTTGGAAAAAAGTGGTCCACACGGACGGAGTCGTGGGCAAAAGCTAGTTCACATTAATTAAGAATATTTTTGAGAACCCAGATACGTAGATAATTCAAGTAGGATAAGATAAATAATCTTTATTGCACAAAGAAATAACTACAAGAGGTATTACCTAACAGAAAATAGGCAGTTCAATATCCATAATTATGCGGTTTTATCTGAGAAATTATAATGAGTAGGTATTTGAAACCCAAACTCAGCAGACTTTCAACTTTATATTTTGGGTGACAGACAGAGATTAATAAACATACACACAACAACATGGTCTAGGGATATATAAAACTTTTTTAAATAATTTAAAAAGTACTAACCTTACAAAAAACGATTAATGACGGATTACAAAAACATTATTAAAGTTCCTTTTTTAAATTCAAATTTGTATATAAAAGGTTTTGTTTTAATATGAAATTCGCATTCATTGAATTTCTTCCAAAGAAGTAAATCTTCACGAACTTCTAACTTTATTAAAACTCCTTAAATTTCTATAAATCTTTGTCAAACGCATCTCCGGTGTTCATTTAATCATGCCACGTAGACACTTGACCAGGAATGAAATGTTAAGAGCAGTGGGCATGATTCAAGCTGGCGCTACCCAGATTGCGGTTTCTGAAGCCATGAGAACCATTCAAAGCGTTATATCCAGGCTTTGGTCTCGTTATCGTGTCACGGGGGAAGGGGTGGAACGGCACCGAGGACCTCAACACATTACAACACATGTACAGGACTGATTCATAGTAAATGCTGCACGAAGTCAACCAAATGTAACGGCGATGCAATTGGTTCGAAGGCTACAGAGAGAGTATGGTTTACTGGCAAGCGGTCAAACTTTGAGAAGACGACTGCATGAAGTCAACCTACGTGCTCGTAGGCCACTTCGGGTACCAGCGCTAAGGAGAGGCAATCGAGGAAGAAGATTACAATGGGCTATTGCACACGAAAACAGGAACCATTCTCAATGGTTACTTGTGCTTTTCACTGATGAATCCCGGTTTGGATTTAATCCTGATTCGCGAAGAGTACGCGTTTGAAGAGAACCTGGACGTCGGAATCGACTGCAGCACCCACAACAAGTTTCTGCATATCAAGGTGGCACGATTATGGTTTGGGTAGGAATTCGTCTCGGCGGTAGAACGGACCTCGATTGGATACAAGGCAATATGACTGCTTTAAAATACCGAGATGAGGTGCTAGAGCCTGTAATCTTGCCCCACAGACAGCAAATGGGACAAAAGTTACAACTAATGCACGACAATGCTCGTCCACATACGGCGCGTATCGTTACAAGTTGGTTACAACAGCATGATATCCAAGCTTTAGACTGGCCTGCACAATGCCCTGACTTAAATCCTATTGAGCATGCCTGGGATATGCTTCAGAGAAGAGCTCTTAGGAATTTCCCTGAAGATATTGTGCATGAAAACCAGCTTTTCTTGCATCTTAGCAGGACTTGGGACAGTATTCCACAACAGGATATTGACACCCTCAAAATCTAATAATAATCACAGCCTTAACATGTGGTGTAGTGACGTAGGTAATAAAATATGTTATGCCATCAATGTCTGGTTTATTAACTAATTACATTCTACTATTTTATCTAAACATTCCTAGCCTAATGAAGAGAGGCGCATCATACACTACAGCCAAATAATTAGTTAGGTACTTTGGATAGGTATTAGGTAGTAACCGTGGAAATATAATAAAGTAAGGAAACGTGTGACAGCAATTCAGTAATTTAATTAAAAAAATACATTGTAATATTTGCACTCCTCACAAAATCCTAAACATGAAATTAAATCGTTAAGTCAGACAAAGGTATTGTAATGTAATGACTTTTAGACATGCTGTTAAAAGTCGTAAAAACGCCTTGTCACAATTCACATTACAAAACAAAATGTTATTGGTTGTCTACACCTAAATAAATAGGATATACACAGAAAACCAGCGCCATGGCTCTGTCTGTCATGACATACAGCTGAGTGGTGACCATTTTGGTATTATGTCAGACATAATTTTCTTTGTTGTATTTAAATTTATCGTTGTACATATTTTATGTTCTTTTTAATTTTTGACTTGTATTTTGTTTTTCTGTGTGATGTATATACCAAATAAACGTTTATTGTATTCTATTCTATTCAACAGAGAAAAACTGTTGGTATCTCTTTTAAAAGGGGTTCTTTTATGGAGGCATCACTTCCAAAAAGACCATTTGTATAACAAAAGACTATGCACATTGAAACTCACGTCTTCTCTTCTTTTACACTTCTAATGATCCAACACACCTCAATTGTTAGGGGTTAGTACCTACCTGGGTAGTTTTACCTAACTAGGTAGCATAATAACCCACTCCTGCTGAGGTAATAACACTGAGCCGTCATCTTGTGAAACAGGGCCGAACCGTTACTTTTGAAACGGGTTAAAGTTTCCAATATCCAAGGCTTTGATCGTCCAGTCCCAGAACTTGGCGGCGAATTCTTCATCTTGACATTGCTTCGACGGCGCTTTTATAGCGCAATCACTGAAACAAGCACAATAATAAGTGTAGATTAAATAACTGCTTTATCTATAACTTAGGCTATGTAAGTAACTTTTTTATAAACAAATGTTATTCACACTTAATAAAACATGTTATTTACCTAATGTTTTATAAGTAGGATTTACTTTAACATGAAATGTGACTATGCTATACAAAATACGAGTAAGATTGTGAGGTTTTATGAAGAAACGATATTATGGTAGAGTGGCTCATCGAAATTTTATTAATAATTAATTTATATTTATTCCCTCTAGACATGAGCGAGTCACTAATTACAATTATGGCAATACCTACCTATGGTAATACCTACCCTTCTTCTTTCGTGTCGACTCGACAGCAACATTAAATTTCATTTGACCAGTATTCTGCTACCCTAATAGCCTCAGCATTGGCACATGTAAGGTCATCGTGTGAGCAGCTGTTCGGACACGAGGGGCATGACAAAAGGTACTGTACTGTGAGGTGTACTGACATTGTAAGAATGAGAGTTACGATGAAAACTGTCCCTATTTCCTCCAAGTCTTGCGTTAGCCCCGCAGTATCGTCAAAAAGTTGGTAGGCAAAACTAACTTACATAGAAAGGGGCACATGAATTGTGAAAAACGGCCGAACGTTCACGTTCTTACCGTTACGAGCGTATGTATCGTTACACTTGTCCTAGGGGTGGCCCTTGGGCAGAGCGAGACGTGCGGTCGCACTAGGCGCCAGGTGGCAATTGGCGGAAAAGGCGCGGCGTACTTTACAAACTGTATCGATATCCCACACGATCGATTAAAAGTAAGTTAGCCGAACCAAAAATCCGTCGGAACACCGCGGACACCCACGGAGCGTAGCCGATTTGAAAGTGCGCGGGCGTCCGCGAAGAAAATAGAACGAACGAACTATGAGCAGTCAACGCACACGGCGGACTTTACTCCGCGTTAAAAATGGATTCGAAATAAATTTTCTTTTGCTAAAATTTTATGTAAATTACAGCACAAACGTAATCTCAGAATATTTATATACCTACACTCGGGCAACAAATGATCGCACAACGTGTGCGATGAGTCCGTGGTAAATCCGCGGGGGATTTTGTAGCGAGTACAGCGATCTTTTTTCTTCGCCACGGAGAAAAGTACGTCGTCTGCGCAGGCCTTTAGTGCAAATTCTATGAAAAAAGGTGCCTACCCAGAGAGCATCCAAAAGTAGGGCGCCAAAGTAGCACTTGAGCACCAAAACATGCTTACCAATAATATAAGCCGGATTCATTAGCACACGTCTCATCAACTGCACAGTAGAGGGTGGTTTGCGCGCCGCACTTAACCGACTTCAGGAAGGGGCGAAGGGCGCCGAACAGCCAGGAGGCGCCCCAGAAGACGGTGTCGTTGAAGTGCCGCCCGATCTCCGTGCTGATCACTCCCGGGTGCAGGCTGTACGTGGTCACGTTTGAGATATTGTTTTTCTGAAATAAAGTAAATAAATATGCGCCAGACAACACACCTCTTGTAATGGTCTCGAAGTAGGGATTAATATCCCTGTGTTACGAGCTATCACACAAGGAAAATAAGCCAGGGGCATCTCCCAGCACACCAAGACCCGAGTCAATTCAGAAAAGATAATTCCTGAATTGATGCGACCGGGAATCGTACCCGGAACTCTTCGGAAATCGGGAGAGAAACCGTGCTACAGCTCACTACGCCAATCGTGTTGCCTTAAGAAAGTACTCGTCAAAGGAAGCAACATTGTGACTTAACAGCAGTTTACGCAACTACAAGGACAACCAGCACTAATAAAAGCGTTTACCTGATTGGTATGCCAGCTTTAATCAATCGCACTCCCTGAGCGTGTAAACTTAAATTCATATAGGTAGTATTTAGTACTCAGTAACTATGTCTACCATGAGTTTTTTTAAATTATAACCTCTGTACCGATATCCCATACAAAAGATCAACGCGGTTTACGCTAGCGGCTGTCATTGGTGTAAACTTGTAAAGTCATGGTAGACAGACATACTGAACAAACTCAAACTCAAATAACGTTATTCAAATAGACTTTCACAGTAAGTACTTTCAAACTGTCAAATTTAAAGCAAGATATACTAAATAATAGACATAATTATCTACTATAAAAATATAGATATATAAATACACAGTAGGTATACAGACGTAATGCGACTCTACCACCGCGTCGGAGTTGTTTCTTGCTGAGAAGACCCGAAAACTCAGCAGTTACTCTTTTAGGCTTGTTTTGGGTTTACAACAGGCGTTAGTAAAGTACAATGTGCCATTTTAATACAAATAAACCTACTGAGTGTCTAATCTAAAGCATATAAAACAATGGAAAAAAAATCAATCATAAAAGAATATAAACTTAAGGCTTTTTAAACAATTTAGAAATAAAATTGTTAGTAATAGATCTGTTGAATTGTAGGTATTATATAATACATATGCGCCAGAAAACACACCTCTTGTCATGGTCTCGAAGTAGGGATACATATCCCCGTGTTACGAGGTACTAGACATGGAATTAAGCCAGGGTCGTCGTCTCCCAGCTCACCCAGACCCAAGCTAATTTAGAAAAGAACGTTCCCTGAATTGACCTGACCGGGGATAGAACCCGGGACACTACGGAATTAAAGGCGAAAAACCGTGCTACAGCGCACTACGCCAATCGTGCCGTCAAATCGTCGATTTGTTTGGTATTCGAGGCTATACTGTAAAGAGGCTTTTAACAGACGTCATAATTTAACAATGCACTGAAATACCTTTCATTGTGAGCATTTGCAATGAGCAATAAAATCAGATGACACGTTATTGTGGTTACTTCAGAAGTAGAGGCATATTTATGCTTAACTAAAAATTCTTTATTGCACATAAAACAAGTAAGTAAGTATAGCCACCTAAAACACCACTGTCTGTTTCTTCATTTATGTTCACGTCAGCACTACGCGACGCGACCTGATGAAAGTGCAAGTCGCATATCCCTAATACGCTTAAAAGATCCCGAATTACTCGTAAACCAACTGGAAATAATCCATATTGTTTTAAAATTTACCATTCAATGTTGAAACGTACCTTTAGTTCCATTGCAAGGGCTTTAGCAAACAAAATATTCGCAGCTTTGCTTCTAGAATACGCCTTCACTGGATCATATGGTGTCTTTTCAAAATTCATATCATCTAGGTCTATTTCACCTTCTGAAAGACAAAGCAAGCGCTCTTAGGACCAAGTTTAATGTGCGTAAAGAAGCCTACAGGCCATAAACCGACCATCATTCTCGCGGTTATTTAGCGTTTTAAATAATCAATTGCTGAGAAAAAGCTTGTGTCTTTTCTTTCATAATTTTTTCTACATTGCAAGCCCAATACTCTAATTTTCTCTAACAAAATACTTCTTAATTAAACTAAGTGAACTTCAATGACTTTTACAATTTTCCAGCCTTGTATCTGCCTGCCACCCTGTATAAATTTCCGATTTGCGAAACCGACACCAATAGTAGATTAGTAGCCAAGGGCTGTAAGGGATCAATTGCAGCCCGAGATATTTAGGCGCACGAGCGCAGCGAGGGCGCTCATAGTTCGAGGGTGCAATTGATGCTTACACCCGAGCTAACTACTCTGCTTTACCTACATCTCGATTGTGAGGTAAGTAGTAGTAAAAAACCGGCATTACAAGAATAAAACATTTTATTAGTTAAAATTTACAGTGAAATGAGAACAATTTTCAAATTTTAGGGACAGGAACAATTTTACAGGTGTTTTTTGGGTATGTTAATAGTTTGAGATTGTGATATTTGTTGGTCATGGACAAAATCTGACGGGATGAAGCTTTCTTCAGCAGAAGTTGATGGTTGCGGATCATCTCTTCTGAAAGATGTTTCATTTTTTGAAAGCTGAATAGTTTCCGTTATTTGGTTGGTAATTTTACTTCTATTTTGTATGGAATCTTCAATGTAACCTTCAGCCACCTTGCAGGATTTCCACCCACCGTGCCTTTTTATAGTGGTTAAGTTAGCCCCAGCATCGGCTAAAAGTGTAGCCGATGTTCTCCGGAAGCAATGACCTGTGTACAATTCCGGGTTTGCTAACTTTAAATAACTTGCGATTTGCTTCGGCATACTTCTGATGGTATTTTTTCCAATAACTTGTTTGTAGCACTTGCGTTGGTGGTACTTCAAAAAAAATCGGTTGGTGTTTACATTTTCAGGACGAAGATTTCTGTATTTTTGTACGAATTCAGAGAATTCTTGAGGCCAAAATGTTCGGTCAATTTTAGTTTTTGTGTTCGGTAGTTTAATTACTAACAACTGACCCTGTTGTTCTATGTTCTCTATTGTTATATGTGTCAATTCAATACCTCTTCATGCGCCAGTTATACCGAAGATAAGAACCACCTAAAACAGCGAAATATAAAAATAAGTATGTTTTATAGGATTGTAAGAATTTAAAAGATAAATGATGAAGTATTACCATTAAGTGATATGTTATTTTACGTACCTTAACAGCTGAATATATGCCATCAGGGGCTTCATTTATCAATGTTTTCACGTCTTGCGCTGTTAAAACCTTTGACTTTTTGCTTTTGTGCCCAGCTGATTGTCTTTTTAGAAAAGATGATAATTTTGAAAAGTTCTTGATATTGATGTCGTATTTAGTACTCATAGTTGCTTTTAACATTGAATAAATGCACCACAAACTAGATGGCTGCAGCTTTTTTGATAGCTCACTAAAGTATGTTAAGAATACAGTCTCAGTTAAAGACTTTACTCGTTTTTCTTTTCGCCACTTTATGAACTCGTCGTAAGTTTTCAAATATTTCTCTTTAGAACTTTCAGGCAAAATATTGTTAATTGCTGCTTCAGCTTCATCACTCATGTTTTTTTCCTAATTAGCACGTAATTATAAAAAAATCACAAAAACAAACAATAAGTATTTAAAGTATGTAAAAGTTTTCTTTTCCCGCCTTTTTTCATCTTTTTTTTTAATTTTTTTTTTCAAGAACTAAGTTGAGCTTCGCCGTTCGATATTTAAAATTGATGACTATTATACTCATACAAAGACAAGGCTGAATAGCGAAGCGACTTCTTATGTCATAGGGCTGAATGCATGATGTCTATTGCCAGTATGATGGTTCGATGTCTGCGAACTTTTTGAAAGAGTGAACAGTTTTTTTTAATTACTTACCGCCCTAGGGCTTTTCTAGCTACATTATTACCCTAGAACGCTAATTGGTCACCTACAAGCCCAATTTGGGTGTAATAAGGACCTACTTACCGAATATGAGAGATGTAAAGAGTATATAAACACTCCGACACGTGCCGGTAACGCAAATTGGGTCACAAACATTAGGAACGCGACGTGGGCCCTTTTGTCGGTGCGGACTGAATCTCTGCTTTGTTAAGTTTAATTTCGTTCTGAACCAATTTAATAGGTAATCATTGTTTTCAAAAAAAATTCAACACAGTGGAATAAAAATAAGCCTTCAACCGCCTGTGTCGGTCTGTGCACATAAATTACGAAACTGGTTTCATTTAGGTGTGCACTGGTGCAGTCGCATCGCCTCGTGGCCTCTTCTGAATTGCTAATAAAACTGCCGCCATACTTGGCATCCTCATAGTGTTTTGAAAAAAAGGTATCACTTACTCAAGTGCATGTATGAAGAGACCAGCACTATCCTCGCCGCCTCGCTCTGCATCATCCGCGGCAGCAGTAGCAGTGACAGCAGAGCGTGCCCCAAGTGGTTGGTGGCGATGTGCGTCTCAAACCCATCTTCCGTCTTGCCTTCGGGACACGACATCACACCGGCGTTATTCACCAAGACATCGATTCTCTTAATATTCTCCATAGCTAACACGCGGTCTACGAACTGACGGACGGAAGCCAAACTGGATACGTCCAGTTTCTCAACCAGTAGTTCTCCTTTATTCTCTTTGGTGCATCCAGCATTTTCGATATTAGATTTAGCCATATCAGCCTTGTTGACGTCTCTACATGCCAATATAACTCGGGCACCTGGAAATATGTTTCGATTACTATTTTAAAAGCTTATGATTGAGTTCTTGCTATTGAGTATATAACAAGTAATTTCTGGGGGGTTTAGTGGCCCTTTGATTTGCAACCAGCGCCAAACAACGTTGACTCTCATCAATCGAGGGGAAATATCTGTGCTGAAGTTCCAGTTGTATCTGTTTACTAACCTCTTTGGTTTCGTACTAAGACAATATAAAAGAATGACCCCCTATTCATAAAAGATAAAACAGTCATAAAAGACGGTTTTCACTATGGTAAAGTTGTCTTGAAGCATTGTTTGAGTTTTTATGAATAAGGGGGTGAGACGAGGCTTTATTTATTTATTTTCTTTATTAAGGAAAACAAACAGGTATTTCTGAAGCATTTGGTCAACTTAACTTATTTACATTATTTACTAAGACCCCCCCTCCGAGCTCCATTGTTATTAAGACAGTTTGAAAGGGTAGAGCTGACTTAAGTTTAAATCCACACGCGCCTGTAAGTAGTAGTTACAGGTAAGCACTAATTTTTCTTTTGGAATCATTCAAAATCTTTTTATGGTACGAAACCCTTGAGCGTATCGCTGACCGTTTTTTACTATTGTTACCTCTATTGTATAAGTCAGCAACGGTCTCCTTTCCAATGCCGGTGTTGCAACCGGTGACGATGGCAGTGAGTCCGTCCAGCCGGCGAGGGCTTCGGCACCAGCCGCTGAAGTAGTCCATCACAAACCTCTCTGTCAGGCAGTCTGTAACGAGTTCCGTTACAGTAATAAAAAATAAATAAACCCAATCATATAGGTATGAATCTCTGATAGTGCCTAATTAGACAGCGGTACCTACAGCCTTACAGCTAAGGTAAAGTTAGCAACAAAACTTGTTATTTATTTTCTGTCCGTGGTTGTGGCAAACAGAAAATTATAGAAAACATTTAGAAAATAGAAATAGAAAACATCTATTAAATTTTTGGACAAATCATAGGTGGTAGGCATTAAACAACAGCACAAAACAACAACAAGACCAAACAATACCATCAGACGGCGACGTCCTGATACCTAAAAAATATAAAAGGACCTCACTCAGCATTCAGCTTGGGCTTTAGGGGGCCAGGCGCTGATTTTCAGTTCAATTACGTTTTGAACAGTCAGTCGCGCAATCCCAAAGATTTGCTGACCAAATCGTCGCTGACACTTTAGACAGACCTATCTCATAAATCAATGATAATGATTATAATAATAATAATATACAGAAATATTTCTCTAAAAATGATCTAGGTCGCTGCAAAAGGACATATCTCTAACTAAAGAAATGAGCGAGATATACTTCAGGCCTATTTCAACTAACGTCTAAAAGTGTCGTTACAAAAAGGCCATGCTTGAATTAGGCCCCTCCGTACTTTAAAACGTTTCAGAAATTGGCGGTGCAGAAAGCCCTTTCTCAGTCATACAGGTTCAAACATGTATAAGTTTGTTTTGTTTACGTCCGCCCGTTGACGCGTAGCGTCACGCTTAATTAAGTACCCCTAAATAAATATTAATTTGTGGTTGTGCCGATTGTTGGTGTGATTTGTACATAGCTAGTGCACCCAGCAAGACAATGTAAGTATCATTATTAAACATTACAAGTTAATTTTAACAAAACAAACTGTTCGGTTACCATAACCTCACTTTTTATTTATTTTTAAGTTAATAATTCACTTCAAATTGAAATGTAATACAGCTAGTAGATTTGGTATCAGTGTCCACTGCTATTCAGAGGAAATTATAGGGTACCGAGGATTATCTGTTAATGTGTACTAACCCATTTCTACGTACTTCATACAAATAATTATATGTAGGTAGGTATGAAACGAATTAGCTTGAAATATTAGTTATATTATAGTGCAAATTAAATGTTTATAATTACTTTATTATTTAGAAAAGGTCTGATTAATCTAGATATAAAAGGTACGTAGGTACTGTGTTTAAGACAGGACAGTACAGGAATGGTCGTTATGTAAATACCTACTTATGGGAAATGTTTGTGCTAGCCAGCAGTGGATTATTAAGACTGAGTGATAATATCATTTATACGTACTATACCCACTAATTTAATGAAGCTGAAGAGTTAATTTGTAACGATTTGTAAGATTTGAAAAAAAAATATATATTACCCTGATCTTTAGAGAAGATTGTAGGCAATATACCTACATATCCTGTAAACTTTTAGTAGTATGTTGGTTAACCACTATGTGACCTCCATCATCGTTTTGTTTTCAGAATGGATGTCATTGTAACTTGGGAAGATAACACACAAAATTGTGTTAACTCTACTGAGCTTGAACCTGTAGAAAAAGATGGAATTATCACACTCGGAACCAAAGTAAATATGCTGTATAACTCTAAGTGGTACCACGGGACAGTAACTGTAATTGAAAATGACACAGGTAATTTGGAGTTCGCTTCACCCCGGTCAAATATTTCCGATTCTTTCGACTCGGACGATGCTCTCCCGCTATCTGTGATAAAAATCCGTCAGGTAGATGAGAGTCAAGACCATGGCGAAACAAACACATTGCAGCCTCTCAGATTAGAAATAAATTCTAATCTAGATATTGATGACGATGAAACTCGTTGTTTCTCAGACTGTAGCGAAAAAGAGTTCGATATTATGGATGTTTCAGACCCCGATGATCCAGATTACATCCCTCCAAGTCCTGCTAAATCCCCGTCTGTCTTGCTTCCTCAAGAACAGTTATTAGTTTGTGACGAGGGCATCTTACTAAATCTAGAAAGTGATGTTCACAGGCCACAAACATGCGAATACTCTTTGTGTAAAGAGGAAGTTTTCAGTTCTTGCTTTAGATGCTCGGTTTTGCTTTGCTGGAACCACTTTCAAGAAGATGATGCTTCTTGTGTATTTCATAGTAAATCACACAGTAATCTGGAAACCAGTTGTCCGCTGGAAGAAACGTATGCGGTGGAAGGCTCTAGTCGCGAATTTGCTTTGACAAATATTAAAAAGGTCAATAAAAGAAAAGAAGCAAAATTCATGCGAAATACTGGTCAAGAATATATTTCTCCGTCAACAAAAAAAAGTGGTACCTGCAAAGAAACTTGGTCCACGTTGTAACGCAGATTACTGCAAAACAATGAATCGCGAATGTTGTCGTTTTACTGATTATATGCGACAGATACTGTTTGATAAATTTTACGCAATGGAAAACATTACGCATCAACGGGATTACTTAGCAAGACACATCTCTATCAAAAAACCCAAGCAACGTACAGTACACGATAGACCATCAAGACGAAAAAGGTCACTCACTTTCTTCTTAAGTGCAGAAGGTGAAAAATATAAAGTTTGCAGAAAACTGTTTTTGTCTACATTTTCAATTTCAGATAAAAAAGTGCGTTTATGTTTAGATAAAATTGATTCATCTGGAATACTGTCTACGGAAAAACGAGGGGGTAGAAGAGAAGTTAAAAAAAATAGAGATAACGAAATGAGGCAGATGATATTAAGTCATATTCAACGTTTTGCCAGAGTCTAATCCCATTACTGTAGGAGTAATACGACAAGGGAATATTTACACCCAGATTTGAGTGTAAAAAAGATGCATCGTTTATTGATTGCAGAAATCCAAGAGTCAGCCGATAAACCAGGTTTAACATTATATAAAAACATCTTCAAATCATTGAATCTTTCATTTCACCATCCCAAAAAGTATCAATGCAGTTTGTGTGCCACCTACAAAAATAGTTCTGATGAGACTAAGCAACAACTGGCCGAGAAATATAACAATCATACTGCTGAAAAGAAAATGGTTCGAGCTCTTAAAGAAACAGACAAAGCAACAGCTACACGGGATATTTTTTTTAGTTGTGCTACCTTTGATTTGTAGCAGGTAATATATTTACCAAACACTCAAGAGGGCGCAATATTTTACAAACGGCAATTATCAGTATATAACCTGACTGTTTATAATATAGCTTCACGTGAATGTTTTTGTTTTACATGGCATGAAATAGAGAGCAAGCGTGGGTCGTCGGAGATTGCTACAGCTGTTATATTGTATTTAAAAGAATGTGATGAAGCAGGAATAAAGAGATCTCAACTTTATGCTGATGGCTGTGCAGGTCAGAACAAAAATTCCATCATGGCCTCTGCTTTGCTACATTTTGTTAACAATGCGACTAATCTGCATGATGTCTCGGTAAGATTTTTCATACCTAACCATGGCCAAAACGAAGGTGATTCTGCCCATAGCGCTATCCAGCATGCTTTGAAAAAAGCAGGAGATATATTTCTTCCTGTTCAACTTTATCCAATAATTAAAATGGCAAGACCTGCACAACCTTACACAATCAAGCCATTAGAATTTCAAGAGTTTTTGAATTACAAAGAACTGTCTCAAAATATGAAAGTTCTATCATTACGAAAGGATAATGAAACAGGCACAGCTATTAATTGGAAAGAAGTTGTGGAATTCCGAGTGCAAGGTAATAATCCCAGCAGCATTTTATTCAAAACTAGTCATTTCGATTCTTCGTATAAATCAATTTTACTGAGAAGGACTGATACTCATTTTCTTAAGGAAGACGTGTTACCCCTTAATGAATCTAGAATCAAAATTGCTAAGCCTAAATATGAAGATTTAATGAGTTTATGCAGTGGTGACACCCCTATTATTAGGTTACAGGAATATAAAGAGTTTTATAAAAATCTACCTCATGAGTAAAAATTTGAAAGGCCGTAAATGTTGCTAAGGGAACTGATTTTGTACTAAAAAAATTGTAACTGATTTGTAATAAAAATATCTAACAAATTGTTCTAAAGAAAATAGTAGGCAATTCCCTAATAAAAAAAGAAACTAATTTCGTAATTAAAATATGTAGGTAACTGATTTACTTTAAAAAAATATGACCTAATTGATTCTCTAATAAAAACTAATTTTCTAATAATATTTTGGAACTGTTTTTCTATTAAAAAAAAATTATTTTATGTGTTTGTTTATTATTATAACCATGTTTTTTTCATTATACTCTTATTTAAAAAGGGCGTATCTAAACCATTTTCTTTTTCAACTGTAGTTTGGGACATTGCAAAAGGGCCAATATACATTTTTCACCAATTTTTCATGGAAATTGTGAAAAAATTCGTAGATTTTTGGTATAATATTGTACATTTATACTTTAGGAATACGTTTCAGTTTAGTTCTCCTACATCCATAGGATATTTTCTAAGTTACACCCTAAATAACCTAAATATTTTGGAGTTCAAATGGTTTTTGGCTTCTCCTGAACATTTAACAAAACTGAGATAGGTCTGTCTGCAGTGTCAGCGACGAAATAGAACAGATTTCAATACAAACGCCATTAACGACAAAACTGTGTCCGCGGTTTCAACTTATTGTTGCAGACAGCAACAAAACTTTTTAGGGAAAATGTCTTTTTTATGTTTTTACTTTTTCTTCTTCTAAGTTTCAAATAAATAGATCTTCTCATCTTATAATCCACGAAAAATGTTTTATTCACAATATAATTTAAATAATACAAAAATAATTATTAAATGTGCGTTTAACGCAACACTTATAGCCAAGTAGGTATATTCGTCATGTTTGTGGAACATTATTGGTTTCGTTTTGTGTTGCATAAGTTGCCTTACGACATAATTTACATATAGGGCTTCATTTCATCAGACACAACAAGTTCCGACCGAAAGTAGAAAAACCTGTTATTTTGGTGGTCTTTTGTATCAAAAACAATAAGTTTAAGATAATGGATTCTAAACTGTACGTGGTTTATGTTTTAAATTAGCGAATACTCACACGTATGTAAGCGAGGACGTTTGCAAGATCGCGTGCCTGCCGCCGGACTGAGCCTTCACGGCCGACCAACAATACAGCCGCTGGTTTATATAACGTTCCAATGAATGGAACAGATACTTATAAAAAGCAAGAGCAAGTTAGACGGATAACTATTGGTATTACCTAACTTTTACTACGAGTAGGTATATTAATGCAATAAAGTTATGTTTTAGTTGTGGTTAAGTGTATACCAGAGCATCATGTTTACGCGTGTTATGTTGATACAGCGTGTGTGTACCTACCAAGATTCTCGTATGTCGTGTCGATGTTTGTAACTATAGATAGAGGGTAACATGGACGACATGGTCGCAGGATTTCGGATGCAGACGGCATTCTACTACTCGCTGATCAAAAAATCTATGGGCCCTTTCAGGAATGAGATGAGAATAAATCTATTTAAGTAAATAAGTAATACGTTTATTTGAAAATTTGTATATAAATTGTTTATCATAACAAATACATGATAAAAAAATTAGTAGGTATACTATTGCTTAACACTTATTAGTATGTACTTACATTCCAGATTATACCTAAATAATTTATTATTATTTTAACCATAAATAATGGACGGCAGAGAGTAGATAAACATTAAACACACATGAAAAAAACAAGCAGCACCATTGTCTTAAACATTAAGTACACTTATATTCTAGAAATGCCATCTCGTGCCAGTCTG
Organism: Udea olivalis; assembly: GCA_947369235.1. Classification (NCBI taxonomy): domain Eukaryota; kingdom Metazoa; phylum Arthropoda; class Insecta; order Lepidoptera; family Crambidae; genus Udea; species Udea olivalis. The sequence continues at coordinate 17,388,041 of OX376342.1, forward strand.
TAGGTATATTTAAATAAGAATTTTTTTTTTCTCTTTACAGTAGGTATACAATAAAATTTACTCAGTTTAATAAATTGCTAACATTTGTTAATTTTACAAAACAGCACTAAATCATAGTTTTTAAATTAAAATAAGTATTTTTAAATACCGTAAATGAATAAAATTAAAATAGTATCTGATTATGTGCTTTGGTTCAGTAGATACTTTATTTCTATCTAAAAAATGCATTTTAAAATTACTAATGAAAACATACACTAGCCGCTACACTGTAGTGGACGGGTATATAATACACTACATGCAACTGTTTTACAGTACGAGAGTGAGTTGGAGTATTTTTGGGGAGATATTTGAAAGAGTATCATTATTAATGTCTTTGTAGGCATAGAGCTCAGTTCTGCACACGGGTTCAGTATGAATGGCGGTTCATACCACCATTTTGATGCAATTAACTTATTAAATCATTTTCAATTCAATTCGGCCCTTGAAATGCTGGCCAGTGATCTTTTTAGATGACGGGTTGTGAATTTAAAGACATTGAAGGAGACATGATTATTAGGCGTTCTTAAGTCCTGGGTCTGGGGCGGTGAAAGGGTCGTAGTCCCCGAGCCCTACCATTTCTGCCGACAATTCCCACAACTGCTTGGCGTCCTCGTCCTTCAGCGCCTTTTGGGCCGGCTGGACTGCAACACAGTCACTGAAATACAAACAAATACTTTATTTACTTCTACTAGACGTCCCGATAGGTATTAGTGACTAGCTGTCCGTCAGCGGCTTCGCCCACGTAGACTGTCTTTCCCGTAAAAAAAAAAACTAAATTAAAAAATATATAGCCTATGTCACTCCTTGATAATGTAGCTATTTTTAGAATGAGTCCAGTAGTTTTGGAGCCTATAATTCAATACAAACAAACAAACAAAAATACAAACAAACAAATCTTTCCTCTTATAATACTCGTTTTAGCATAGATAGTAATCCTATAATTCACTCTTTTTTGACACGGTAAGTCTCGAGAAAAGATGCTAGATTTATTAGATGTTACTGTAAAGGAGGCGATAAAATCATGCAAACCTGTAATAAAGCCCAGTTTCGCCAGCACACTTCTCGTCTAAGGCGCAGTATATCGTGGTCTGCGCGCCAAGCTCAATGGACTTGGTGAAGGGTGTGAAGAAAAACCCAATGATTGCGCGCGCGCCCGGGAACAGGCTCTTGTCGAAGTGCCGGCCTAGCTCCGTCTTTATCACTCCAGGGTGCAAACTGTATGTGTTCACACCTTCAATGTTGTGTTGCTAAAAAGTTAAGTATTTGAATTTTTTTAAGATACTAACTTGTCACTGTACAGGGTGTTCCGGGTAACCTGTACCAGCGAAGGTGTGTGGTCTAAGGACCCCAAAACCTGTCAATAGGACCCAATGTATGTTCCGCGATTTTTGGTAGTTGTCGAATTATGATTTTTCTTACGAACTTTTTAAAATTTCTGGGTTGTGTCACTTTTTTTGTTACTGTGGCGCAAATAGTTGTCACGTGCAATGATAAGTATACAAAAATAGTTATTCAAAATATTGTTATCACAATACATTTTCGACAGCATAGAATATGAACTTCCTTTCTTAACACTTTACTTAGACACACATAAATGATCAGTATGAGTATTTGTTCAATCTGATAATGTATGAACATAACACCCTTTTTTCAAAAAAAAGTTACAGTTGATAAATTTAAATTTAAATTCAGTGACTATTTAGGTATTCAATATTCATAAAAGTAGGATTAAATTATACGAATTATATGATTTAAAGGCGAACTTTCATAGTCCCAAACTAGTAGATTATGTTAAATCTTACTCTAAAATATTTATAAATCTTGCAATGTTGCCAAAAGTCTATGTTTTGGCGAGACAAAATAAAACAAGCAAAAAACAAAATCAAAGCGACTCGGAACATTATAAATAAAGAAACATGTAAGTCCATACCACGCAATAACTCTTTCTCACTCAAAATTAAAGATAATATTATTAAGTCTGACGTTGAAATAGCTAATACATTTGAATCATTTCTCTCTCATGTACCTTTTACCACATGTACTACCAGTAAACTAAATTCTAGTTCACTTCTAGCTAGATATCTCCTCATATCAAGTGCTGATGAGTGCGCCACTAGTTTTTGGTTTGATCAATATATCTCCTCATACCAATCTCCCCTAGTTTAGCGTTACTTTTTAATAACTGTGTAGACAAGGGTCAGTTCCCTAATTTAATCAAATATAGTAAAGTCATACCCCTTTATAAGACAGGTGAGAAAAGTGACCCATCCAATTATAGACCTATTTCTATTCTACCGGCTAATAGTAAAATTTTCGAAAAGATAATATTTCTCACTTTGCTCTGAAAAAATTATTACATCAATCAATTTGGATTCACTAAAAATAGGAATACAACCGATGTTGCGTTCATCAAACACATATTTGATGGGTGGGAAGGAAAGCAAGATGCAATAGGAGTTTTTTGTGATTTGTCAAAAGCATTTGACTGCGTAGATCATGAAATCAGACTGATTAAGCTGAGACATTACGATGTTTCAAATATTTCACTTAGCCTTATAGAATCTTACCTTACTGATAGATTACAAAAAGTGAGTATCAATGGTAAGAACTCTTCCGGTGCCACCATACGTATGGGCGTGCCCCAGGGATCAATATTGGGTCCTCTGCTGTTTTTGATCTTTATAAATGACCTGCCTTATTTTGTCAAAGACCCATGTGGGATTGTATTATTTGCTGATGATACTTCTCTGATTTTTGACGTAGATAGAAGTAACAAAGCACTTGACGACGTAAATAATACTCTCTCTAAGGTACTGCATTGGTTCACGAGTAATAATTTAACTGCTCAATGCTAAGAAGACCAAATGTATCACATTTTCTATGCCCAATGTAAGACAGGTCAATACCATTATAAACATGAATAACGAGCCATTAGAGATTACGAATTCCACTGTATTTTTAGGAATTACTCTCGATTCCAAGTTACAGTGGGGTCCGCATATGTCTGCCCTGGCAGGAAGACTTAGTTCGGCGGCTTATGCTGTTAGAAAAATAAGGCTCCTGACTGATATCGCAACAGCAAGATTAGTGTACTTCAGATATCAGCATCTCTTCAAGAAAAACAGTGATGTTCATAAACTCAATACTAGAAATAAAAATAAGCTCGTAACTCCCAGTCTAAGACTGCATAAGGTAGGGAAATCATTTGTTGGTCAATGTGTAAAATATTTTAATAAGATTCCACAAACTCTTGTTGAACTGCCTCTCCACCAGTTTAAGTCACAAATTAAAGCTAAGTTAATGAAGCGAGGTTATTATAGTGTTGAGGATTTATTAAATGATAAGAATTTGTGGTCATCTTAGGTAGGTTAGGTCTGCCTTTCTGCACATATTTTTGTTATGACTTTACTCTGTCAATTCAATTTTTGTGTGTAAAAACAAGATTGAAAAGAGTAGCCATCGAGCTTCTTGCCGGAGTCTTCTCTATTGGAAACAACCTCCGAACCGGTAGTAGAGTCACACTATGTTTAATTATGATATTTACTGTCATAGTATTATTTCATGTAAGTAAGTTTATTTTTATGTACCTACTTAGTTTTTTTTTTTGTATTTTACTTGTCATGAGTACTTTTTATAATTCTATATGAATAAAGATATTTTTTAATTTTTACTTTAATTGACTTTACTTTACTTTCAAAATTATGTTATTTGCTATGGCCTCAAAATTAGGTATACATTTTAAGCACTTTATTGTAACAGGACAAAATCAAAAATAAGTGTACGCATTTCACGTAAGATATATTATTAAGTCACCAAGCATATTTCTGAGAATTGTATACACAGTCTATCTCATTAATATGTAAACAATCGTTTTTAGGTGTAATTTCTTGAATTTTGGCATGCGTTTTGCATGAATTTCAAAAACATGTACACAATACAGTTGCACAATAATGTAAACGTTGCTTATTTGTGGTTGAAATGGCATTATTGGCGTTTGTTACAAATTATGATTTGAAAATGTGTTGGCTTTTTGGTCTAAGAATGGTTTAAGGTGGTTTTCCTATTATTTGATGGTCGTTTTTAAGTAGTTTTTTGTTGGTTTGCATACATTACTTTCAGGTTGGTCCGTGTAGGTATAAAGGGGGTTCCTCATTTGTTAACAGGTCGTTAATACCTATTCTATTATCTTAATCTAACTAACAACCACCCGGCGGTTGTTAGTTTTTAAAAAGTGATCTATCTTCATTTTAGTTGGTTTACAGGGTTTTTTTTATAATTTGCATGTGCTAGGGTTAATTAATATTTATTTCCTTTTTAAAAACCATACAGTCACTTACATGAGAAATTCACATGTGTGGGTAAATACGAGGTGCATTCAATAAGTACCTAGCCTCATCGCCAGAGGGCGCTGTAGTTTCAAAAGAGTTTTACCACAGTGTAGCACATTCTTTTTTAATTCTCTTTTCAAATTTTTATTCCAATCCCTTCATTTGTTTTAATTTGACAACTTATGGAAGCGAACGTGTCGATCGGTTTTACAAAAATGGAAAAAGAGCAATATCGTTCGGTGATTCGATTCCTATTTTTGGAAGGGAAAACGCGCATCGAAATCAAAGAGCGCTTGGATGCTGTGTACGGTGACTCTTCTCCATCGATGGCCACCGTCAAGAATTGGTTGAACGAGTTTGCACGTGGCCGTACGTCGGTTTTTGATGAACCACGTCCAGGTGCACCGAATACAGCTGCTAATACGGAGGAAAACATTAAAAAAATCCATGATCTCGTATTGGCAGATCGCCGATTGAAGGTTCGGGAGCTAGCTGAGACTGTAGCCATTTCAGAAGGAACAGTGCATCATATTCTTCACGAGGAACTCGGCATGAGAAAGCTGTCGGCGCGATGGGAGCCGCGTTTACTCACACCGGAAAACAAGCGCAACCGTGAGACCACATCGGAGACGTGTTTGGCGCTGTTTAAGCGGAATCCAGCGGAGTTTTTGCGTCGTTTTGTGACCGTCGATGAAACCTGGATCCACTGGTACACCACCACCACCACCAGAGACCAAGGAGCAATCAAAACATGGATCCAGACCGGGGAATGTGCTCCAAAGAAGGCGAAAACTGTTAAATCGGCCGGAAAAATTATGGCCACTGTTTTCTGGGATTCACAAGGTGTGATCTACATCGATTACCTCGAGAAGGGTAAAACAATTACAGGGCTTTACTATGCCGATTTATTGGGCCGATTCGACGCCGAATTAAAGAAAAAACTACTCCATCTGGCGAAGAAAAAAGTGCTGTTTCACCACGACAACGCACCGGTTCACACGTCTGCCGTTGCCATGGCCAAATTGGTCGAATTACGCTACGATTGCTGCCCCATCCACCGTATTCTCCAGATTTGGCCCCTTGTGACTTCTTTCTGTTTCCTAATCTGAAAAAATCATTCGCCGGAAATAGATATGGATCAAATGAGGAGGTCATCGCCGCCACGGAGGCCTATTTTGCAGAGTTTGACAAAAACTATTTTTCGCACGGGTTAAAAAAGTTGGAGCATCGCTGGGCTAAGTGTATCGAACTAAAAGGAGACTATGTTGAAAAATAAATTGCCACTATTCCAAAATTTTCGTTTACTTTTTGTAGGCTAAGTATTTATTGAATGACCCTCGTACATCTTGTCCAATAGAAAATAAGTAATTTGGTAACAGTCCTCTAGGTAGGTATGTAATGTGTTTTTTAAGTCTTGTTTTGAAAATATTAATTGTCTTAGAATTTTTCAAGGTGTTGGGTAATTTGTTACTTATAGAATATTTTGTCCTTGGTTATGTAGTAGGAAAAATGCTTTGGTCTTCTTTGGCTATATTTCGGAATTTCATTATTAATCGTAAATTTGATTTAAGAATGGATTATACTATGCAATATTTTATAAATGAGTATTAGGGTTTGGAATTGATATAATTGATTAATATTGACTGGCCTGTTGGTGCAATGGCAGCGATCCTGCCTTTGACGCCGGAGGTCGTGGGTTCGATCCCCACCCATGACAAACTGCCCTCTTCGAGATTGGCCTCGCACTCGAAAAGCACCTTGGTCATGGCAGTAAAAATTTATAATAAACTACCGTTACCGTTTAGGGATATATCAAATGAAATAGAATTTACAAAACAGTTAAAAGAACTACTAATTGGTAAAAGTTATTATAGCATAGATGAATACTTTAGCGATAAACTTTAATAAAATATATATATATATATATATTGAAACATTGCACATGTCCTCCTCTCTTCTAATTTGCTGTGCCCGACGGGGTCCATGATGATCTTAATACCATACTTTAACGCCTAATTGTTACATTGTGGAATAGCAATAAATAAATAAATAAATAAATAAATTTATGTGACGAACAATTGTGTTTGTTGTGTGTCTGGGTGTTATTATCTATTTAAGTATGTATTTAGAAATATTTAAGTATGTTTATCAGTCTCTAACGCCCATAATACAAGCTCAGCTTAGTTTGGGGTCAGATGATCTTGGTGTGAATTGTCCCAGATATTTATTTATTTATTTATTATTTATATTCATAAGTTTGGTTTCCTTATATATTTTTTCTGTACCAGTTCGGTAGTTGTTGTTAAATATGGTTTTAATTATTTTATTTTGTAAAATTTGTATTCTATAAAAGTACATTATTTTGCTTCCAACTGGTGTACATTATTTTGCTTACAACTTCCCATTTGATGTTGTAGTTTAATAGTTAGTTTTTGAATGGTGGATCGCGAAAATCACGGACCATACATTGGATCCTATCGATAGGTTTTGGAGTCCTGAGACCACAGACCTTCGCTGGTACAGGTTACTCGGGACACCTGTATAGTGAAAAATTCTTGATAAATTAATTTAATTTCAAATATAATTGATTCATTTTTTAATAATAGAACTGTTGATGGAAAATGTATGTTTAAGTATGATGTGTTTGTTAATCACCAGTGACATTGACAATATTCAAAGTGGTAACAAGAACAGCAATGCTGACCTTTAATCTTGCTGCCAATTCTCTTGAAAACAATACATTTGCAAGTTTGCTTTGACTGTATGCCTCTGCTGCACTATAAGATCGATTTTTGTAGTTTGGATCTCCCAGGCTCATTCCATACCCTGAAACCATGTTGATTTTAAATTATGTTCGTAGTAGCTTATTATTTACAGCTTTTGTTCATTTCATTGAATCAAACACATCTAAAACCTTGTATCCACTTGAGGGTGCTCAGGCAGTGGCAAATGAGCCACTCATTCGCCTGTACATGCTCAAGTGAATACAAACCTTTAATCAAATAAAATGTATTATCTTACTTGTATGTGCTTTTGATGATACAGTGACAATTCTTGCAGGTTTACTATTTTTCATTCGAGGCAACAACAACAGAGTCAAAAGGAAGTGTGCCAAATGGTTAGTTCCAAATTGGGTCTCAAACCCATCTTCTGTCTCACCCTTGGGACACCACATGACCCCTGCATTGTTCACTAATATATTTATTTGAGGTTCTGTATCAAGTATGGTTTGGGCACATTCTCGCACAGACCTGAGGGAAGTCAAGTCACATTTTATGACTACTAGATTTCCTGTCTCAGGTAGATTGCTGCAACCTTTTTCAATGTCCTTTTTAGCTTCCTCTGCCCTCTCTAAGCTTCGACAAGCCATCACCACTCTTGCACCTACAAAAACATGAAAATATTTTTTTTTCTGCAAATCAGTGCTAGCTTCACAAGCAAAAAAACTGCTTTGCTAAGAACGGCTGAACCTATCACTTAAACAATGAAGTATTTTATTTGGAGATGTAGTACATAAAGAAGAAATCCAACAATCCTTTTATTCAACCAACTAGGAATATTATAAAAGAGTTTTCCAAATCATCATCATGGCGTATTATTTTTTCCATGATCATCAGCCTAAATTCATCATTAGGTTGTTATCACTTAAGGCTTCCTTAAACTAGGGCTGCTATCCGTCCGGGTTCCCCTGGACTTGTCCTAGTTTGAAGGGAGTCCGGGGCCTTCGGGGGGGGTTTAGCCGACAAGTGTCCAGGTGAAACCCGGACACTTATTGTGTCCGGTGATGCCTGATTGATTGACTATGACGATCGATAAACTGATAAAAATCTTAGTACTAGTACTTAGTGGATAGTGCGCCTCTGCTTCTCTGCGCGTACCTTAATTTTATAATATCGAAATAAAAGCAGAAACCTTATTACTTTTCTATTTTATTCCTTTTCATTGTTTTTGTTATGTTTATCTAATACAGTTTTGAGGGTAGAGGACGTCATGATGCATGACCAGTATGACACTTTATTTTTTTTAAACATTAGTTAAGCGAAAATGTAACTTTTAGAAGTAATTAATAATTTATTTAAGAAATTCTCTAAACCACTCTTCGTTATTGAAAACGCCTCATAAAATTTAACTTATTATATGTGGGCATCAAAGAAGTGTGGCCATGTAGCTATCGTATGTTTATGCAAATTTGTTTGTATTCTCACGAAACCGACTTATTTGATGTTTTTGTAATTTTCCATGAAAAAATCACTGTGAAAATAAATGTACTTTCCGAGATTTGTCCAGCTTTAAAAACTGCTCTAACAGGAGTTTTTGTAACATTGTCAAAAATACTTTTGTCTTTATAATGGGTTTGCGTTTGGCCTCAGTCTCGCCTGGTGGTAAGCGATGACGAGCCCGCTGGTGGTAACACTGTGTAACATTCGTAAAGTACCTTAAAGAAAATTTTGCGATAGTCATTCATAGTCGTAGTTTGTCTGTATTCATTTCTTTGAAGACCCTCATCTTCACAACAATCAGATTTAAACCAAGAAAGCTCAGCAAAAAAAGTAATAATTACTACCTTGGCATCCTAAAATCGTTACGTTATCTTATGAATTGTTTTTTTCAGATTCAGAATTGTTCAGATAGAGCCAGTCACATTACTTTTAAGAAGTACTAAAGTTCTAAGTTAAGGTCTTTACCGTAAATGATACAGATTTGTTCAATGACGAGTAAGTATGACAACTACGGAAAAATTCGAAATATTTTACCGAATTTCTTTACAAAACATAGTTAGAAAACTAACTTAGCAACATTTATTTGTCCAGAGAAAAAAACACATGACAACACAGTTTTGAAGCTATGAATCAATATCAGATATTAGGTACATTTATTTTCTGCAGTGATCTTTAGATTTTTCTAGGGTGTTCGGGGAAAAACTATGATTTTACCCAAAAGTCTGGGGTTTTTACAGTCTTCGTCCAGGGCCGGCAATTTAGGTGACGGCAACCCTAGCTTCAATGGATGTCCTCTAAAAGATTTGATGATGAATTTCGAAAGTAAAGATCTAAGCTACTCAAAAGAAAACAGCAAATCTCTCCTAATTATTGCAATATTTATACTTGGACAAAAGGCATGAACTATTTAAAGCTTATTGTCATATTTTTGTAAAGATGTAGGTTACATACCTCTTTTATAAAAGTCCTGAACTGTCTCTTTTCCGATGCCTGTATTGCATCCAGTTACAATAGCAGTCTTTCCAATTAACTTAGCCCCGCTTAGACAACGACCACTAAAGAAAGGCATCTTGATCAAGGTTGCTTTCAATTGCCTGATTCTATACAAAGTCCGAAATAATGATACCTGAAAGATTATACACAGCCTGTGTATACAGCATACACAATTAGTACAAATTCATTTTATCCTTTATTAGATAGAGGTACAAAAGCCGCTGGTAAACAGGGGCGTTCAGTGCTCATGCAAAAAAAAACACTAAACATCCTTACCTTATTCTTGGCCGGCGTTGTTTGTATAACGGACGGGGTGATGGAATTGTAATAATGCTGATAACTAACCAAACAATAGGTTTACCGTTACCAATTTTTTCTCATTCTTTTAAACTTCTCTTTTTTTTATTTACTCACTCAAGTTTTTTACGTCAAACGTCAAAAGATGTTGTCAAAAACTTCTAATATTTTAAATAACTTTATTTAGGCAAAGATAATTAGGTATGGGAACAAAATAAAAAAAAAAAGTTTCTAAATACCTTTCACTATTTTAAGTACCTGATTTGAATATTTCGTTGATCTTTAACCGGTAGTTAATTTTTTAATTTTTAAACATTTCGAACTCATGACGTCACAAATTCCCTTAGTGTTCCCACATGTGTTTTTTCCCCGATTGATGGAAAATAAATTATGAGGACAATATTACTGATTTACTGCACTTAAGACTGAGCGCGCCGTTCATCATGTAGAATCTCACGAAAATGTGAGAAGTAGACTTCAGATACAATTCATTTTGCCAAGTTCTGTAACCTAGCCCTACCTGAAAGGGTTGAGATTATAGCGAATGGCTATTTTAACTCCTACCTTTTTAATTTACACCCATTGCCCAGACACCCGTCTGGGCAATGGGTGTAAATTAAAAATAACTTTGTGGAAACATATTTTTCACCTGAGGGAATTTAAAATCTGCTATCTGGAAACCCCATTTATACCTTGCAGTAGAATCACCTAGCTAAAAATCTCACGTATGATACAGATCGCGTCATTGGATTGGTTGATGGATAGATTATCAACCAATCACGTGAAAGGACGTACGACCCAATAGGTTTCAATCAAGAAGGCTAGAGACTAAGGAGAGATAACTCCCTGGAAAGGGTTGGACTAAATCCGTATCCCACAGTGACGCATGCGCATTACGCTTCTTTGCCGCGATCCTCGCGAAGTGTCAAAATTGGTCAACACAACCTCGAAAAACAACAACTGTCGCACGTGACACCGTTCAAAACAAAACCATGTGACCATGAAATGACAAATAGCTGCCGCTGCACATGCGCAATACAGCGTTTTGCCCGGCACAGAGTATACGACTTTCGGCCCTCGAAAGCTTACCCCCACTTCGGGAGTTATCTCTCCTTAGTTTCTAGCCTTCTTGGTTTCAATTGTAAAATGTCAATTTGATTGATTGAAGTGTACTCTTTGCAGACGTTAACAATCTGGGGTCATTCATCTGGCCCCAGATTGCAAACTTATTTCATTAAAAATATCCTAGATCCTTTGCCTTTAAAAAGGTTAAATATTTAAATAAGGTCTAAAATACTAATACCTCAAAATGGTTTTCGATTTAGAACATGTTTGACTTTTGTTCCCATACCCAATTGGCAATTTAAAAAAATAATCAAACATGTCTTATTAAATTAAAAAACGAGGCATTTGTATTTTTTACCTACCCAGCTATTTTTGTATTCAACATTTTTAGAAGCACAGGTACGAGGATATTTCTGATCAAATTATCAAATAGCGTTGGTCATTGGTATTCATTTGACCAACGCCGTAAAGTTGACCCTCCTGATGGTCCGCGGAACGCGGGGCGGGGGGAAGCACGCACGAGTACACACGGCCACACACGGCATTACGCCGCGGCGAGATAATATCATAACACATTTTTAATAAGATCTCCGTGTTGTTATTTAGGAAATTTATAACTCAGATGTGTTAGTATTTGTTTTAAGTATTATAAATAAAAATAAACTAATTAAATACCAATTATTTATTAGACGTGGGACCAAATACGGCCGCATTTACTTTACTTTTTAATAGTTGTCATAGACGCGCCAGTAGCCTCTGAAATTGTTTTATTTACATTTTTGTCTTCACCTGGAAAAATCATGAATACATTATAGGTACTAAAGAAATAGCAATAACAATGTAAAATAATCAAAACACATCGAAAGTACTATGAAAACTTTAATAACACAATGTAGAAAACAAAATGAACGCCCACCTTAAGAAGACGCTTGTTCCAATTTTTTTCTTTGAAAATAATTCGCCACATATTTAAAGCATTGACTTCTTAAATCTTTATTACGTAGACTCGGCAATTACAATTTTGTGTTTTTCTCATGTGGGGAGACACAAGGCTGCGACCGCGCAAGCTATGACGTTGAACCACAAAATAGGTAATAGTACTTCGTAGTTGAACGTCTATTGCTGTCGGTAGCCGTCAGGTGACTGATTGAAGTGATTGATTGGCTTAGTTAGAGCATTCAGACTCTGAGGTTGATTGGCGGAAAGCAACCCCCTCCCGCGTCAGGTGCACCATCAGGAGGGTCGACTTTATAGCGGTCAAGCTATAAATTATTCATCAGGAGTGATTTAAGCTATATTTTATTATGATTAAAAAAAAAACAGTAAATGTAAATCAAGTCGAAGAAAAGCGGGCAAAATGAACACCAGCTATCAAGCATTTGACAGAACGAAGTTTGTTTGGGCAGCTCGTTTATTATAAAAGCTGTTAAATGAATTTTGCATTATAAGTAATCGACAAAATTTATCGATAGCGTCAAGCACTAAGTTGTTCATTCCAATCTGACTTATGATTTGTGCATGTACAGGTTGCCACGAAGTGAGAATGTATTTGTGTGCGTCTTGTTCATGCCTGAATTGCCTGTGTTCAATATTTTCATTAACAGAACTCCTTTCTATTTTTTTTTATTTAATCTGTGCTCGGCGCGAAAACGAGAGATTGCATTGTTCAAGTTCGATACGAGGCGAATGTAATTCTGATCTATTTTTAATTATTACACAAAACTAAATAAAGCAAAGGACAATTTTGTTTATAAAAATTATCTACTATATCATCCTGCAACATCGACATAGAAACAGTGCGTGTGTAGCGACGTCTCCGAAAAATGCATCTGTGTTGACTCTGACGCACACACGTTACCTCGTCCCCCGCAGAAATGGCAGACTTTATTGCATAGAAATAAGTTCGCGTGCGTGACGTCTCCCGTTTAATGCTCTAAGACTATTGTAGACCCACGACCGCAACGACTACGTAGTTATTATCTGGTATAATTATTTTTCTCTATGGTTATTATATCCTCTTTGACTACAGTTATGGGTCTTATTATTGTACCTTCATCTGTGAGTTCTGTGACTGTAATTTAACCACAGAACCACTTGCGACTAGCTTGCTACATATTTATCTACTGTGCGTGTGCGCCTGTGCTTGCGGCCGGAAGCCAATGTCAAATGAAAAAAAAGAGCTAAATGTGAAATTGACAGTCGGTCGGGCCTTGCTATCATAACTTTTTCCCTAGTAACCTAGGGTGCGTTCCGAGACAGACCAAAATCGATTTCAGCACCCATAACCCCGTTCCGATTCGCCGTTATCGCGCTAACAGTGACTGGTAGTACCTAAGGCGGTCTTATGTATAAAGTTAGTTGTTTGTTTTTAAAGTGGATTCAAGAAACACAACTACATACAAATAACAATGCTGGGCTCGCGAGGTTATCTTCTTTCTGATCTGCTAGGTTAGCTAGGTAGCTGTCGAACAGTGGTCAATCAAACAAACATTTTCGTGTTCCGAATCACAATTGTCATCATCGTGCTATCATCGCGCTAACTGTTTCGGAACGTTATGTAACGATGACAGTGCTGAAATCGATTTTGGTCTGTCTCGGAACGCACCCCTAGTTAGTCTGTGGTCTGTGGCCTTGATTGATTGTTGATTGTTGATGGTTGATTGAAAAAAAATAGACCTTGCGTGTGAGTGAAGATAATCTAAATTGAAATTTGAAAGTTCTATCGGGATATTAATTCACTATTGTACATTTTACGAACTATTTATTGTATTTGTAACCAGTCTGTGATTGTAACCGCAACAGTCCCTCTGACATAATCATGTAATCGAATAGACCTACAGGTCTACACATTTTTGAGAATTTTATTAGTGTTTTCAAGTGGTTTTTACTATTTTTGTGATTATTTCTTTAAGATAATGTTGGAGTACGACAGGGATGATCACACGTGGCGGCGAGGGTCTTCACTGCAGCCCAAGTCAGAACGGCGGCGCTGCCAGCCTATCCCGAGACGGTCGACAACCGTAGCCGTGGTCGTACTCGGGCTGGCCGTGCTCAGTTGCCTGCTTGGCTACTGCGTGCTCAGTGAGACCCTCCCGTATGAGTCCAAGACTCTTCGACTTGTAGTCATTGTGAGTTTTTAGCTTATCTTTGATACAAACCATGTTTTCAGGTATGTTTATTATAATACTGTGTAAACAACAATTGCAGAATAAAATAAATTGATAACAATGAATGTCAACAACAGATTAATCTTCAGTAACATTAATTCATACTTAAAGTTACAGATAGGTTGCAATAAAATATTATACAACATTCTTAAATTCTTATCATAATTGCTGTTGTATACAAGTTTTGTTAACTCAAGCCACTAGTGTTTGTAAGTAATTTAAAAAAATATTTTTAAAAATAGATCCTAAATAGAATTTCTGTTAGCTGTAACTGCTGTTTAGAAATAAAAAAAACATTTACTGATTTAAAAAACAGAAAATAATCTTAAACAAATCAGGGGTAGGGCAAACTGAATCATAAAATAAAACTACCACTTGAAAGCTCTGTCCCAGTAACCAAAATAAAAGGACGTAATTCAGCCAACGCCTGATACGATTTTCTGGCTTGTAGCACTGATAATACAAGAATAAAGAAAGGGCTACTTTCCTAATTAATGTTCTGCCTACCTTTCTAGGCAGAAAGTGTTTCACTCCGTGTGATGTGGGTTTATTAGGTTGGGAGGACCGAAGCGACAAGCATGTTAGGTTAACACAAACCAGCTGCACAAGCCCAGCGAAAAAAAGAGTGCATTGCGGTAACGGCTGGCGAGTGCCTCAAGAGCCAACAAGGGTCTTGAGTCAATCTGTAAATTAAAACAATAATGCATTAGTCAGAAATAATTTTTGATGTTACGATTTTATTCCAGTTGTTCCGTCATGGTGCAAGAAATCCTACACATAGCTACAAGAGTGACCCATTTAAAAACTACCAGTGGCCTGATGGACTAGGAGCTTTAACTAATGTATGTAAGATAATATAAACCAGAATTATTATTATTAACTTCCATGGCTAAAGTATAATTTATTATTTTAAATATCTACAACCGATACGCCCGCGGCTTCGCCCGCGGGAAGGTAATTTTTATGACATGAAAACTAATTATTACCAAACAAATATATGCCTATAGCAATCAGGGATTAAGTAGCTTTTTAACATTGAAAGCATTTTTGAAATTGGTTTGGTAGTTTCGGTGATTACCTGCCTCGAACATACAAACTCACAAACGCTTACCTCTTTATAATATAAGTATAGATTTATTCACGGTTACATGAAGGCCAAGATTGAAATTAAAAAAACGTATAACTGATTTAACACAAATGCATAATGCCACAATGACATGCTTACTTTCTAACTTTACAGGTTGGCAAACTCCAGATGTATGAACTTGGCAAAAAATACCGTAACTACTATGCCAACTTCCTGAATGAGGAGTATTATGAGAAGGAGGTGATGGTGCGCAGCAGTGACAAATCTCGCTGCATGATGAGTGCATATACATTCCTGGCGGGGCTGTACCCGCCTACAGAACGCCAGATGTGGCATCCTGAGCTGGCATGGCAGCCTATTCCTGTGCATTCTCTCCCTAGAGAATTAGACAATGTAATAAAATTTTTTGTAATTATTATAATAATTTATTACATTCATACACTTATATTGGCTCATGGTTGAAAAGATTTAACACTTTGTTTACAAACTATACATGCATGTTCACTCACAAGGGAAAGTAATCCTCCTATGTGATCAGATGAGCCTGCATGCTCCTGGTTGAGCGGTCTCTTAAAAGCAGGAGGAGCATATACAGATAAAGACAGAAATAGTGATTCGGTTAATGCAATTAATTATGTTCCTAACTTCTGTTCCTTTAACTTGACATATTCAAAGAATGTGATTAGTTATGTGAAACATGGAATTAAATGCAGCAAAAATTATGCTTCAATTATAAACAACATGTTGAATGATTTGAATGTTTTTTTTCCTAGATAGTAGCAGGCACTAAGAAATGTAAACTTTGGCAAGCTATGTATGAAGAAGTGTTAGCAGAGAAAGATGCAGATCCAAAGCTTACTGAGCTGTTCGATCATCTGAGCAAGCACACCAACCAGAGCATGCGGAGTGTTCTGGAAGTGGACTTCCTCTACAGCACCATGCTCACAGAGCAGGAGGCCGGCCTAAAGCTGCCAGAATGGACTAGGAATGTTTTCCCTAACAAAATGAGAACACCTTTTATGCTAAGTCTGGCTGCATTATCTTATAATGAAACTCTACAAAGGTTGAAAGTCGGTAAGTAAGTGATTTCGTAACATGTTTCTCAAGTGTACGGTACATTTGATTTCCCCCCCCCCCCCCCCCCCACCACCATTTAAGCTTAGTTATTAGAAGGACATAAGTGCTTTTAGTTGCCATAAAGGTTCAGTGTGCAGTGCAGCTTCTGTCTGTGATATCAATATTTCTACCCTCTTTGAAGCAAAGGGACAGTGTGTCTAAGCTATTGTTTATTTCATTAATAAATCTTGCTTCCAGGTCCCCTCCTAGCCGAAATAAAGCAGGCATTCGAAGAGTCAGTCTCTCACAGCAACGTGGAGCGCTCGCTGCACGTGTACTCGGGGCACGACGTGACGCTGGTGTCGCTGTGGCGCGCGCTGGGGCGGGCGGCGCTGCTGGAGCCGCAGTACGGCGCCAGCCTGGCGCTGGAGCTGCACGAGCAAGTGGAGCAGGCAGAGTTCTTTGTCAAGGTGGGTGGATGAATAGGGAGCCTTCCAGATGAATGGGAGAGTCCTTCCGAGAGTGACTGATAGGTCCCTTACCTCTTCCAGCCAAATGGGACAATCCTTCCAAAAGTGACTGATAGGTCCCTTCTAGCTAAGTGGGACAATCCTTTCGAGAGTGACTGATAAGTCCCCAACCCTTCTAACTAAATTGGACAATCCATCCAAGAGTGACTAAAAGGTCCCTTTATAGCTGAATCATGCAATCCTCCCGCTCTATAGTCTCGCTGTGCTGGTGGGGCGCTCGCTGCACGTGAGCTCGGGACACGACGTGTTCGTGTCGCTGTGGCGCACGCTGGGCGGGCAACATCAATCACTCAACTCACTATCAAATTTTCAGATTTGAAAAGACTTTTATTATATTTTGTATTTATTGATTTCAGGCGTTTTACCGAAATAATACGAAGGTTGAGGTGCCTATGGAACTAAAGCTGCCGTTTTGCGATGATCCGTGTTCTTACGAAAAATTTACGGAGCACATTGATAAACTGATTCCAACTGACTGGGAGGCAGAGTGTCAAAACATTGTACACTGAAGCAGCCACGGGCCATGCTGATATTGAATCGGAGCCGACTGCGAGCCAAGGTAACGGTACCAATAAACCGAAAAATAAATATCCACCTGAAATACTTTTTGCCAGCCATATGTCTTAACATATTTACTTACAATTGGCTTTTGATTGATAGTGGTTGCATGTTGTAATAATAAAATTTTATGAAAAAGTTGAATGTTAGTAGATGTTAAAAACTATAGAATTATACAAAAAGCTATGGATATTCTTTATAAAATTGTATTTATCTCATTATGCAATTATAAGTAGATTATAATAAATGTGGATAAAATGCAGAAACTCAATGTAAGGAGCCGGTCTTTTGAATATTTAAATTATTTAAAATTTATATTAGTTATATTAAGGTTATCTTTTTGTAAGTATGTATCTTATTAAGCTAGGACAAAGGTGAGATTTATAGCGATATAAAATACGGTTCTGAAATAATCAGTGATTGTTTACAGCCAATTGTAATCTCACCAAATCCTAAGAAAGTGCCATTTAATGTCGTCCATGTGTACATGATTATGAATAAAGATTCATTTTATAAAATGATTTTATTAGTATTAAGAGTTGTTATGGTGAATGTTAGTTTATGGTTATATTTAACATATTTTAATACAAAACTATGTATATTTGGAACACAAGATTTACATCACGTAAAACTCTGTAACTGCCACTGACGGCTCGGCCAGTTACAAACGTTTGAAAGTTTGTCAAAGTTAGTGCTCTAAGCACTAACTTTGACTTCATATTTACCAGATGAAACACACAAACTTAGGATCCAATCTCGCAAGAGAGATTTTCAAGCTGCGCGAGTGTAATCGTAGCTTTTTTAGACTTATATTATATTTATTTAATTAATACAGTAATTACTTAATTCCGTTAAGGCAAGGTACCTGATACACGTAAGAGCTGTGTTTTCGAAAATGTTCATAAGAACATGTTAGATTTATTTCTCTGTATCCCCTTCACCCAAATTATCTTCATTACCGTAATTCAGTGTCTTGTTTCTTGTGTAAGGGTGCACACCCACGTCAGACTTTTTGTCTGACCGATAATCGGGCCGATTTTGTATTTCATATTATTTCTGACCTACTTTTTGTCGGACGTGTGCGTTGCTCCATTGCTATCAGTACGTTCTATTTTTCTTCTACAAAAAATCGGTCACCGATTATCGGACGTGTGCGAGCAGCCTCAAACTTCCTCGGAATCCTCTTTTTTAACCTTGCGGTTGACTGATAGTGAATGCTACATGATTAAATCTGCCAATTGTACTTGTCTAATGTGAAGTTGAATAAAAATTGAGTTGTTCTTTCTGTCCACGACGCAGCATAAGTACATGGGATAAAATATGTTTAAATACGTAGAACTCTGCCTAAAGGCCTGCCCAGGCGACGTACGCGGAGAAAAAAGTACGCTCCGCGAATACAAAATCTGCCGCGGCTTTACCGCGGACTCCACGTACACGGTGTGCGATCATTTGTTGTCCGAGAGTATTTAAATATTCTGAGATTACGTTGTGCTGTAATTTACATGAAGTTTAAGCAAAACAGAATACTGGGTCCATCGATTTTTAACGCGGAGTAAAATCCGCCGTGTGCGTTGACTGCTAATAGTTCGTTCGTTTTATTTTTTTCGCGGACGCCCGCGAACTTTAATCCGCTACGCTCCGCGTCCGCGGTGTTTCGGCGGATTTTTGGTTTGGCGTAGGTACCTTTAGTCGTTCGTGTGCGTTGCTCGATATAGTTTCTAAGGGATCTATTTTGACAGGGAAAAAAGTACCCCGCGGATAATCCCTCGTCTGCGCAGACCTTAATTAGTTGAACTATTTTCTCATCTAAATATTTCACGGTCTACTATCTTGTAATTATCTTTGTTATATGTACTTTTTACCTGTTTCAACTATATATATTATATATTTAACCAACTATACATTTCATAAATAATTACCTACATAAGTGATAAAATAAATACCTACCTTTTAATGTACCTACCTGGCTGACTCATTGGCACAATAATCGTAAACATATATTTTTATTAGTTACCATAAATGTTGCTATACAGTAAAGTAGGATAATGTTGTTGTTTCGTACTGTGTTGTTAAAATAAATATATTTTATGTGTAATTTCTGACTTTCATTTGTGCCTATGCCTAAGTTTCTGTAATCAAGAGTCATATGTTACCAACAATTTTTAAATGAAAAGCCACCTAATTTTAAAAAAGATGTATATTTATAAATTGTGTATAATTAAAAATTGTACAGTCTAAACTTAAAATTATAATCAACATATTAAGTAAATAACTCTAATGGACGGCACAAAAACGTAAAGCATCAATACAACATTTTTCAGGCGGTGGTATAAGTAGCTACATCAAATATAATAAATCTATTTATGGTACTCATAAGTTGGACAAGGGTGTGTCAATCAGTCTTTTAATTGCATAAAAATACTTCGTTGTGCAACATCTTATTGGGTAGTAGGGTAGAATTGTAGATTTTATAAAAGTATAAAGTGATTTGATTTGATTTTATAAATATTGCTGTGCTGCTTTAAAATAAATAAAACGACAATCAAAACAAGTAGACTTAACCTATTTAGATGAAATAACAAAAATATTTTGGAATATTTGCTTATGAATAGATGGACGCACACTTTTTAACAGTTCTGTCAATTGTCAGGTGTATTCTAATTTATTTCTAACATTACATAAGCTCATATCATGGAGGGATACAGACTGAAGAATACACCTCTGCATCTCCTTTTCTTAGATATGCAGAATGCCTTCGCCTGTGTCCCTCGTGAGATGATCGGCTGGGCGCTGCGGTCTAGGGCCGTTCCCGAGGTCCTTATTGACATTATCCGGGACATGTGCCACGATTCCAGTTCAATAGTTAGGACTTCGGTTGGTGACACGCTTCCCGTCCCTATCACCGTTGGAGTACACCAAGGCTTCGTGCTTAGCCCGTTTCTGTTCAGCGTAATATTAGACGTTCTGTCAAACAGCACCCGAGACCACCACGAGCAACCACCCTGGTTGCTTGTATATGCTGATGATATTGCGCTAGCAGATTCGGATAAGGGACGGCTGGTACAACGGGTGAATAAGTGGAAGAATTCACTCGAAAACGGCGGTCTGAAACTTAATGTGGAGAAGACGAGGTACATTGCAACACCACAGATCCCTAGTCCGTCTGCATAGACGATGACGAGCGCACGGACCGTGTCAAATACCTGGGATCTGTGTTAAGCGTGTCCGGGGACATCAATAGCGACGTCAAAGCCCGAATTTCCGCGGCTTGGGCCAAATGGCGTGAGGTGACTGGTGTCATTTGTGACCCCAAAATGCCGATCAAGCTGAAGGCGCAGGTCTATAAAATCATTAGACCTGTCCTTTTATGTGGCAGTGAATCATGGCCGTTACTAGAGCGACACAAGCAGGAGCTGCGCGTCACGGAAATGAAGATGCTGCGGTGGATGTGTGGAGTCTCACGTAAAGATCGCGTGCGGAACACCCACATCCGTGGCAGCCTTAGTGTTCGTGACATCGCAGCCAAGCTGCAGGAGTGCCGCCTCATGTCTCACGGAGATCGGCAAACTACGTGGGCAACAAATGTCTGGCTATGCCGCCCCCGCTAGGTACCGGTAGAAGAGGTCGACCCAAGAAACGGTGGCTTGACGTCGTCAAGGGTGACATGCGTGCCAACAGACTCACCACAGAGGATGCACAAGACCGCGCGAAGTGGGCCTAGAAAATAGGAAAGGCGGACCCTGGGACCCCACACACCGGTGTGGGTTAACACCCGGGATAGACCGCACAGATAATGCTGAAATACATAAGCTCACATAGAGCACTTTGAATAACGTATTGTTATAATTTTTTTAAACAGGATAGAATGCATATTCTTTTAAATGAAATTCTAAATAGCTTCATTCCATAAATATTAGTTTTTGATATTTGCATGGTTTTTGCTATAGTTTAGATCTATACATCACTGTATAAATATTTAATTTCCACAGCACGTCAATACATGTCTCTCCTTATGAGCTCTCTGGGCAGTGAACACAGCAATGATGGCCCACAGGGCAACAGAGACCCACGACATGACGAGTGCCAGCTGCAGAGAAACGCCGGTGTTGATGTAGTCCCCGCGGCGGCTCATCGGTGCGTCCTTCTGCAGGTAGTCCATAAAGTCGAAGATCGCCTGGCACGTCAGGCGAAAGTGTATTACCGATACATGGTCCCCTGTGGCACGTAGCTCCTGCAATGCGCAACCAATTACCATACATTATATGAAAGATGGTGGAAATCGTTAATAGCTATATCAACTAAATTAAAAAAATAGTTTCAGAGTTAACTCATGCACTACACTTGAGAGTAGTGAAATTAGGCCACTCCCATGCTATATGTTTGTTGTTATTATTACAATAATACCAAAGAAAATTACAGTGAAACATTGAAAATGGGGGTGGCTTGATTTGTTTGCTCCAGAATAACTAACTCTAGAATGACATCCTAAGTGCGTAGGCTAAAACTCGCGCTATTTTTCAATGCATATAGACAAGCGTGTGGGCAACCCGTGCTGGTTTTAGCTTACACCCTAATGGTAGGTCAGGCTGGTAACAAGCAAGTGAGACATTTGCCTGCTGTTAGGGGTTTATTTATTAATTCAGGTAAACCAACAGCAAAACATGTACATTACATTTTAAAAAGGTAGTCATGAATAATTTTTTGTATGATTGCCAATAATATGTACATACATAACTTAGTCCATTAAATAGTAAATTTCAAATATTGGTAAAATACACCAAAATGGCATAGTTGCAAATAAAAGATGTGCTCTGACCCTGGCAATGTACCCTCTGTACTGAGTGCAGGTCCTCATGAAGCCAGCTGTGATGAATCCAGCATGACCCAGATTGTACACACAGAATACAGCAGCAATGCAAGATGTTGGAATCCAGCAATAGATCACTGCATCATTGTGATGAGTTATCCTAGCCCTTGAAGTTGCTACTATGGATTCACCTTCTCTAAAAAAGAATTCAATATTTTGTAAAATGATTTTGTTCTGTTGTATTGTGGTCTATATTGTAGTGTGTTATTTTGTGAAGAAAAATATATAATAATATGATTTAGTGAAAATACAAACATTTCTTCTACAGCTGTAGATTTTTCATCCTCATACTTGCCCACGTTGTTGATGCAAACTCTGTACATGTGAAATACTGCCATTGTTATAGCATATACTATAATAGGCAGTGGGGCAATTATTGCATACAAGCATGATGAGGAATGACTGCCATTAAAATACTGTGATGTACTGACACCGAACAATATACAACCGCAGTTATTATTTTCAAGAGCAATAGATGGGCATGTGTCCAGTGTTGTGCGCCAGTGGTTATAAGGGATCGCCAAACATATCACCGAAACAGCAAGAAATAGCGCTAATAAACCATATAACCAAGTCAGCCTCCTTTCTGTCGTATATTGGTTCATCGTGATAGCCCTGAAAACAAAATAAAATAAGTAAGAATGAGTATAAAATCTGATTCATCCTTATCTCCTTGATAAGTTAACAAAGCACATAATGAGGTTGAACGCCGATACTAGCTGAAATGTTTTCATGTACTACTTGATATTTACAGACCTTTTTTGATATCCAAAAGAATATATTATTGCAATTAACAATGTTGCAATTTTATTATTCAGAATGAAATGAACCAAACGTAAATAAACAGAACTTTCTTTTTGTCAAACAAAATTTACAACATACACCAACTTCGACCGACACAGACTGTCAAAAATATTTATTTTGACGACATCGTCCTTGTCAGTGGCGAATGCACAAACAATTGAAAAAAAAAAGACGACATCGTAATCTGTGACAAGGGATTATTAAGGTAAGGAAAAGTACCTAACTTTCGACATCGACCGAGCTGTCGACACTGTCGCAATCATAGGTCTCTCTCTCTCTACTAACTATTACTAACTATTTATATTGCTTTATCATTTATGCAAAAAACATATAAAGCCATCTCTAATACATATCCAATATCTCAAGAACACCTTAAATCAAAGGCAAATTTCAAAATAGTGCCAATCGCAGAAAACAATTTTGAAAAGTGAACACGTCTAATTCGTTAAAAAAAAGGTTGACTAACCACCTATGTGCTTCATGACTGACGTCCAAAGTGCTTCATGCAACTGCATGCAACCCGGTGGGTGGCAAGGCAAGTGGGTCGCTTCGCATTCTCAACAGGCTCAAATAACTGAATCACTGGGCAGTTTCTTCCCTTTTTTAAAAAAAATACATAGACCAAAAGACAAATTCATCACTCAAAGTCATTGGTTCGATAAAATCAAGAAGGCTAGAAACTAAGGAGAGATAACTCCCTGGAAAGGGTTGGACTAAATCCGTATCCCACAGTGACGCATGCGCATTACGCTTCTTTGCCGCGATCCTCGCGAAGTGTCAAAATTGGTCAACACAACCCACAAAAAACAACAACTGTCGCACGCACAGACCACCTATCCCATAGACTCCTCTTTGAGCGTTTCTTAGTTGAAAACGCAATCGCCAAAAGTCGGGGGGGTGCAGAGGTATGAAGCTCACTGTGATTGGCGGATTCAACGTCAATCTAGTGACAGATGTCACGTGAATTGCAAATGGCGTCCGACCTAGGGATGGGAAGCACGATATTTTTATCGTTATCTACATTCTGGTTGTACAGTGATATTTGGTTGGGTGGGTAAAGTAAATAAAACAATTATAATTGAGCCCACAGCTACCTACTGGGATTTAAAATGTATTCTTTTTTTATAAAGGCTCCTTACGTTCTTTTTTTGTTCTGTATTGCGGGTCAAGTAAGCTAGCCGTGTGTTCATATATTTTTCCATCACGCATTTTGCTCTATCAAATCTATGACGTAATTGTTTTCATAATCAAACTGATGTTGCCATAACGTTGGGAATAAATTTTTCATTTTTGAATGTCTGCAACGTTTTGACAACAAAAAATAAAGCACGGCGTTCAGGCTTTAGTTTTTTATAATTCTCGTTGTTGCGAATGACAATTTCGCACCGGCGGCATATTGTAACGACCATATTAGAAGGATGAAGTAGCCCACCATTATCTCTTGCATATATGAGTGTATATTTGTTTTCCTTTAAAGATATTAGTGCCTGTACACGTTTACTGCATTTTATTATTTTTATCAGAGAATGCACAACAAATCCCGCAATGTACTCAATGATGTTTTTAGCAAACAGTGACAACGTTATGTTAACAAAATTAAAAATTAAATCATCATTGCAGCTGGATTGGCCTTGAAATTTAGTTAAGCCTCTGAAAATTAGATAATGACATTTTAATCACTATACATATTTGATTTCTATACTTGTAGGTGTAAATATTTTAATTTTTACAACGAGGAGTTTGTTAATTACAATACCATTAGGTTTGCTTTAAAAACATGGCTAAAATTAAGTTTTACACGAGATTGAATAGGTCACAAGGTACGTAGAAGACACCGTCACTTACCACCAGATGTGAAGTGCATTACAGTTTATTTATATATGATAAAAGTAACTGCTGAGTTACTGTCCAAATACTCCGAATCCTATTAGCACGGAAACAACTGTCCGATACCGGTGGTAAGAGTCACATTATCATTTAAGTGTAATTGTTTGTCCAAACCCAAGCAATACTTAGCTTTAAGTCTCTTTTTGTTTTTGTACAATAAATAATATATCTATCTATCTACCTACACATTATTATAAAATTCACGTCTATACTTAAAAACTTGCAAAATGTCTATTTCATAAAAGAACTATGAATTTCACAGTGAAAATACGATAAGCCAACTGACAAAAATTTATAACTTATTTTTAAAGTACGTACCAAAGTTGGTAACATGAGGGTAGGTTTTGCAAACACACATAAATATCTCCGCTTTTTCAATAGTTGAAAGCAATCCGCAGAAAAACGCTGAGATCATATGACGCTATTTGGCGTTGGAAACCAATTAAGATCTCGACTTGTAGCGTATCCACACTTTTTTCAGCTCCGGACTTTTTGGAAACCTTTAGAATTGGAAAACAATAAAAATATAAGAACGACTTTCTGTATTATATCTACATTCAGAATAACTTTACAACTATCAAAAAACTTCTGCCATCAACTGAACATGATTTTTTATTAATAAAATAAATTAGGATTGATAAGTGCTTTTTCTTAATAAAAAATTCAAATGGACATTCGTTTGAATAAATTATTGTTTACTTTGAATAACATGAACAAAATAACTTATCGATGAAAACAATTTTACTTTGGGTTTGCCCACATCACTAGCGTACAATTTCTACGTGAGAGCGGGATAGTCATATGCAAATATACACAGGATAGAAAGGGATAGAGAGAGTGAAATAAGACAACAACGTATTGGTTTTGTAATATTTTCTCAAATTTATTTAAATCTTTTTTCTTGAGTTTATCTATAAAAAGTGACTTACCTATAATAAGTGATACCGTCTTTTTGTAAACTGGATTTGATACTACGTTTCCCGCACCATTTCACGGCGCAACAAGGCATTTTACCCGCTTTTTAAAATTTATTTGTACGAAAATTTCGCGATGACGTTCGAGAACAGACTAAATCGCCAATTGGAGGCGTGGCACTATATATGATCAGTCTGTACATATGCTTGGCGAGCGCGGTTCCCCTCCTATGCGGGGTCTATGGGCTATGTGGTCTGTGGTCGCACGTGACACCGTTCAAAACAAAACCATGTGACCATGAAATGACAAATAGCTGCCGCTGCACATGCGCAATACAGCGTTTTGCCCGGCACAGAGTATACGACTTTCGGCCCTCGAAAGCTTACCCCCACTTCGGGAGTTATCTCTCCTTAGTCTCTAGCCTTCTTGGATAAAATAAATCAAATATATTTTTATATGACAGTGACAGAGTATGCTTGGTGAAAGAAAACTGGCTGCGCTTATCATGGATAATGTATGATGAATGAAACGATGAAGATGACAGACAGACCAAAAATAGCCTACCGAATAGGACTGCACGTACATATATATTTTAATGGCAGTTTCTTTTGAGCCTTGATGATAACGATCTGGATATTCTGAGTTCTGACTACTCGATATTGATCATTTGCTTAATTATAAGATCTTAAATTTAACTTTTCTGACATTCTGATAAAAATTTAAGTATGATGCCCATGAAGTATCATTGTATGTGATGAATAGTTGATAAAATACTTAAGTTTTTGAAAAATGTTTGAATGTAACTTTATTGTAACTTTTTTTAAATGGCGTTCTAAACAAATGGAAAAAAACAGTATTTCCCACTTTTTTAATTTCATATTTTTTTTCTGAATTCGTATTCAGTGCTAAAAATGTAAATGCTTCTGCATCAAGTAGACCTAGTACTCAGCTAACAATGGAAAAAAGTAAGCATGTAACAAAAAAAGTGACACATCCCAGAAATTTTAGAAAATTCGTAATAAAAAAAGATAACTCGAAAACTACCAAAAATTGCGGAACAATAGGTTTTGGGGTCTCCTGACCACAGACTTTCGATAGTACAGGTTACCCGGGACACCCTGATTGTGAACAAGTTCTAGTAAATCGAGTAAAACTTCATAATTCGAGTGTATCACGTAGAATAATGCATACACACTCTTTTTTAACCAGCATTGCTTCTTCTTGTAGTTCCACATAATTACCAAAAACTGCACTTATTCATTTCTAACACAATTCCCCAGATTTATTTTTTGTTAAGATAATGCTTAATATTGTGAAGATTTCTTAAACATCTCATTATTATGTTCAAAATGTTCAAGTCTTAGGTCAGTTCTTAAAGTTTATAAGTTTTCCAAGTTCGTCTTAGTGTTTTATGCATTAAACAATGAAACTATGAGACTTATTTTCTAAATTTAATGAATATTTTAATAGAATATTGCTTGTTTCTTCTATTCTTTCTCTTTGACAATGGGAAATATACTGCACATGGTTCGACTGCATCAGTTTCTTGTGAACTTGGCAATGTCCAGTATAATGGACGTAGATTTTTCAGGAAACTGAAACAGGTAGATTTTTTCAGTTTATTTTTTCTAGCGTCCCTTACATAAAAGCCAATAACCAAAATCGGTAACAGTTTTACCAACTAAATTTAATAAAAACTCCGTTGAATTTAGGGTTAAGAAGTCAGCGTACGTCATCAATCTACAGAGTTAGAAACACAATAATTGGGAAAATAAGTAAGTATCGTAAACTATGAAAACATTAATTAAACAATAGTGTACATTTTTTTACAATTTGTGTCATCTTTATTTCCAGACGCTCCAGTGTACCTCTCATACCCTTACTTCTTCGATACTGGGCCGTCTTTGCTGGACGGCTTCGAGGGTCTGAAGCCAGAGAACAAACTTCACGAAACCTTCTTTATGATTCAACAGAAAGTTTATTAGCTTTAGGCAGTTTTATCTATTTAATATAATGTTAAAATCGAGCGCGAAATTAGTCGGTCGGTAGAGTCACAGAATAGGTGGAGGAGCCAAGTTTTGTCCTTGCAAGGCGCTAGGTGGTGACCTCTACTACAATGTGACTATGGTAAAACACTGCTAAAAACGGTTGCAAATAGCAAATAGCAAGCGCGTGAAAGAAAAGAAGGTGAAAAATACGTATGCTAGAAAATAGCAAGCGTGCAAAAAGCAAAGCACCAAGTTTTCAAATGTTACAAACAATCACCGCTAGATGTCTTGTAAAAGTTACAAACAGTCACCACTAGATGGCGATGCGCTTTCAAGTACCGTCTGTTTTCTAGTCGACGGTGTTAAGATTTTTCTCCGTTGAATGACTACCCCGGCCGGATTTAAAGAAATCATACTTACCTGGCATAGGGGATACCGTGATCAAGAAGGCGGTTCCCCCAGGGCGAGGCTGCTCCATTGCACTGCGGAGTGGTTGACCCTTGCGATTATCCCTAATGTGGATAACTCGGATGCGTTATTTTTGGTAGTGGGGACTGCGTACGCGCTGTCCCCCCAGAATTCTTAAGCTAATCAAATCAATACCGTTAAGGATGTTTTATGTTAGTTAACTTAAGCTGAGATACATTATCCAATGCGATAGACAAGCAACTTAACCACTATAACATATATGTGCATACAGCGTTATCCTTGTGAATTCGCTCAGAGAACAATGGAAAACGTCAATCTTTTCAGCTACTTGATTGAGAGTATGTAGTGTGAGCGTCAGCGGGGACTTGTTTTGAAGGTGGGTCCTACCACGTGGCACTGCCAGTAACGGTGGCCTACGTCGGCGTTCCACATATCTGTCCGGAACACAGAGCCCCACCAAACTCAATATTACTGCATTGTTTACTCGACCTCTTATTAATTTAAAAAATACAACGACAACGAAAGGTTCTTTCGCACTCGTAACTCATTGTATCCTACCATACATATTATAAATAAGTTGGGGTACATTAACGGGTAGAAGGGGTAGACCCCGTATTGTCTTTGGTACAAATACCTGATAGATTTATTTTGAATGCGTTCTAGCATTAGGCTATATTGGGCCTGATATGGAGCCCAAACAACAGCATTAAATTCCAAGTGGCTTCTCACAAGAGCATTATATAACGCGACAATAGCCCTAATGTTAGTAAAACTATTGACCCTGCGAAGTACAAGTCCTAAGTTTCTGTACGCTTTCTTACAGACATTGATAATATGGTCCCGGAACCTCAGCTCTGCTGTGAACCAGACCCCCAAGTCCCTTACTCCCGTGACTCTTTTCATGGGAGCATCGTCTATTTTATAATCATAGTGGATTGGATGATGAACTCTTGCAAAAGAAATTGTAAAACATTTTGAGATATTAAATTCAAGCTTGTTAGCTATACCCCATTCCACTACCTCGTTAATGTCACTTTGCAATGGCTCACAATCTTCCGTGTTTACCACCTTTCTAAACAGCTGAAGATCATAGTTAACATGACATGTTAGGTATTAGTCAAATGTCAGGGTTCCGGAGGACAGAGCTGACACAAAATGCCTCTGTACATCAGTTACTACTTCGTTAGCATCATGAAAGTAAAATACTGACCGAAAAGACAAATACCTAACCTAAATACTCGTATCTACTTAAGCTACTACCTTGGTGACAAAAATTAATGTACACACATCAACATGGTCTAGGGATATTTCAATTAAACCTAAATAACTAAAATTCTATTAACTTTTTGTTAAGACACCTACACATTAAAATAAACCTTGTTTATTAGCCTATCTAATCTGATAAATAAACTTTTAGATAAAGTTAAATTTAAAAAGAACTTAGAAGAAGAGGAAAAACACAGACAAAATTTCAATTTTAACTTTATTTTTGAAACATCAAAACCTAAACAAAACAACTATTTTTTTAGAAAAATGGTCATACACAAAACTCTGCATACTCAAAACAAGGTTGTCAATATCCTGTTGTGGAATACTGTCCCAAGTCCTGCTAAGATGCAAGAAAAGCTGGTTTTCATGCACAATATCTTCAGGGAAATTCCTAAGAGCTCTTCTCTGAAACATATTCCAAGCATGCTCAATAGGATTTAAGTCAGGGGATTGTGCAGGCCAGTCTAAAGCTTGGATATCATACTGTTGTAACCAACTTGTAACGATACGCGCCGTATGTGGACGGGCATTGTCGTGCATTAGCTGGAAATTTGTCCCATTCGCTGTCTGTGGGGCAAGATTACAGGCTTTAGCACCTCATCTCGGTATTTTAGAGCAGTCATATTGCCTTGTATCCAAACGAGGTCCGTTCTACCGCCGAGACGAATTTTTGCCCAAACCATAATCGTGCCACCTTGATATGCATGAACTTGTTGTGGGTGCTGCAGTCGATGCCAACGTCCAAGTTCTCTCAAAACGCGTACTCTTCGCGAATCAGGATTAAATCCAAACCTGGGTTCATCAGTGAAAAGCTGAAGTGACCATTGAGAATGGTTCCAGTTTTCGTGTGCAATAGCCCATTGTAATCTTCTTCCTCGATTGCCTCTCCTTAGCGCTGGTACCCGAAGTGGCCTACGAGCACGTGGGTTGACTTCAGGAAGTCGTCTTCTCTTATGAGTAGCGCGTCAATTTGGGTAGCGCCAGCTTGAATCATGCCCACTGCTCTTAACATTTCGTTCCTGGTCAACGTAGACACGTGGCATGATTAAATGAACACCGGAGATGCGTTTGACAAAGATTTATAGAAATTTAAGGAGTTTTAATCAAGTAAGAAATTCGTGAAGATTTACTTCTTTGGAAGAAATTCAATGAATGCGAATTTCATCTTAAAACAAAACCTTATAATACAAATTTGAATTTAAAAAGGAACTTAATAATGTTTATATAATCTGTCATTAATAGTTTTTTTTGTAAGGCCAGTAATTTTTAAGTTATTTAAAAAAGTTTTATTATTATATCGCTAGACTATGTTGTTGTGTGTATTAGGTTGGACAAACGATCCCGAAACTATATACCAAAAAAAAAACTTTACTATTTTGGAAAACTCAAAACCCAGCGTTACGGGTCTAAATTAGGTGTTCTTAAATTAATTATATATGCTAGAATGATTATTAGTGAAGGTGTTATACTTCAAAATAATCTTCAGTTGGCTCTGTTTCGAAATATGGCTATATTTGTCTGAAATAAGGACAAATTGGTAAATCATGTTTTATTTTTGCCGTTACTGTAACTTTTTTATTTTATTTATTTACTTTGTAATCCCTGATGAATAACCACCATGTTTCTTACCAAATATTAAAGATAGGAAACTTTTTGATTTATTCAAGTATTTCCACTGACATCGCAATTTTTTTTGCATTTTTTTTTCCAAGTCAAACATCTTTAAAATTATCCTAATAATAAGGTAAACTAATGTAAAGTTGGAATAAAATGAGAAAAACATATGTCATAGTGCTATATTCTTAAATAACTTTTTTTTTCGTTCAATAAGTCAGATTTTTTTCACAATAATGAAGTTTGATATTTTTTGTAAATTATTATTAAGTATTATAAGCATATTCTATTTAAAATCTAATAGAGCATCTATTCCTCAGTTAGAAACAGTCATTTGTTTAGCTTAAAGCCACACGTGTGACTCTTTAATCACGTTTACATCACAAGCAGCAAGTCCGGAGTGGTGTCAAATTTTATGCGCGGCGTAAGCAAAAAACGGTGTGGCCACCCGCCGCGCCTAGCACGTGAGTGGTTAAACGATTTCAAACTAGCTGGTATGATTTTGTTTTTACTTAACATAACTGCCATAATTTTAATTAAGGGATGTCTACTGTAGGTCTCACAAATTGAAGAAATCCTATAGATCGACACTGTGTATGTCATGTGTCTGACAGTTACGAGGACACGTACGTGAGTTAAAATAAGCTTTTCGTTTGACGTTGACAGTTTGTTTGTACTGTGATGTGTTTGGTACTGTGGTGAAGTGTGATGGATGATGGTTTGTTTGTGTAAATCACAAATTAAACAAAGCAAAAATATATTTGTTAGGTTCTTGTAAAATGAAACAAAATCAGAATACTAAACTTGTCGGGCATAAAGTAATTTTAATTCCATATGAGAAGCATCACGTACCCAAGTAAATACGATATGAGAAAAAAAATTATCTCTTACATATTGCTGGTACTTTGCCGAAATTCATCTGACCTTTATCTTATTAGATATCATTCATGGATGAAAAGCAAAGAGCTGCAGGAGCTCACAGCATCTGAGCCTCTCACGTTGGATGAAGAATATGAGATGCAACAATCTTGGCGCCTAGACGAAGACAGTAAGTTTTTTTTTTAATTAACACAAGGTTATCACACATTCTTTAATTTTTTTCACTTTTCAGAATGCACATTCATAATACTACATAAATCAAAATATAATGAGGCAAGTGGAGAAATAGGTTAGTTTTATTTTATAATAAATAAAAAAAAAAACACTTAATATGCCCTTGGGGTAGATTTCTATCATAAAACAGTCCTAACATCAACCATAACAATATAAATTAAATGGTGATGCCTATTGTACACTGTACAGACAGGTGCGCTTGGTCCATGGCCGTGGGGATAAAATGTGTCACTACTATTAAACCTTTCATGTTTCCACCAAATGCTGCCAAATGCTTACTTATCTCTTTCAGATTCTATGATTGGTGATACAAATATTTTTGTAGACAAAAATAATGCTGTAGGAGAAATAGAAATTATGATAGCTGAAACTTGGGCAAGAGGACAAAAATTGGGATGGGAAGCTGTGATTTTGATGTTATTATATGGTATACAACATATTGGTTTAAAATCATATGAAGCGAAAATATCACTTACAAATAATACCAGCATACAAATGTTTATAAAGTTAGGTTTTGAAGAGAAGTCTGTTAGTAAAATATTCAAGGAAATAACTTTGCAGAAACTAGTTACTGATCCTTGGGAAAAGTGGTTACAAAAACAATGTTCATTAGAATTACAAACTTATTGAAAATTAAAGCAGAATTTTGCTGTTTTTTCTTTGTTTCAGTTATTAAATAATATAATTTCGCTAAGTGTTTTATTTATTTTTATTTATTTATTTATATTAAAATGACATGCTGCCTTACAGTTGCCCAAAATGGCAGCATGCTAGTCAAAACATTAATTAGGTACATTAAATATTTATAGCTATGGCAAAACTAATTTAAACATAAGTAATTTCAATAATAAAATAATAATCAAAGTCAATAGAAATGTCGAATTACAAATTGCATTAAAAAGAATGTCAGATAACAAAGAAATATGGCCAAATACAATAAAAAGATATCAAAATACAATTACAATGTCAAAATACAATAAAAATGTCACTACACAATAAAAATGTCACTACACAATAAAAATGTCACTACACAATGAAAAAGTGTCAGATTAGAACTTAATGCCAATTACAATAAAATGTCAATAAACAATGTGGATGATAAACTATAAAAATATCAAATTACTAATCTAAATGTCAAATTACCAATAAATGTCGTTCATAAATTTAAGCGATTTGTAAGTCAACTGAGAGAGGCTGTCAGCAAAAATATCCGTATCCCAGTCGTAGGCGAGAATGTCCCCGATGAGGTTTAGAGCACGATTGGTGGGTGCATGAGCAGCGAACTTGTACGCGTGGGCTGCCGCCACAGAAGGCGCGGCCGCCGCCGCGGTTCCACCGTCCCCTCCTCATCCCGACTTAAACGTTTAGGAACCATTAGCCCGACTTTACTCAATATCGTTGGACTATCTATCTTGTTTTGAATAATCGACAAGTAGTGCACTATTATCTGCAAACTTCTCCTGAGTTCGAGAGTATCCAATCCCACCATACCGGATACAAATAAAGATGGGTATAGGTAAGGGTAATATCCATATTTTATCTATCTTATACAGCCAACGAACAAATTTGCGCTGTATTCTATCCAACATGAGGGTATATTTCTCCTCATAGGGGTTCCCTAGAATGGCTCCATATTCGAGTTTACTTCGAACATAGGCACTGTATAGCACCAAAGCGACCCTTAAACTATCGAATTGTGAAGATGTTCGTATAACGAAACCAAGCACTTTACTAGCTTTTTTACATATGGTATTTACATGTTTATGAAAGTCCAATCTAAAGTCCAATATTAATCCTAAGTCACGGATCTCGTTTACCCTTTCTAAGGGCGCGTCAGCTAATGAGTAGGTCAGAACTTGTGGACAGCGTTTACGCGTGAAAGTAATGGTTTTACATTTATTATAGTTAAGTGGAAGATGATTAAGAACACTCCACTCCAAAACCGCGTCAATGTCTCTTTGTAGTCAGATGGGTCGTCTATTCCCAAGCTTAATTTGAGGTCATCCGCAAATAATAAGCAATTGGAAGTACCGACGCAATCAGGCAGGTCATTCATTAAAATCAAAGAGAGGAACGGACCGAGCGTACTTCCATGACTCACTCCCGATCTTGTATAGTAGTTTTCTGATAAAAATTTACCAACTCTGACAAACTGACGACGATCACGCAGGTAATTCGAAAAAAAATCAATGAGTTTTGGTGCGAAGCCAATTATCGCTAGTTTCCGCAATATAATGTCGTTATGGACTAAATCAAATGCTTTTTTGAAATCAAAATAGGCAGCATCCACTTGCCTACCGGCATCTAACTCTGCATATATAAAGTCCAAATGGGCCACAAGATTGGTAGTTGCAGAGCGAGAATCTCTAAAACCGTATTGACAGTGATGTAGTAAGTTTGCAGTTTGTTTATTAATTTGTAGGCATAACATTTTGTGTGCTTACCAACATTTTAGGTTTAATGTGGTGCTGCCGATAGCACTTATTTTACTTATGGTACTTTGTAGGAATCTCAGTCTTTAGACTAACTACATCATCCAGAGTTAGTATAATACATTTAATCGCTGTTAAAAACATGAACGATGTATTTGTTGAGACTACAGCGAATCGCAGGTACTTTTTTGGGTGTCTTGTCTGTGAAATGTGGAAATAACGAAATCTGATTGGTTTGTCAAAATAAATACATCTTTCGTCTTCTCTCCTCTCCGCTCTAGTGGAAACTGGGCTTACAATAGTGAATAGTCTTTATTATTTCAAAGCGTCATTAACGTGATATTGTGATCGCCGCGTGAGGGCTAAAAGTCCAAATCGGGCCGCAACCGCAGCCAAAATGGCAAGATTTTTGTCAGAAATGTCATCATCATCCGTGCGGTCTATCCCGGTTGTGAACCCACACTGGTGTGTGGGGTCCCAGGGTCCGCCTTTCTTATTTTCTTGCCCACGTAGTTTGCCGATCTCCGTGAGACATGACCATACCAACGAAGGCGGCACTCCTGCAGCTTGTCTGCGATGACACGAACACGAAGGCTGCCCCTGATGTGGGTGTTCCGCACGCGATCTTTGCGTGAGACTCCACACATCCACCGCAGCATCTTCATTTCCGTGACGCGCAGCTCCTGTTTGTGTCGCTCTAGTAACGGCCATGTTTCACTGCTATATAAAACGACAAGCCTAATGATGGTTTTATAGCCCTGCCCCTTCAGCTTGACGGCATTTTGGGGTCACAAATGACACCAGTCACCTCACGCCATTTGGCCCAAGTGGCGGAAATTCGGGCTCTGACGTCGCGGTCGATGTCACGGTATTTGACACGGTCCGTGCGCTCGACCACGTGTTGCCTATGCGGACGGACTGGGGATTTGTGGTGTTGCAGGCGATGTACTCCGTCTTCGCCACATTAAGTTTCAGACCGCCGTTTTCAAGTGAATTTTTCCACTTATTCACCCGTTGTACCAGCCGTCCCCAGCCCGAATCTGCTAGCGCAATATTATCAGCATACATGAGCAACCAGGGTGGTTGCTCGTGGTGGTCTCGGATGCTGTTCGACAGAACGTCTAATATTACGCTGAACAGAAACGGGCTAAGCACGGAGCCTTGGTGTACTCCAACGGTGATAGGGAAGGGATGCGTGTCATCAACCGCAGTCCTAACTATGGAACTGGAATCGTGGTACATGTCCCGGATAATGTCAATAAAGACTTCGGGAACGGCCCTGGACCGCAGCGCCCAGCCGATCATCTCACGAGGGACACAGTCGAAGGCCTTCTGCATGTCTAAGAAAAGGAGATGCAGAGGTGTATTCTTCAGTCTGTATCCCTCCATGAGCGTTCTCAAGGCAAATACGGGGTCCATAGTCCCGCATCCCGGTCGAAACCCATACTGACGCTCCGAGATTGTACACTCCTGTCGGATCCGAGAGTCTACAATGCGCTCGACGAGCTTCATGGTGTGGGACACCTTTATGCCGCGATAATTGCTGCACTCCTGCACCGAGCCCTTGCCCTTGAAGACTGGCGTGATAATGCTCAGTCTCCATTGGTCAGGTATCTTCCCGGTGAGGAGAATGCGGTTGAAAAGGTGGGTAAGTATGCCCACACCACGAGAGCCCATCGATTTCAACGCTTCGATAGGAACTCCATCGGGTCTGACAGCTTTCCGGTTCTTCATGCGGCGAAGAGCCGACTGGACTTCATCAGGCGTTACCAGGGGGCACTAGTCCCTGATTTGGAGGGAGTTCAGGTGGCTGCACCTCTTTGTGCTGCTTGTTGAGCAGCTCGTGGAAATCAGAGCGCCATCTCTCCTTTACCACGCGGTCCTCGCATAGCAGGTTACC
The DNA here is from genome assembly GCA_947369235.1 of Udea olivalis. Taxonomy (NCBI): domain Eukaryota; kingdom Metazoa; phylum Arthropoda; class Insecta; order Lepidoptera; family Crambidae; genus Udea; species Udea olivalis. Next base: position 17,424,599 of record OX376342.1, read on the forward strand.
GAGAGTGTCATTTACACAGCGGCACATGGAAATATCTTGGGCCGCTTTGACTCTCGAACGTGCCAACTTGTAAACGAGGTTCTGCCCCTCAGACGACTCCAACTTATCATAAAAAGGACGTAAGTGGTCACGTCTGGCTCTGGCTACAGCTCGTTTAGAGGCACGGTGGCATCCCTGTACGCGGCGCGATCTTCGGGAGATTTGGACGCTTGCCACGCTTTGAAGAGGGCTTTCTTTACCCTGATCTCCTTCTGGACTGCTTCGTTCCACCACCAGGTCTCCTTGTCAAGCCCACGTCCACCCCGAGACACACCCAACGCCACCCTCGCCGCCCCGGTGATAGCTGCCTGACACCTATCCCAGAGCTGTTGCCCGGACTCTCTATCCGCTGCGATGCACAGGTTACCGAAAGCGGCAGCAAAGTCATGGGATCTGGCTCCTTCAAACAGCCACCACCTGGTTCGGGGTGGGCAGCGCTCCCCGCATTTGCCTCGAGGCTTCACTCGCAGGTCCATCACAAGTAGACGGTGTTGGACAGTAAGACTCTCTCCGGGTATGACCTTACAGTTAGCTACCTTGCCGATCTGGGCTCTCCTGGTGAGAAAGTAGTCGATCTGGGTTGCGCTCCTACCGCTCTTGTGATCAGATGCGCGGGACTCTTTTAGAAGAACGTGTTCACGACGGCCAAGTCGGCAGCCATTACACGTCCGGAGAATCTCTTCGCCTTCAGCGTTACGACTGTCAAAACCAACCGTGAACCGTGAATACTCGTCACACTGTTTACCCACATGACCGTTCAGATCGCCACCCAGAATGACGCCTTGGGACAGTGGAATAGTGCCTAGGAGCTGGTCGAGTTGCTCCCAAAACAGTGCCTTATCCGAATCGCTACAACCGACCTGCGGTGCGTAGGCACTTATCAAATTGATCGTAACCCCTTCGATAAGCACCCTCACGACCACAAGGCAGTCGCTAACGCGATTTACTTCCAAGACACTATTCTGGAATTCCTCGGACAGCACTACACCCATTGGCCCCACCAGGAGAACCAGCGTAGATCAGCTTGTAGCCGTGCCCGATGTTCCGGGACCTGTTGTCTCTCCTGGTCTCCTGCAGGAACGCCACGGCCACCCTCCGCCTGGCGAGCACATCGGCCAGCTCGCGAGCGCGTCCCGTCAGCGTGCCAACGTTCCAAGATGCGAAGCGGACCTTCCTCTGGACTAATGTCTTTAACTGGGCCCGCCCATGGCCCGGTAGCCCTAACCCACTTAACACAGGAGTAGGGCGATCCCCCTGCGCGTCGTTTTCCGGCGACGCCCTATCCAAGTCGGGTTCTCTATTCTGCTGACTTTACATTTTTGTTTGGCGTGAGTTGGATTTACGGGAGCGACTGCCATCTGACCTCCCAACTCATAAAGGGGAGCCGTCGCCAGAGCCTTTTTCGTTGATCAGCAGGGTGCCCCAGCTTGCAGGCGAGGTTGGTCAGTTGTTAGCAAATTAAGTGAAAATCACTCGAACCCGTTCCATCGAGATGAACGAGCTGTCACCTGACAGTTTCCCAGTGGTTTCGGAACGGGTTCAGGTGACGTTAATCACTCTGACAAGTGCGAATTCTACCGGTGTCTGGAGCCCGATGAAATTCACCTGACAGCTGTCCATTTAGACAGACGTTTTGTTGTGCGTTTTGTCTCTTTCTTTTCGACGAGGTTGAAACTCACTCTGCAAAAAGCGATTCGGAAGGAGCCCCTGTTAAATGAAAAGATGCTTTATTATCATGCCTTAAAGATGTTCGCGCTATTCAATAGATAAAGAGCCAAAATCGATACGGTTTTCGGAGCACAATCCTTTTTATGGAACATGCGTAAAAGCGGATCGATTCGCCGTGGGGAGGAATCCGATACGGTTGAGGAGGAAATACCAGTACCTACATACCCTGAGCCTGATGTAAAACGGGTGCTTCACGGCTGACAGCTGTCAGACAAAGGTTTGGTTCGTTTTGTCTATTTCTATCTGACGAGGGTGAAAACTTGGACGTATTTTTAAATGGGCCCGTTCCAAATCGTTTTTCGCAGAGTGATTTTCACCCTCGTCGAATAGAGAGAGACAAAACGAGAAAAACCTTCGTCTGACAGCTGTCAGGTGAATTTCATCGGGCTCCAGACACCGGTAGTATTCGCACTTGTCAGAGTGATAAACCTCACCCGAACCCGTTCCGAAACAACTAGGAAACCGTCAGGTGATAGCTCGTTCAACCTCGGTTTCACTCTGGGTCAATTTGGAACGGGTACGAGTGATTTTCACTGCTCAGAGTGTAATTTCCACTCGATTTGGAACGCAGCCTAATATTATACTAACTCTATACACAGACAGATTACAGAAAAAAGACAATAGTTGTCACTTGTCAAGTTGTCACTTGTCAGTCAACTTCAATGGAAATTGGGATCTGCTGCATTTTTTATTAAATAATTATAATCTATTAGAAATGTTTGTTAGAATAACGTGTTTATATTTAGTTCTTATACATAACTCTATATGCAGTAATGATATGGAAGTTAAGACTGAAGAAGACGTAGGCGTGAAATATGCGAATAGGTGCGAGGTTTGCAAGATTCTTGCTACGGAACTGCAGAGTAGGCTTGAAGAAACCGGCAAAGTGCACGACGTTATTGAAATTGGATATTCTCTAGACGACGTTCAACCTAAGAAGAAAACGAAGTATCTAAAATCTGAGCTAAGGCTCATAGAATCGCTTGAGGGTGTATGTGACAGAATTTTAGAATACAACATCCACAAAGAACGCGACGACAGCACTAGATTCGCCAAAGGAATGAGTCAAACATTCAAAACTCTGCATGGCTTAGTGGATAAAGGGGTTAAGGTTGATCTTGGAATTCCATTAGAACTATGGGACAAACCCTCAGCTGAAATTACTCATATGAAATCACAGTGTGAAAGCCTTTTGGAAGAGAATGAAAGTGCAGTTGAAGACTGGTACTGGAACCATCAAGGTGACACTGAGCTGAAAATACATTTGTGTACAAAACATGCGCTAAGAGGAAGTGATGACTCATGTTTGTATGAAGTTCTGCCCAATGCTGGCAATAAGGGTGAGCGTGGTGGAAAAACAGAATTATGAGAGTGATTAATTTGACTCCAGTGATTTTATGCATTTACAGCATAGACTAAGAATACTTTTTTTAATGTGTACAAAAATAAAGTTAGGATAAATTTACTACCATGTCTTTTTTTAGTTGATTATCCCATAATGGGTTTCCTAGTGTTTTGTAGTGATTTTTATCAGAGTGGAATTTCCAGGAGGAAAAAAGTATTCGATTGAAACAATTGTTGTAACTTTTAACCCATTCATTGCCACCAACGCACCATTTGCGTTGATCGAGTTTGCTAAGTCATGCCAACGCACCATATGCGTGGAATGTACTCTACAACGTTTTCTGGCATTACTTAATGAAAGTAGAAATTTATTTAAATATTAGGCAACATATACAGCTAGAAACAATTTATGAATGTGAAAACACTGTTGGTTTTTGCTTTGGACTGTCATTCGTTTTGATAAGGAAAAAACGGTTGGTGCTTTGATGGGCTATTTTGATTTTGAAATAACCTAAGCTATATTGAGTGTTCATTGTATATTCGTAAATTGGGATAAAGATAGGTAATATTTCATTTAATCATTCTTTTCTATTGTTTCATCGTGTATTTTTAAAATTAAGTCGCATGCACGCATACGGTGCGTTCATTGGCATAGCGGTAGAAATCTTTGTTGGATGGTTTCATGCTTACCAAATTACGCCAAAATGTATGCACACTTAGTATTTATAATCAATTATAAATTGAACGGCTTAATTTACTACTCTTAATCTATTTACTAAATATTTTGCAAAGTGGCTGTTCCATTTGACAAATTGAAAAAAGTAGAAAGGCATCTAATTTTCATTTTAAACTCGAACTCAAATAACTTTCACAGTAAGTACTTTCAAATCGTCAAATTTAAAGCAAGATATACTAAATAAGACATAATTGCTATAATACTATAGATATATAAATACACAGTATACAGACATAATGCGACTCTACCACCGCGTCGGAGTTGTTTCTTGCTTATAAGACCCGGCGAGAAACTCAGCAGTTACCGTAAAAGTGGGTTACTTTGCACTTGGCCTGTATACTTTGCACCAGCACAAAAAATGTTTTCAGAGACATCTATTAATGAATTTGTAATCTACTACGCTTAGAACATCTGTGCTATTTGGTGACAGACTCCATACAGTTTCACCAACTTAATGATTTTTTTCGACACTTCCGGAGAATCCATTTGAGCAACAAGTTTGTACCTGACTCCCGAGAGGAATAAAAAATTAATACCGGCAAAATCTGTTTGAATCTCAGGATCATTAGTATTATTCGCAGTGAGTATTATTTGGTTGTATGTTTTATGTTGTCTAGTGCCTAGGATTACTCTTATTTTTTAGATAACCTTTTTAATTTCGGATGCATGGCTTCTTTTATAAACTGGTCATTCATTGCACCTACTTTTGGGGTAAATTTGCACCAGGTGCAAAGTTGCCCATTATTGAAGAATATGACAGGTACCTAATGGTTCAATATAACTTAATGTAATTATTTCTTCCCTATGTTAAAGATGCCGCGAAAGCATAAAAGAAAGATTGGTGCACGTCATTATAAAAATTATGAAAACGAGAAATTAATTAAGTGCTTGGAGTCCATCAAACAAAAGCAAATGACCCAAAGAGCTGCTTCCGAGTTTTATAACATTCCAAGAAGAAAACTATATGAATGAAGGAACAACATATGCAAAAACCAGGTAGACCAACGGTTTTTACGCAGGAGGAGGAGGAAATATAAAGGACGTTATTCAGGCTGGTGAATTTGGTTTTCCTGTAGATAAATTAGAACTTAGAATTATTGTTAAAAGCTACTTGGACACAAATATGCCAAAGCTGACAGACGTTTCAGAATATTCTGAAGAAGATTTTGAAAAAGAAAATTAGGCATCTTCCAACAACACTCTATTAAAACCCCTGAAAAAGGAAAATAAATGAGTTTGTTGCCTTTACTTACGAAGGTGAATGGTTCCCTGGTCAGATATTAGCAATATATAAACAAGGGTCCCATGATCAAGTCTATGATGAGGACTATGAAGGCATGGAAATGACCTGAAAAGGAGGACATCCTCCAGTACTATTGGAGAGACGTGATTGGCGCTATAAATCCGCCAAAATTAATTTCCAAAAGGGGTTTTTTTGCGGTGCCAGAACTTGATTTTAAGTGGTCATTTTAATCAGAACATTTAATTATAAGATTAAAAGTCACTTGGCTGCCACCTGTGAACACATTACCAAACGTTCCTAGTTGATTGATCTTGTTTTGTTAATTAAGTATAAGTAATTACGAAAGATTTTATAGAAAAGTGCTTTTTTAATAAAGTTTATAACAAATTTTGTTTTTATTAATTCAATATGTATTCCACTATGGTAAACTTGGCTTTACTATATCCTATTTTGCACAATCTTTAAAATTACATAGTAAAACAACCGTGGCAATATTGCTGGGCAATTTTGCCCCGCTCCTTGATCAACTTTGCACCAAAAGTTAAAAAAAAATAAAACATTGATACACTTATAAATTAAGATTAATCGTAAGAATATTTGAAAAATAAACCCTTTTTGTACATTATCAATTTGTTTTGAAATAAAATAGTTCAATAATCAGGGAATGCTAACGCTTTTTACGTTTTGGTGCAAAAAAAATGTGCAAAGTAACCCACTTTTACGGTACTCTTTTAAACTTGTTTTTTTTTTAATTCAGCTCATATAAAAAACCGAACAAGAACATGATGCATAATACCATCCACACGTCAACGCAAACGGTGTGTTGAATGGCACTTATGATTTAAATTCTTTTACCAATGCCATCAATGCATTTGGTGCGTTTACCATTTTTAGATGGGTTTTTGTTATTTAGAGGGTTCATTAAATTAAGTATTTTCTATTGTAATCAATAAAAATGTTAGGTGGCACCCAGGTGATGTGTTTAAAATTTAAGTGGCAATGAATGGGTTAATAAGTCACCTTCTAGTCTAGGTTGCATTAGGATAACCTGCTTCCATTCACCCGTAACTCCTCAAATCCACTGCTTTTTCTAGTTTCAGAATAAGCAAACTTACACTACAGCAACTACAATTTTTGTCACGTTCAGTGGTGTTCACATCAACCTTTACATAAGGGCACCACACCTTAAGCTGCTGACATAAGACCCATTTTATATAGGCCTCTGTACTAGTACTTTATTGGCTAATTTAAGGTTCTTGCTGCAATATGTATCATCTGACTTCTAAGTATTAAATTAAATGACCATTTAAAAAAAATTAGGAGATCTGATATAAAAAAAATGGTATGGCCTATAAACATTCTTAGAAATTGCTCATGCAACCAGTCCTGGTAGTAGCTGTATGTAAAAGTAAACACTAAATTAACTGAACAGCATTGCCAGTTTAAATAGTTCTGGGTAGAGGTGGCATGCTGGTGGCAGAATGTAATAAGACCATATTATTTCACCATTTTCACTAACATAGAATATACACACAAAGTGTCTAGGGATCAAGCATTTTTATGCGGATTTCTTGAGATTGAGATGTGGCTTTGTAATAAATTTATGATTTTATAAATTTATATGGATCCTTTTTGGTGCATTTCATAATTTGAAACAGGAACTGTCAATCAAATTCGAGTAAAAGATGAAAATCAGCTGTCAATATTTTCCCTATAAAAACATACAACGCATTGAAGACATTATTAGTGCTACTGTTTCCCTACTACTGATTAAAACCAACGTTATTATGGAGCGGCGACGTCATTTAAGCAGGGAACAAAATGCTCAGAGCCGTGGGAATGATAGAAGCTGGTTCCCGGCAACGTACTGTGGCTTTAGCTCTGAATACAAGTCAGAGTGTTATCAGTCGACTTTGGACACGTTACCGAAGCACTGGTACCGTGGCTGAGCGCCATGGAGGACGGTATCGCTGCACCACACGGAGACAAGACCGATACATTCAAATCACAACTCGAAGAGCTCCAACAATAACCGCCATGATGTTAGCCGTCAGGCTTCATCACTCTTCAGGGAACTTAATTAGCGACCAAACAGTCGGAAACCGCTTGCATGAAGTGAACCTTCATTCCCGAAGACCGCTAAGGGTACCACCTATAGCAATGCACAATCGTAGGATTCGATATCAATGGGCTCTTGAACACAGAAATTGGGCAGAAGAACAATGGCGTTTCGTGTGCTTTTCTGATGAGTCTCGTTTTGGTATGAGACCGGATACAAGACGTATACGACACTGGAGAACCCCTGGACGCCAACAGCGATTAAAATCCTGCCAGGAAGTCCATCCTTATAGTGGTGGAACCATCATGGTATGGGCGGGTATTTGGATCGGCAGAAGAACTGGATGAGAATTGGATTGAAGATTTGAAGATTTGGATCAGAGGCAACCTCAACGCTCAAATTTATGCTGAGACGATTGTATCAGACGTCATCGTTCCTCTACAAGTGCAAATCGGTCCCTTATTTCAGTTAATGCATGATAATGCACGACCGCACACCGCAAGAGTTGTAAGACAGACTCTCGCCGCAGCTAACATCAATGTCCTGCCCTGGCCTACTCAGTCGCCAGTCTTGAATCCGATTGAGCATGCATGGGATATGCTACAGAGAAGAGCTCTGCCGAATATGGAGGGTATCCAGTCGCAAGATCTTTTTTTGTTGTTGCAACGAACATGGGCGGCCATTCCACAGCGTTATTTGGATGAACTCATTTTGAGTATGCCAAACCGATGTTCTTGTGTTGTTAGTGTTCGCGGTAGAAACACGGATTATTAATTGTTTAAGTTACCCAGTAAAATTTTAAAGAAAACTGTTATTTCAGCCTTTTTTTCGAACTTTAATGTTAGTGGTTCAAATGTCAAAAATCCCTTTAATAGGAAAATGGCAAATTTCTTTATTAATGCAAAGGTGACTTGGTTTATCGTTACTGTAGACAAACGAAAACACTTTATTTGATGAATCCTTAAAGAAAATTTTAATTAATATCAATCAGGAGAAAAGTTATTGCAAAAATATATGTTGATCCCTAGACACTTTAGATGTGTGTATTATACACAGGAAATGCTGCTTGTTTTGCTCAAGTGCATTTGCACTGAATATGTAGTCTTGCGAATGGCTGAATGAGTACCTATTTTAATAAGCATATTCTGAAGTACCTACCTACCTACCTAACATAAAAAAACAAATATTCGTTATAGGTAACTAATTCAGTCTAACAAAAGTTAGGCCAGTTCTTATCTAGCAGGAAAATAACATAATCAGCATAGGTATATGAACCAGGTTACATGCTAATCAATTAGCTATGTTTGACTTCTGGAACACAAACTGCTCTGGCGGATGTTACTCAACATCATAGTCTATGTTCACCCAGAATGTGTCCCACCCCAACTTTAAAAATCATAAGTGCTTTGATAACAAATATATAAGATTCAGCATTGGGAAACAATGAAGGCTTGTGATTGATAACTTGGATTGTAACTGTTTTTTTTTGTTGCTGAATTTGAATGTTTCGTGAATAAACCTTTTTAAGGTTCTCTTTTAATACATACATCTATGTGGTATTATTATTATGGTGCAGTGCGATGCGCGCTCGGAAACGGACGTGTGTCACTGTGCAGTAAGAATTTATAATTCACGGTTTGCGCGGCAATAGCCGTTCGCGCGTGCTATTAATTAAGAGTTCCCAACTTATAGTTAATGAGCTATTGGCGTTTATACAAAACGCCATTGACACCATGGACGAGGTCAGCATTTTGCAGATCTGCAAATCGAGCTTCAACGAGGACGAGATTTGCAGTGGCAAGGCGCTGCTTTTCAAGACCCTCGGAAAGGCCGACCAGATGCCATCTCGCCGGAGGGATGGGACCCAAAAAAGTGTGCAGGACATCATCACCCTGCTGAAGGAGGTAGATCCTGACGACGTACCTTCATTCGTGGCTAAGGAGCTGCACAAGCTTCCTCCAGTCACATTCGACCACGTCGATGTTACCAGGCTGTTGAAGGACATCAATTTCCTTAAAACCAGCTTGGCCGAGCAAGCAAGTTCGAAGCCTCAAATAATACCATCAGTGAACTGCGTGCTCAAGTAGTGTTATTAAGCAACACTGTTTCAGTAAGTAGGTCACTCGAGGCATCTAATGTAAACACTCGTCGCGGGGCGAAGAATGCATCCGTCAGCAGTTTTGAGTCGGCGCATAATATGAGTGCGTCACCGGCCATCGACACCTTGCGCGATGCTTCGTTACCCGCCGCTTTATCTTCCGCCTCGCCGGAGACGATTCACGTCTGCACGTCTACTCCTCAACGTGCTTACCCTGCTGCAGCTGCCAGCCGACCAGCCACCACCTCCCTACAATCTGAGCATCGGCGGCTGACTCAAGAGGGAAAGACAAGTAACCAGGAGTTTATCCAGGTTGCTGTGCCTGTTGCAACGCCAAAAAAGCTTTGCGATGACGAGGGCTTCCAAAAAGTGGAAAGAAGGAAGAAGAAGAAGCCTGTTCGTCAAAATCTGTGTGGTGTTGCACCGACCGGACCGAATCATCTCTTGCGTCCAGCTATACCCGTGACGCTACTGTACGTGTCCCGTCTCCATTACTCAACAAAGGCAGAGGAGATCGTAGAGTACATGCGAATAAAGTCTAAATTCACTTTGAGGGTCGAGCGGTTGGAGTCCCGCCATAATGTAAATTTTAACTCATTTGTGGTGAGGGTTCCCACTGAACATCTTTCGACCTTCATGAAAGAAGAGTTCTGGCCGAAAGGTGTCCTGTATCGGCGGTTCCGAGGGCGGCTACCAGGCACCAGCTTGCGTCACACGTCACCTGTTCCTACGAGTAATACGTGAAAATTTCATAAGTAGTTTTATTGTTTATTAAATATGTATGTTAGTCTCTAAGTTATTTATTATATGGGCCAATTATATTTTGTAACATCTGAATATGTAATTTTGTAGCCTGAAATAAATGATATATTATTACTATTATGATTATTATTATTTTTTATATCAAGATTATTTGTATCTGCAACATAGCTAGCACAAGATCTTTTGAGACGTTAGGACGTAATTATTCTACAAGCTTAATTAAAAAAATACACCATGCCTAGAAGCATGATTAAAACATCTTAACAAGTGTGGGACCACCATTGTATGTGGGAAATAATAAAACACAGTTTCATGTAAATAATAAGCACCTTTTTAATCAACTGTCAAAATGTTTTTATAGAAATAATATCTATGCAACAGTTAATCTGCACCTAATATCTTACATTGTGGTATATAACATGGTGCTAACAAAATGCAGACATTCTGCATTTAATTTCACAGACAATAATAATTAACTTAAAAACATAAATAATGCATTATACAAATTATAACTATTAGGATTAAATACATTCACTCAATTGTACTCAGCCAGCACGCATACACAATTTCGAAGTGGGACTACACACAATAATTTAGCTCTTCACTGTCGGACTGGAGGCTTGAGGCAGGGCGACAGTGAGCGTCGATGTTAAGAATGGACGATGTACATTGTATCTGTGTACTATGTAGATAGTACATTGGTAATATCAGTTACACACTAGCGTTGCTTGAGAGTGCCTAAAGATAAGGGCTGGTGTCCTGGTAGTCGTCGTCGCTGTCCGAGCCGTCGTCGGTCAGCTGGCGCTGAGCCGCCTCTTGCGCGCGGACAACGCGCTCAGAGCTCGATGCATCTGCGCGAGAAACAGTCTGCTCGTAATTTGAACTAATAGTGCAGGTTTACAAATTATTTTTATTATTCGTGATTGTTTTTTGTCTGCGTGTTATTTATCTTTTTGAGTATTTTTATGGAGAATTACTAGGTTGATCAGACTTAAAACAGGGGGCAGATATGGCCCATCATTTATTTCAAATCATGGCCTGTTACTTATAATAAGTAATCAACAGCAATTGTTTTTCATTGCGATACGGCATTTAGTTTAAAGTTATAACATTATTTCTGCATAGAGTACCCAACTACAAATGCCTTTTTTTAAACGTCCGTTAAAAGTTGAAAAACAGTGCTGGCTTTTTTTAAATATTTTTTTCGTCAATAAAAATTTAGTATAGTTTCCTACTTTTTAATATGTGCACTTTATAGAGACTCACACTGTATACAGCACTACTTTATAAACACCATCCAATCCAATCCAAAATCTTATAATACCACCATTAAATATGAGGATCTATGAAAAAATTGAAAAAATACGTATTTTTCTGTTTGACAACCTCCAGTACTAAAATGTTGAGTAATTTATGTTATTATAACTACTCAAGGGTATAAAAAAATCTAGTTTCGTTAATACTGCACGACGTGAGTGGCGGCGGGTTCGCAGCCTCTCAACTCCGCGCCCGCGCTTATTCAGAAGTTGAAATTTAATTTTGACTACGTATCCACCCCGCGTGTCGCCCCCCCAATGTCACGTTTTAGTAGTAGCATGCTAGCTAAAGCATGTCAAGGAAAATAGTTTTCTTATTTGTAGGCTATTTGTAGTATTGATAAATAACTAAGGTGTAAAACACAGATAAATTGTTATTTTTCTTAGTTAAGTACATTAAAAATCAATATAATCGAACAAAACATTCAACAATCTACACTTTGGAGCAAAGAAATCTAGCCACCCTCGTTTTTTAGGTATTGTCATTAATATGATTAATCTAAAAATGAGAGGTGGCCCAATTCTTTTGGTCCCGAGTATACTAACAAGTGCATTTAGTAAAAGTGCAGCAGCGTCAGCAGTGTGTTAGGGTCAGTTGTCCTCAGTGCGCAAACGAATGAATTCCATAAATGAGCTAAATGTTTCTGTACTACAGTTACATGTACCCTCACTAAAGACAAATGAGCGTGAGTTAGAGCGAGTACAAGCGGAGCATAATTACCCAGTTACCTGCATGGGGCTCCCACGCGGGCTCGTAGCGGCGCGCCTTGCGCGGCGGCGACGCGGACCCCCTGCAACAAGCAAAGGGTCAGTATTCATGTAATACTAATATGAGGTCGGTTATTTGGCTGTTAAATATTCAATTGCCAAGAGGTTTATTTAAATATTTACTGGCGATGAGAAATTTTGGCTATCATTTTCACTATTCTATTTATTTTCATTATATGACGATATGCCTGACAGTTGTCATTGTTCCGTGTCACGCATACTATTTCCTAAATAAAAATAAACTGGCAAAATTGAATGTAATGAACTAATAAAAAACGATTGTCCTTTCGAAACTTATCAAGTAAATTATTGTTATTTTTTTTAACCGTTAATAAATGAAGTAAATTAAATTAATATATCTTTACAGCGCCTGATGCGTGAAAAGTAACGCCATTCAATAGTGTATTGACACTACTGAATAGACAAAAAATCGATGAATAGGAGCGGCCATTTCGAAATCATGTCATTCGCGTCAGTACGAATACGTCTACCTTGTATGCTATTTTAAAACTATTATTTTTGAAAGACCGCGTTTTGTTCTTTAACTTATTAGCCATAACCCGTTTATGAAGAATTTATTTAACAATTTAAAATCGGTAAATCCGATTCCATTTCCTTTGCCAACTCACCCGATATTTTAAAACAATCGATTAAATTTCATTCGTTACATCACTATAATTGTCAATTCAGAATTTACTTATTTCTAGCTTTTGCTCGAAAAGTACTGTATACTCTGAAGTTGTTTCGCGCATGCGCAATACCTATTTAGTCTTAGGTTGTCTGGAAGAGATCGCTTTATAGCGATAAGACCGCCTAAATTGTACATTTTATGTCTACTTACTGTATAACTTGCTGTATTTGTTTGTTTGTGCAATAAAGATTATTTATCTTATCTATTTTTTTAGGAAAAAATAGGTATGCGGGACTCGGGACAACTTCAGAGTGGACCAGAAGTTTGACGCGAACTATATTCTTATTAATGATCTCGATTTTGTAAGTAATAAATACTATCTTTATTGAACTACTTGTTCTGGTTATAAACCTGTTTGTCATTATTAGGTACCTTTAAATGCCCTTTAATAAGAAATTGATAGCAATGATTACAAGGGACCCCACCATCGAGACTAAGAAAACAATGGCGGGGTGAGCTGAGCTGGTTTAGGCAAATATAGTCCGGAGCCATTGTCATGCGTCTCTCTATTTTTCAATTTAAATAGCTTCTGAAGCGCATGCAAATCTTAATGTTACAACGATACTAAAAACATGTCTTGGGATCAAAGTTACATGAAATGATTATTTCTTAATGATAAGACTTGTATGATATCAACAATGTTGTAAGCAAATGTGCATTATTTATTAGCTTCATGCAGCCTGTTAGGGTTTTGTGACCGAGTAGGTAGGGGCCTGAAGAACAATGAAAAAAGGTATGTTGTGCTTTTAAGCCTTTCAAAGATTCATAAACCTACGTGAATTTTGCACCGGAGAAGGCTCCCAGCTATTGATATGATTTTCGAAGCAAAATGTTACTTTCGGAAGTAAGAGAAAGTTAATGCCTGTTATATTTGTCGTAGGATAATAGAAAGAGCTGGATTTTGGCGAAAATCCTAGGCTGGTCGCGAAACGCCGGATAATAGGAATCTGACATTTATCATTGCGAATGAGCATACACATTCTGAGAGCTGATTGGCTGATAAAAATGTCTAATTAGCCATTACCTCGCCTTTCTATGTCTCTTTACTCATCACGATTTGACTGAATAAAAAATAATAATCCCACTGACCAAATAAAGCTTCATGATGCTCTCGCCACTACTTGACATTGGCCAAATCAATTTGCTGTTTAAGCAAGATTGCAGGAGCCATTAATTAAAAAAAAAATTACCTCGCCTTTGGTTAGTCAAAAGTTACGCTCACAGTTCCTTCGCTTTTTGTTATTGTCAAATTTTGTTGTAGCCTTTTATTGACATTAAAACGTTATTTTTGCATAAACTGAAACTATATCGTGTTAGGCTAATTAGTGTTAGGCTAATTAGTAGTAGGTAATATTGTTTACCAGTGCAATGAGTGAATCCACTGAAGTGGCTGTGTTACTAGTGCCAGACTCGGTTAGTTCTACGCATGAATTTGAGGTTATTATAACATATTCGGACCAATCAGAGAAGAGATGTCAGTCAGTCGACTGTTCGATTAGCCAATCAGAGCTCAAGTTTTCGTTCGTCCTGGGAGGAGCCGGATTTTCGCCAGGATAATAGCGATGATAAATGTCAGATTTCTATTATCTGGCGTATCGCGGTCGTCCTAGGATTTTCGTGAAAATCCGACTCTTTTTATTATCCTACGACATATTCATGTAATAAAGCTGTCTTGCAGCGAAAAATGCTTTAGATAGAATCATACGGCCGTTTATCCATTATCCTTGAGCCCTATCTACTTAAAAATCCATAGCGAAACGAAACTAAACGTTAAGCGGATGCAAGTACACTAATTTCGTATTTTTAATTATATGGAGAAACTGACGTTTACTAGGTTGTCAGGTTTTGGTAAAAAAAAACTGTTGAGGCAAAGTGAGTGAATAGAACAATCACATTATAAATCACATTAACTTAACACTTAAAATGCCAATAAATAATACTCATAGTTCTTCTGTCTAGTGAGTGTCTAGAACACAGGATTTCGGGCCCGGGTTATGGCAACATTATTTCACAAAGTGACATTAGCAGCTGTCAGTTTATTCCGTTTAATTAAAAAATACGACTTTTTCTTAATACTGCTTACAACAGCGCCATAGAAAAAAAACAAATACTTTTGACATTCAAGCACGCGGACCGCCTGGTGGTAAGCGGTTACCGCAGCCTGTGGAGGACTTCAGCGTGCTGCTCACCTGGTGTGTAGCAGGTCCAGGTCGTCGTCCCCGCCGCTCTCGCTGGGCGGCGGGCTGCCGCGCGGGGAGGGCGGCTGGCTCAGCGCCTGCATGAGGCGGCCCTTCGACTCGTTCCAGATGCTGGAGAGGCGCCCGTCTGGGCCGAACAGCAGCAGGAACGCGTCGATCAGCTCTCGGGACTTCTCTTCCCATTTTGTAAGGATGTCCACGCGCTTTTCGCCTATGTTTGTTATTACCTGAAACGGAGAGTTTATAACGTTATTTAAACACTACTTCAAGATTTATACTCGGATAATTTGGAATACGTACTAACAAACAGATACATCCCAGATGCATAAAAACAAACTTTGGTCTTTAAATCGAACCCACGACAAGCGGCCAACCAAGCCAACAAGCTAATCTTAGAAACAAATTGAAGAGTAAAAAGCATTTACATATAATAAGTTTCAACATAAGAAAAGTATTACTTTTTAAGGCGCGATTTTTCATTCTTAGTTATTCCCTAGATAGCTAACTGAAGTATAAAATTAGCTAGCTGTATATCAAGCAAATAGATATTTTTAATTTTTCAATCGTCTTTTATCCAAAGAATAGCTATCTATCGTTTGTCTATGTACTTATATCGCTAACTTCACACTGATTATCCACAAGCGAGATGCACTTATACAATCATTGCAATTTTATAATGAAACAAGACGGAAAAAAGTGGATGTTTGACAAATTGACACTGACATATAAGAAAAACAACCTCAGCTTGTTTTGTTGTCTAAAGTTGTGGTAAAAAGTTTGGGATTATAATAACACTCCAAAACTCCATAACAAAATGAAAATAATCTCAAAGGACACATCACACAACCTCAAAATGTCAAAGAAAATGCATAGATAAATCTTATCCAGCCCCTCAAGAACCAGATAACTTTATTCCTCAGTTAGCGGCTTTATTGAACAGATAACATCTATGACCATTGAAAAATTAAAAATCTTGTTAACCTTCGAATAAACTTTATTCTACAGATAAATGTCATCATCTGAGGATTGAAAAATCGGCCCTAAATAAACATAATGTACCACCACCATCATTACTGAAGTTGAAGAACAATCCGGCAAAAACTAAATACGAGTATGTACCAACTTAAGAATAATTACAAAATATGTCAATAAAAAAAATCATAAATATCTTACCTTTTTCCCTTTATCTTTGAGCTCGTCCATTTTATTTTGTAACCGGAACTTCTTCTCGTTGAGGAAGGACACGTTGAGCTCCTTGGCGGAGTACCCGCGCGCGAGGTTCCGCCGCACGTAGATGTCGTAGTCGCGCACGATGCGCGCCACGATATCCGACGTCGACACGCCTGGGAACAAAACATAGTATCGGGATGAATTCGCTTTCAAACTTTGGCTCGTCTGGGAACCATGAGTACACAATGAATATTATGCTGAATCCACCAACGAAAAATAGCCTGTCCTTTTATGAAGATGAGGAAAAACGGGCAGCACACATCGAATTTAAAATATTTAGAATATGTTATGTCCTTATAACGTAGTCATTACACTAAATACAAGCTGTTCCTCTTATTCAAATTACACAAAGTAAATAAAAAAATTGAGTTGATTTTACTTATTAGTACTGTGAAATACCGCAATATGGCGAAGTTCATTTTGTAACAAATAAGTTAGAAAAAGAGCAACAACTAAACGATTCATCATTTCGCAAAGAGAACAAACGCAGTATTATTCTATTACTCAATTTGTCATAAAAACGTTGGCACCATGAAATTCGTAAAGGACGGAGTTTCAAAGACACAGTGAACCTTGTGACTTTCGTTTTGGGAACATTATACTTAAGTGATCGAGACGAAGTAACTGGCATAGAACGATTATCGCGACTGGTCGATTAGACACTGACTTTTGCTAACTCAAGGTCACTCTATTTAGGGCCCCGAATGCCCGTGGTTAAATACATGTAAGTTATATTTTAGGAAATATCGGTTTTTATGGACCTTTATTACTATATTCGTTAGACATGTCTTCTAAAAAGGGAATTAGATTTGTGGATTCTAAGTGATTTTACGTAACGTATTCCAAAGACGCTCTGAGTGGGGTCTACAACATCCACTTGGGTAAACAATAACCATTCGTTTATTTATTTGAGACACAAATTAAAATTCGATAAATTTCGACCAACTGAACACTGACCTTCTGTTCTTTGTGTGGCCACGAACATGTCTTTCGCCTTGATCATCTCGTATATGTCCTCGCAGTCTTCGGTTGTGTAGGGGATGTCGTCGTGCGCTATAAAGTCTATTTTGTGCTTCTCTAGGAACTCCTCGTCGTACTCCCACGGCGCGTCCATTACTACCTGACACCAGAGAAACCACATAAGATAAATAATATTTACTGCACAAAACAAAATATAACAGGTTTTCACAGGAGAAAGATGTTTAATATACAAAAACGGGCTCAACGCATTTTTTTTGTAACGCGTCATCTACGCCAACCATTGGCCGGTGATACTTTTTAGTATTACATATTGCGTTTACTTCAAAGATTATGAATACAAAACAAGATAAGATGATGACTTCTCCGAAAGTATTAATAATGTACTTATTCATTTTATATGTAGTTTTTACTGAAACTATTCCGGCACGGGCATCAGTTAACATAAAGAAACAATTATTTTCAAACAAACAATTTTAGGAAAATGAAGGGTTTGCCTAACATGTTCTTTTTCTATCCAAGCTCAACTTAAGTTACCTATATCATTCTCTGAGCTACCACCAACCGATCAGTTTATTTGTGTGAAACCTACAATCTAGATCCTGTACGTACAAGTACCTAAACAACACGCTATTTACACGTTTAATGAATAAATGCTTTCCCTACATTATATCTGAGCAATTTAACGGCATAGGTGAGACGACAAATGTTGGTCGCATAAAATACGTTCTTATTTTGACGCGATAGGAAGAAATAATTTAATATGTAGACTGCATTTCGACTGTTATCTTGTTAATTATGCAACTGGCGTTATAAACGAACTGAAATAAACATCGTGCGATCGCTATGAGTCAGCACAAGCGTACAGAACCGGCATCCACAACTAACTTTCACTGGGCGGGTGATATTATTAATATACCCCTTAAAATAGAGGCAATTAGAGTCAGTCAATTAACTAATTGATAACATCACTTGATCGACGTTTTCGCTATCGGAAGTTCTATATGTTTAATACTTCAATCCTAATCAACTGCTTTACTTTACTAGCTTTAAAGACAGACGTATTTATGCAAACTCTTTTATAGTTTGTCGATTTCTACCGTGTCTCAGCTCAGCTATTGATCCAAACTCCCAACACACGATAATCGGTTTCCAACTTATTTTGCTTGTTGTCTGCTCTTTGAACATGTCTGTGTAAGGATGTTAGCGTGATACTTTGGCGGTTTCAAGGAATTTATGAAGTAGTTGTCAACGTCCTCGGAACGATGCAATTATTATGGAAGTAGGCGTAACTAATGTGCATGTCATTTCGCTGTGTTGCTACAACGGCGCGTTGTTTGCTGATGGCTAACAGTACATTTAACCTAATAATGATGAACTATGACCCTTTGTTCGCTGTCTGAAATGTTCGCAGGTTTGATTTCTGCACCTGGATGAAACAGATATATTCGTTGGGTCTGGATGATTGTGATGTCACGATAATAATTTTAGATCTGATGAATTTTATTATATGAATTAACCCGGAAATGACCCATAAAACTGCGTTGACATGTAATAAATATTAAAGTTTTGAATAATTTAGTTACGAAACTAACATAATGCTCTTTTTGGACAGCTTCCAGATTGCGTATCTAACGCCACTTGAGTAAATACTACAATGACGTGGCCGATAAGATAGAGCAGCACCTCAAATAGCAAAAATATTGATACAGTTACTAAAATATGCTAATTTCATCTACAGACTGCGCTCTGATAACATTACATAAGAGTTAAAGCATCTATACGGTGAAGAAGGTATTCCTGAAAATACAATTGGGTCGCAGATCTTAAAAATAGTCGTACTCAGAAGCGCACGAAAACATCGAAATAGTAATCATCGTAATTTTCATTAAGTCGCTGTCAATTTTAGCAATACAAAATAAAGAGGAGTTTTAAGCGGATGTTCAAACGGAATGCAAGGACAATCTCTTTCAGGTTTCTGTGGATTCGTTACGCTATTTAAATCTTCCGGGTTTCCTTATCTATCTACATGCCACACCACATAACTTTCAATGTAAATGCCAAGGTGAATTCACTATAGACCCTAGCTGGACTGAAATTACTAAGACTTTCTTTCCTGCTCATTTATTTATAGGCGGTAAATCTTAAGTTCAGCTGTTTATCTTAATTTATCATAAAAACTACACCAATGGACCATGCTAAGTTTAATTCCACGTTCACGGACAAGGTTAAGCCTATTTATATTCGGCCGAAGCGATGTCTGAATCGAAATACTACGAAAATCGGTCTATACAAACTAGCTAGTAATTTACTTGCAGTGGAGTACTTGGCGGCTATCGGCGGAGACAACAAGTCTGCCAATTCCATCTATGCATCATGAGCTGCAGTTGTCCTACCAGCGAAAACGTGGCCTTCAAAATGTATGAATAAATCTAACATGATTATCAGAAAAGCTCGTGAACTTGTTAATCTCATCTACGATTCGTTGAATCCCAATATAATCTTGTTTATTATTTTTATTAGATTAGATAATTATATTGCGACGCGCTTCAAGTAAACCCTTTTTAAAAAATTCTCTTCAAACAAATATATGATTGCAGTAGTTCATTGACATGCTGTCTGTTTTACAAATACTGTCAGCTTTTAAAAAGAAAAGACTTCGCAACGCGTTGGGCGACAATATACATAAGTATAATACAATACAATATAAATAAATAAAATATTTGTATGTTTCTATTTTTTTATTTTCAAATTTCAATGGAACTTGGAACTTTTTAGGAAGGGTTTAATAGTCTGTATACTCTGTATAGGAAATATAATTCATTAATTTTCGTAAGTCAACGCTTTGGGCGACAAAATCAATATGCTAAGATTTACTAGAAAGGCCAACGTCAATTTGAGCGTGTTTACAGTAATATGGGATTTGGTATGGCATCAATTTCAATGTATATAAGTAATTACCTCATCGACGTATCTGCAATGTCGAACTGCTTCATACCTCTCCTCTTCTGTCATTACTGTGCGCCCTTTGCGGCTATGTGTCAAATCGTCACTGCATACTGAAAATAAACGATACATCATGTTACAAGTTATCATCACTTCTACGCAAAACTAGGCCAATCAGGTCGTGATGGCCTGTCCCCAGAGCGGTGGGGTAGTCATCATATCAGCCATTGGACGTCCATTGCTGAACATAGGCCTCCCCCAATGATTTCCACCTATCCCTATAAGAAAATAGGGATAGATGGAAATCATTGGGGGAGGCCTACATACGGGTTAGAGAAAATGACCTAATTATTTAAAACCTCATATTGGACCGATAAAGTAATAAGAAGATTTACTACCCTAATATTGCTGGATGCAGGCCGCGATCACTGCTGAACATAGGCCTCCCCCAATGATTTCCACCTATCCCTAATTTCCAATATGAGGTTTTAAATAATTAGGTCATTTTCCCTAACCCGTATGTATATCTCTAACAGGTACATAATTTAGCTAGTAATTTTCTAGCTATATTCATATTCATTGGATGAATTATAAAAATCTATATTATTTAAAAATATATAAATGTGATTTATTAAAATAGAAGGTTACTATAAGTTTTAAAAGTTAAGTGAATGAGCTAGTTTTAATTGCAAACATTATAATACAATGGATTCCGTCGACCTTAATTTAAGTGATAGTGGAAACAATTAGAATTGGACTAATTGAAAGATTGGTTACATAATTGTTAAAATCTCAACATAAATAAATAACATGAATCACATTACTGAGTCATTTCATATTAATTGTTAAAGATATCTATTAGGATTAATAAAAGAGCCGTTAGTCATGGTTTTTAAACTGTTATTAGACTTATTTTCAGACTAATCGATTATGTAAGTACAATATAATCTTGATTCTAATTAGGGAGGAGAAAGATGATTTATTAACATAACAAAGTGCAATCGGGTTATCTTCAGCAAGACCAAGGTGAAATGCTTGCACGCATGTAGCAGATAAACGAAACATTTTAATCTGGCATCAACAGAGGAATAATTCAAGTAAGTGCTTGGGCAACATGTCACGTGCGATGTGAGTAACGAGCGAGATAATTGTCGTACGATTGATAAGCGTTCACCAATCAAAATAATTTGCCACATCATTCAAGATACACGCACGAATGCGGTTTAGCTACGAATTTTATCAATCACGATATTCATGATCATTTATAATTTACGTTATGATAATCAGGCGTGTAAACATCTGATAGCCATTTGTGTACATGTGTCGATAAGACGTCCGTTTTAGCGTTACTTTGCGTCCTATGATTGTTGGTAAATACCCTGTGCAATATGGTGAATCTACTTACTACACAGCCGCCAATCTGGGTGCCTGATGACGTAAAATTTTTTTGATTTTTCATTCAAACGTCTTTTATTCGAATGATAGTTCCGGAGCTTGCATAGAAGCAAGACACTACATTTTTATGAATTGATAGAGTATGAGGCATTTTTTGGGTAGGTAGACTGATGCTTGGAGAAACTTTCGGGAGAAGGATCGTAAAAATATGTCGGGGTCCTTCAAAAACTATTCTGTACATAAGCTCAGAAATTTTATAATATCACAATAAATACCTCCAACAATGAGGTAGACGTTGGGGAACACTGTCTTGGCCTGCTGCAGCTGCCTGGCGTGTCCCTGGTGGAACATGTCGTAGATGCCGTCGGAGTAGACGCGCACCTTGCGGGGGGCCGTGCCCGCCAGCGCGGCGGCGCGCGGGATGCGCCCGTAGTGGCAGCGCTCGCGCTCCAGCACCGCCGCGGGGTCGCAGCTGAACGGCGCTGCTATGCTTAGGGACTGGAACAAAAGGAAATCATGTTTTGACTAAGTATTGAAACGATATTATGGGTGTTTGTTTAGAGTATGCCAGGCTTCTTTTTTTATACTGGGTCGGTGAGAAACAAGCTTACGGGCCGCCTGATAGTATACGGTCACCGTAGCTTAAGAATGCGTGCAACACCAGAGGCATCATTCGCGCGTTACCTACTCTGTAAAACCCTATTCAAATCCCTTTTGAAGACCTTCATGCTGTAGCTCATTAGGAAAACTTCGACAGGGAGCTCATTCCACAATTCGAGCTTTCTTCTTGAGACAATAACATGTAAGGTGCCTCGTATACGATTTGAAGACCCTCCATCTAAAACCCTCACGAAAATAATGAGGGGAGAGCCGACCCCCACTAATGAGGCAATACTTAGGCAAGGGCAAGGTGATGATAGTGGTCTGCTTCCAGTATTCTTAACATTAACATAGGTACTATTTATGAGGAGGTATTGCAAGCAAATAATTAGCTATCCCTGCGAACACTTCACACTACTTCAGCCACTCGATTATGAATGTTATCCTCAACTCAGTGTAGAGCAACATTTTATCAACTAGGTATGCAAGGCAGTAGACTCTTGCAATATTGAGCTGAGTGAACATGTTTATTGCAATTAAACAAGCGCCAAAATTGTGTTTGTGCTAATGATCATATTTGATTTTTTTTTTAAATTTTCAAACCATCCTCATGGTAACCTTGGGCTTTGTGCAAAATTTTGTCAAAATCGGTTGGATAGTTTAGGAGGAGAAGCGTGACAACCGAAAAACATCGAGTCTGGTATCAGGAGCTTTCGCTCGACTTCGTCTCACTCAACTCAATAATCTTTTCTTAAGACAATACAGCAGAACTTGTTATGAAAGTGAATCAAATAAGGATTACTATTCAAGGTTTGCTTTCACTTTTCCAGTTGAGTCTAGACCTATACCTGATCCATTGAAAGATTTCAGTTTCTCATAATATTATTGAAGTTACTATCACATTACTATTTTGCGTCTATTTGTTTACAACATATTATATGGTACAGCAGTACACAAACAAAGCGAACCTTGCTAATTTTTTAAGCACAATACGGTCAAATAAATGCAAACTAATCAATAAATTATTGTTGACATTCCAAAGTCCAATTTGCATTAGGTGAAAGGCAAGCAACTTTGAAGCAACACCTACACACAAGCACTCTCTAGTGTACTTTATCCCCACGCACACAGTACCTATAGGCCTGCGCAGACAACATACGCGGAGAAAAAAGTAAACTCCGCGAATACAAAAGTACGCTCCGCGAATACAAGATCCCCGGCGGAGTTACCGCGGACTCAACGCACACGGTGTGCGATCATTTGTTGTCAGAGTATTTAAATATTCTGAGATTACATTGTGCTGTAATTTAAATGAATTTCAAGCAAAAGAGAAGACTTTTTAAAAGAGAATACTGTGCCCATCACTTTATTTCGAATCGATTTTTACCGCAGAGTAAATCCGCTGTGTGCGTTGACTGCTCATAGTTCGTTCGTTCTATTTTTCGCGGGCGTCCGCGATGTTTTGGCGGATTTTTTGGTTCGGCGTACTTTTAGTCGTTCGTGTGCGTTGCTCGATACAGTTTGTAAGGGATCTATTTTGACGGAGAAAAAAGGACGCCGCGTATAATCCCTCGTCTGCGCAGGCCTCAGTGTTTCAGGAAAAATAACAATTCAATGATTTAACAGCTATCCGACAGTTATAACTTACTCGTATAACTTAAACTATCGACTAAAGGCGAAATATGTTAAATATGTTTACTATTTATTGGTATGGTTAAATTTAGCTAATAGTTTTGTGACGAGGCATATTATGGCCTTGTCACAGTTGCTGATGGCTTAAACAAAATGTACTAATGGTAAAGACCAACGACCACGAAACATATGTTTATTTAGAGAGATTACGAGCGCGGAGATGTCAAGGTTCACGTCGCGCGATTACTCGGCACCGCTCATGATAATGAGGTGGCGTGATGCTACGTCACCGTCTCCCGGACGCCGACCGCTCAGACAACTCATTGTATTAGGAATTAGTTAATAAACAACAAACGTCACCTCCAAACTTAAGACTAAATCGACGATACGCTAACTGACCTATTAACAATTTGAACCTGCCAGTGCGGCGGGATAACCGCTGCTGATGCAACAAACAAGTTTTTTGGTGTTCGTTAATGAATGGTCATCAATAGGTAGTACGTACACGGAATCGTGGTGCTGAATAAATAACTTAATTCATCGTAGTCAAACACGGCAGGCATTGACAAAAACGTTTTGAGAGGGAAGCCCCCACGTACACATAATATAGTAGTGGTTCTTTAACAATTTTATTAGAGTTCGAATATGTCTCGAGGCCAGGGGGCATTTTTTAGAATTGTAAATTTTGGGGCTTTTTCGTATAATCATATGTCAAACACATTCTTCATTAGTCATTAATAATAATAACGTATCTTTGATGTAACTGCAAGTGGGTACTTACTTTAAATTTTCCTTAAGATTCTTGCGTAGAAATGGATTTAATTTATTCCATTTATTTGGAAAATTATTAAGTATTAATACTTTATTTGGCGTCATAGCAATGTCTTACAGCAATTGTTTCATTCAAGCGTATAGAGATCACCATTATGGAATTTTCCAACATATACTTACAAGCACGACTAACCCAATGCTAATCAAGAAATCCAATCATTGTACATACACTTTATATGCCTGAACGTTAGATTGATAAGATGCATGTTACAGTCAACTATAGTTCAAATGTTATAATTACTTACAATGTTGTCAACAAATTTTTTTGGGCATTCATTATTGAACATAGGTGGTCCCTCACCTGGAGCATTTTCCTGTAATGTAACATTTTAGATTCGATTTTGAGCATTGCAATACAGTACTGCCTCCCTGACATGACGAGCATGTGCCTGTAATTTGCATTTCAGATTCGATTTTGAGCATTACATTACAATTCTGCCTTACAAAACTTAAGGGAAATTGTATCAAAATATTACACATTGTGACAACAAATTGCGCACTGTAATGCGCGGTTCTCCTCCCTCACCGATGTTATGCTCGACTCTGTAACGTTGCATTCCAGGAAAATGCTCTAGGTAAGCACCTAATATAATTTCTGTAATATTTAGGGATACGTTGTCCCTACATACAACATAACATGCGTTTTAAAAGCCGAAGTTTCTGTGTAACTGTTACACCCATATTAATTTGTAAATATCAGAAAGTATTTTAATGCGTTGCAAAATAGTCGGTCCAAAAATATAACCATGTTTCTGGGATCCTCAATTACATTTTATGATTTTACGAATAAACTCACAAGAAGTCACCGTGTGGCACTGTTTCTGGTGATTAAGAAAACGGATAAGGATGGAGTTGTTACTTAATCTAGTTAGTTCCACTCTGTTCACTAGTTCGATGTTGTAGTTAATGGTTTATTTATCACCGGTAACGTGGCGCAGAAGGGGTTTTTCAATTAAGAACATAATGCTATTAATATGACCTGGTATTTTTCCTTTATTTATTGTCACAACATTCTTAAATAATTTCGGTTTGTTACAGACATTACATTACCAATGAAATATGTTTGACATTACAGGATTATTATCTTTACGTTAAAGATGGATACAAAAATAAATACTATTGGTCATGTACTGCGTTAATTGAATTAAAGCCTGGTTTTTAAACTTATCATTGTATTGCTTGTAAGGAGACATTAAAATTTGATAGTTAAGTAAGAAATGTGTCTTCAATTTATTCAAATCAATATCAAGTACATCTAAGTAGATACATTTCGTAATTTCGCATCAAGGTCTCGTGTGGAAACGGCACCGGATGGTTGATAAAATTTATACTAGGCTTCGAGGCTCTATAAAACATTGTACGAACATTTTGATTAAATATTTATCACATAACGGAAAGATAACCCGAATGATATGAGTGTCATCCTATGAGTCCCCGAACTAATCTGGACAAATGAGAGTCATCATCATAACCCCGTTCATGCTTCCTTCATTCATGTGTCGCTGTAATAATCCTGACAACTCAAAAGAAAGCGTTTAGACAATACGATGAGTCCCACAGGCGCATGCTCAGGCGTCATCAATTCTTTACTTAGACCACAACAAAGCCAAATATTAAATAGGCAGGACCCGACATATACTGGGGTATTTTGCTAGCGATGCGAATTTAATTTGAAATAACAAAAAACAATTACCAACTAGGTACCTATATGAAAAAACTTTCCAAAAAGTAAGATTTCAAATACAATAAAACACCTGTTATTAAATATAGGCATATATAAAATACCATACGTGCTCAGTCAGCACATTAGGCGAGGCAAGAAATTATTTACGAGGTTCATTGACGTCACCCGACGTAAGCATGTTCCCAATCACCTGAGCATTCACGTAAATGAGTTTTGTTCATTCGAGGTCGCTTTACGTATACCTAAAAACCATTTTTCTAAGTTTTCCGTAAAATAAGTTAGAGTTCAAAAATATCAATACTTGGCAATAAGGTAGGTACCTACTTCGCCAATGACCATACACGTCCTCCCATTAGCTTGAACATTGCATAGGATGCGGGCTGGCCTAGATCCGTTTAAATATTTGGTTAAACTGCTTGCAAAACCAGTTGCATTCAGAATATACAGCGATATGGTATAGGCATTCTGCAAAATAGCTACGTCTGGCCATTAGCAAGCGAGCGGCAAGCATCAAGCATCTTACTTAACTTTAGTAATGAAAGAGAACGTAGGTACCTACCATTCACGCAAATTATTTTCTTGAAGGACAAAAAGTATCATTAAAATTAAATGGTGTAGCTTTGTCACCACTTTGAATATTCGCTATCCGAGGATTACACTAAACTTGAAGGTGAAAAGTGGAAACATGTTTTTCCTGACTGAATCAAAAATTGTAGGAGAATAAGCTATGGTTTTGCAATTATAAGAGTACGTCAAAAACGGGATCCATTTTAATTTCAATAATACATTTTAAAGTTTACTCTTTACAGAATACCTAGATGTTGTTAAACTGGGCATAGTTTGGTGATAATGATATAAATAGGTAGGTATACTTCATTGAACCTACAAATGAAAATATGCAGCAGTAGGTAGTACCTACTTGTTTTGACGACCGACTTGGTGTAATGGTTAAGAAGTTGGCTACTACACCAGAGGTCGCGGGTTCGATCCCCGCACAGTACAAACATTTGTGTGCATGAACATGTCTGTTTATACTGGTCTGGGTGTCTCCTATGTATAATAAGTATGTATTTACAAAAGAAAATGTATTTAAGTATGTTTATCCGTTGTCTAGTATCCCATAACACAAGCTTTAATTAGCTTACTTTGGGGCTAGATGGCGCTGTGTGGAATAATGTCCAGGGACATTTGTCCAGGGATATATTTAGATAGAAAAACTAAGCTCGTACAATTTAGTTAAATAAAAAGACCATGGCGATATACTGAATTTATAAGTAGATTCAAGTTGGGACTTCTGGAGCGATGTGTGGCTTAATGATTCTCGAAAATAATTTACTTAGTTCACAATGAAATGTGTGGTCTATTTGAAATCTCTTTGAGACACCTGAGTACTGAAACAAAATGTTTTAAAGTACGCGAGTAGCAACAACAGGTTGTAGTAGTAATACTAGTCGAATTAACTACTTTAAGTAGTTAATTAATTCGATTAAATAACGCAAAATGTAGACCAAGTTGCTGAAGGCGATTTGTGCACAGCCGGTTCACGGCCGCCACTTGACATAATATCCGTATAACTGTTCACCGAGTCTAGCCGGTAATTGTATTGAAAGGTAAACATGCACGAATTACCCACACAAAGCCATTTTCGGATCAACATCAATGTTATGAACTTCGTTTACCATTTCAGTCCAACATTTCAGCTATTAGAACATTCGCGTATTCATTCAAGGCGCATTATTTTTTGTTGTTTTGTTACTTTCTAAAATAAATTTATGGCTGCTCGTTTTGAGAAAACAAACCTAATGCACATAATGTCCAGTATCAAATGAGGTAAATTCAATATTAACCCTTCGATTGGACTTTGACTTGGTACACTCAACAGCAAAAGTAGGTAAATGATGATTGAACAAACTTCCAATTTGTTTTTGAAAAATACGTAAAAAAATGATAACAAGCAGCATACATATCCATTATATGAATGAAATGTCTCATTCATATTCTAAGTAGTTTAACAAGCTTTATAGTTTTTGTAAAATTATAAATGGCACGTTAAATCATCACCTACTTCTGCTGTTGACTACTGAAATTTTATCTTGTCTGTTCATGTCAGACTATAAATTGAAGAAAAAGTTTACTTAATAGGTACTTTCCTATTATATCAACTATTAACATTGCACGTCGGCTGTCCTAACATAGGTAGGAAGCAGTCAAACACTTTCACCTGTGCTGGCAGGAATGTAGTCTGTACGTTGTATAGTTTATGAGCTTTGACAGGTGTTTTCTAGCCAAAGAGAAATTACTCTCGACGGAAAGTGAACATTTACCTAAGCACTCATGTTATTGGTAACACAATCGATATTCTACACAGACAAAACATAATGCACTTCCAGACCATTTATTTGTATTACTTCGATTTGGCTTTACAGATGCCTAGAGTCATATGATTGCAGCTCGTGGTTTTATTTATTGTACGTCACAAATTTGCACAAATTATCATATTTTTGCACTTCATACATTTCAATGTGTTGATGCGTCAGTGGGCGTAGTTCAGCAAACAGGACGAATCTTCAGCGGCTTCAACTTTCATGTCAAAAGAGATTGTAAAGGTATGAATGACATAAGATTACTCACGTGTGATGTTTGTGGTTCCTGTTTCTTGTATCCATTCTTTCTGTAGCCGTTCAAGCCGGTCTCCAGCTTCCCGTTGGGCACGTGCCCGTTCGTGAGCGTCGTCGTCATTGTCGTCACTGCTGACATCATCAACTAATTTCTTATTTCTCAGTGCAAATAAACTACAACTTCCAAAAAATACTCGTCACAAATGAGCTATTTCTCGCATCATTGACCGAGAAAAATAACAACGAATAAACTACTAATTTATAAAATAAGTTAAGTAGTTAATTAGCCGGCAACACGGTTACGATTAGGAATGTCAAGGATTCGACGATATCTTAACAATAACTGTCCGAATATGATGAAATATTGTTAATATGTATTTCGAGAACGTAATGCGTGTGGCCTCCGCGAATAGAGGACCGCGACTAAATCAACAACGGAATCGGTAGGAATGTAGCTGATATAACTTGGTTGCATACAGCGCCGGGCGAAGGCGGGTGCGGGAAGGGCGGGGAGGGTAGGCGACGCCGGTGGCGCGACGCCGACGTGGAGGCTCGGCAGACACGCGACGCGCCACGAGCGCGCCCGAGCGGCCGCGGCTGTGCCGGCGCTAGGAGAGGGGCGACCGGCACAATGTCATCGAGTACCAACAACAAAGCTTCCCAAATCCCAATTCCCAATCTTCCACGACAAGTCTCGCAAGCCTGCGATAAAACCTGTTTCTCGATAAGAGACTAAATTACAAAAAATCTTAAAGGATTTCACCGTATCAATACCTTTTTCTAAGGATTGAAGAAATATTGATCAAAATTAACCTTTAGGTAAAATCTTGGCAGGTGAACTAAAATCAGGCAAAAACTGAAAAAAATATGTTGATAATCGATCTTTTTGCAAAGGACCTGTTCTAAGAACTAACCAAAACTCTGCAAGACCAAAGCTCGAAGATCTGTATCGGTTCTCTTTTTTTTTTGGAACATTTATACTTTACTAATAAATATCTCAATCTGGCTCAATTATTTTAACGTGGCCCCAACTTATCTCTTTAATATTTGGTACTACATAATAGGTTTGTAGCAACCAACACAATCTACATGATAGGTATAAGCCAGCAAATTCAAGCATAAATTGTGTTATTATAGTTAATAAAAATAATGATGAAACTACAGTCAAGCACATTTACTCACAAAATTTTCGTGTTCAATCAATTTTTTTAGCATTTTTTGTCATGTGTGTAGGTAGTGATTCTAGCTAGGGACAAAAAGTTTCTAAAAGGGCGAAGACAAAATGCAAAGTCAACATTGAAGTCGGATGTTTGTATTATCATCATCACTACGAGTATCATCATTTGTACATGCAGACCGCGCATGACATGACTCTAGGAACAACCGGCGCCAGCTACGATTTTTATCGGGTCTTCCGTCAAACTCTTCTCCTCACCGTAGTCCATCTTGAGTCTGAGAGATCTGTATCTTGATCTTGAAGTCACCGGTGACTTTAGTTCTTCTACGGAATTTGTTAATTTCTGATTTGATCCAATTACGTAGTGAAATACCATTTCTAATTGTAATGTTTAAAAAAAACTACAGATGAATGAACTCAACGAAAGCTCCGAGTTTAGGAAGTTCCAAGGACGGCTGCCAGCTGATATCACGCGTCGCTTACCGAACGGGGTACCTACTTCCGCTTTATTTTTAGAATGTGTATGAATGTACGACTTTCATGTATCCATAGACCAAATATGTGAAAAAATTAGTTGCGTTGAAACGCAACACACATTAAATTATAAATCCAGAAAGGTTACCTAAAATAATTTTACTTTTAGATTTCAAGTAAATACAGACAGACGGCTTATAAACATCAAAGAGATACCGTTTGACACCTATATTAACTTGATTCACAGCTACTAGGTATATTCTGTTGAAAGACAATGTATTTAATTTGTGAGACTATTGTAAAGACTATTGTAAGACTATGCAATTAATAAATGAATATGAATATGAATAAACTTCCGAACTTTCATTTAAAAAAAAAACACAACACGCAATCTTTCGACAGTTTTTTCTTAACTGATGTAATATTTAGTGTGTTTTACATTTATTATAAAAAATAGCCACAGTCAAATTTCCGCCTCTAGACATAGTAAGTAGGAGGTAATTAATTAATTACCTCCTAAACTAAACTAATTAGTTTGAGGTAATTTTCATAGCCATTTTTGCAAATTTCGGGAGTCACCTCAGCTATAACTCTGTCGATGTTAGTTCTTGGGATTTCTAAAGATGAAGGTTAGTTAATTTAGACCCAATTTTTAGGAAAACCTCACAAAAAAAAGTCCGGCGTTAAACACATGATTTTAGCGGAAAGTTGACATTACCCTGACGTGAATTTGTCGTCCCTAAGTATTTATTTACAAATCTTCCAACGTTTCAGTTGATGTGTGGCATGTTGCGCCCTCTTATTGAAACCATTATTTTTCCACATTAATACCTTTGATGTGGTGCTATTAACTGTACCCGGCTGACCTTCATCGTTTTGAAAAGGTCCAATCACGCCACCTGATACCGCCGCGTTGTGGACGCGCACCACACAGTAACTTTTTGGACTTGCAATTGTGTCTCGTGTATCACGTTAATGATCATCCTCGCTCCAAATGTGTCAGTTTTCTTTATTAACTTACCCAGTCGAAGGGGAATGAGAATAACCGGTAAAGTGAATGTTCTTTGAAATGGCTTCGGAATTACCTCTAACGAATTACCTCCTGCAGATAGTCCAGAGTTGGAAATTTGACTGAGGCTATTTTCATAATAAATGTAAAGCACTACATATTACATTATTATATATTAGGTTGGGGAAAAAGTCTTTACGCTTATAGTATGAGCTTGTGATAAAATCTCTTTGGCTATACTATTTGTATCTGGCTGGTTTTGGTATCATTAGAAGTTTAAATTTTAAAGAAGATAATTCCAAATTCAAATTAGGAAAATGTGTGATTTTCTTTTGTTTTTGTTAGTATCCGTTAGATGAGTGAATCAAATGAAGAAATTACATATATACATTTTAAAATTTTACTACATAAAAGGTAAAAATGCAACGCAAGCCACGAGAAAAAATTGCGATGTTTATGGAGCTAGTGCAGTGTCTGTGAGAGTAGCACTTTGGTGCACTTTGGTTTAAGCGTTTTCAATCCGTAAATTTTGATGTCAAAGATGCACGTCGCTCTGGTCCGCCCTATTACGGATAAAATGGATGCTATTTTTTAAAAAGTGGAGCAAGATCGGCATATCAGTAGTAACGACGAATCTGAAGAACTGGGAATCGACCACAAAACAGTTTTGGCGCATTTGAAAAAAAACTGGGTACACAAAAAAGCTCGATATTTGGGTACCTCACGAGCTCACTGAAAGAAACCTAATGAAACGTGCACTTATTTGTGATTCTTTATTACGACGTAATGAAACCGACCCATTTTTGAAAAGCTGCTGCACGTACGACAAGAACGTGCGAAAAAGGTCGTGGTCAAAGGCCGGTCAGGCTACACAGACTGTGGCAAAACCCGGGTTAACTCGCAACAAGGTGATGCTGTGTGTGTAGTGGAATTGGAAGGGCATTATTCATTATGAGCTGTTACCATTAGGCAAGACCATCGATTCTGAACTCTACTGCGAACAACTGATGAGATTAAAGCAAGAAGTTGAGATAAGCGGCCGGAATTAATTAACAGAAAGGGTGAGGTTTTTCATCATGATAACGTCATGATGAACACATCACATCAAATAAAGACCTCACACATCTTCAGCCACTCAGCAAAATTAGGTTTTGGCGTTTGGCTGGGAGGTGTAAATGCATCCGCCGTATAGTCCTGACCTTGCACCTTCAAATTTCCACCTGTTTCGGTCTCTTCAGAATTCTTTAGGCAGTGTCAGGTTAACATCACGAGAGGATTGCCAAAACCACTTGTCGCGGTATTTTGATCAGAAGCCTCAAAATTCCTATACCAATGGGATCATCACCCTGATGGCAAAAACAAAATGGCACACCTACATACTTAAGTTAAATGTAAATGAACTATATTAAAAAGTGTTTTGAATTTTCTTAAAAAATGCGAAGAAACTTTTTCCCCAACCTATTTTTTTTTTA
The DNA here is from genome assembly GCA_947369235.1 of Udea olivalis. Taxonomy (NCBI): domain Eukaryota; kingdom Metazoa; phylum Arthropoda; class Insecta; order Lepidoptera; family Crambidae; genus Udea; species Udea olivalis. The sequence goes on from OX376342.1 coordinate 17,457,627, forward strand.
AATGACCGTGAAGTTGACCTCACTCAAGCTGATGGAAAGCGGTCGTGAGGTCCAGAAAAACCATTACTGAGCTGGTCATACTCATCTTGAAGGACTGCAAAAATGCCTTTTCGCGCCCCGCTTGAAGACCCCGGGACTATAAAAGTAATGAAACACATGCTCTGGGAGAACGTTCCACGTCTGGATGGTTCGACAAAAAAAAAGTCACCGAACCTCTATGTGCGTGGGAAGTGGGAACAAATGCTCGACTGGTACGATAGTGGGAAGGTGAGGTCTTATTAAAGAAAAAACTAAAAAAAACTACGCGTTTTTTTTTTAATTGAAAGTTCGGAAGGTAAAATTCAGAGCATCCTTTATCATAGGAACAAGTGCGATTAAAGCCATTTTCTAAGATTAAATAAACCGTTAAACATAGAAGCTGCAAGAAGTTGGTTGATAGTGAGTGACTGTAATGCGCCAGTTTTATGAAGTCCCTTTGCTAGCCGGTAACGTCCACTAAGGATTTCGGTAAATGAAAGCCACCTACACGACACGAAACCTATGAGGGAGGCCATGCCCAGTTCAGCTGCAGAAGAGCATCTTATAAATGTTAATTATGATGATTGTAATGAATAAATAAATACTATGATAATATTTGTGCAACATTCAATTCACTAGACAATAGCAAAATGTGTCATTGAATATGTGACGAAACGATAAGCGATGCGGCTGACTAACTCAACAGCAACTTTACACAATCCGTGATGCATTTACCGAACAGATGGCCTTAATGAGAGCACATTTAACCGTGTGTGCATCTGATGGACCTATTTGTCTTTGCGATATAATCACGTACTCTCACAAATTCTCTACCTACATATCTATATCCTTTTATTGTTTTCGTGTCCGAGACCTGGCGTTGTGATAAATATGAATCATTGATCCAGTTTCCATTCAATTGCCTGATTGAGGGTCTTACTGGACTAGATTCTGGGCGGACCCAGTGTACCCATACTTAGCATTTTAGGAAAACAAAAGAGATATTTTACACCGCTGGTAAAATATCAGTTTTTTCATATTTAAACAATTAACTTATCAGACGTCTGGATAAACCTTCTAAGTACTAAAACATAAGGTAATTTAGTAATTATATTCTTATCGATAATACTCATTTTCTAATGAAGCTGATTAGTCTGATTACGCAGATTAACTAAGTGAATTTACCGCAGTACACCGTCTAGTCCGCACTTACTATGCGCATTCATATCAATGAGATCTCAACGTACGCTACACACGCTGTAGCTCTTTGGCGATGCGACGACTTGTTCTGCACAATGTCGTTTGTGCCTCGTGGGTTCATATAATAATTAATGTAATTGAGTCCAGAGATCAGAACGATGTCCAGCGCGAAGGCCGAGCGCAACATCCGCAGACATTACAACCTGCGCAATGATAGCGGCCGATGGTTACGCGCGATAACACAGATGCATAGATATTCTGCCATGTTACAAACTTGCTAGTTGCAATAAATGTACCGTATACAAACACAGCAATTTTAAAAAGGTCCTCTAGAGGACATGCATAGTCCCGCACTACGACAGAAATATCATAATATCTATTAAAATAAACACAGTTTGGCTTAGGAAACAACTGAAACTGTTACGTATTGAACCATCGAACATAAATGAGCAACACACCTATCAAAATAAAGCGATCGAAAAGCGCTAAGATATTTTAATCTTGTTTTTTCACTATGATAGGCTATCTGGTGTCAACAACTTAACCCTAAAGGCATGCGGAGACGAAGGATTATCCGCGACGTACTTTTCTGACCGTCGAAATAGATCCCTTACAAACTGTATTGAACAACGCACACGACGGACTAAAAGTACGCCGTACAAAATGTCCGCCGAAAAACCGTGGACGCCAACGAAGAGGAGGAAACAAAAAGTACGCGAAAAAAATGGCATTGACGAACTATGAGCGCACTCAACTCAACGCACACGGCGGACTGTTTACAATCCGCATTCAAAATCGATTAGAAATTAAGGGCCCATTTTTCTCTTTTTCTCGAACTTCATGCAAATCCACAATACTCGAGGACAACAAATGATGCGCAGACGACGGACTTCCATTCGCGGCGGAGAAAAAAAGTCCGCTTCGCGAATAAAAAGTACGCCGCGGAAATGCCACGAAGTCAACGCACACGGTGTGCGATCATTGTTGTCCAGAAATTTAGTGAAGCGCACGTCATGGAGGCAAATATTCTGAGATTACGTTGTACTGTAATTTACATGAAGTTTAAGAAAAAGAGAAGACGTTTTCAAAGAGAATACTGGTCCATCGCTTTATTTCGAATCTTCGCGCAACGCGGACTTGTGTGTGTGTGTCTGCTCATAGTTTGTTCTGTTTTTTTCGCGGACTCCTGCGTACTTTAATCCGCTCCGCTCCATCGGCGTCCGCGAGTATTCGGTAGACTTTTTGTACGGCGTAATTTTAGTCGACCGTGTGCGTTGCTCGATACAGTTTGTAAGGGATCTATTTTGACGTAAAAAAAGTACGTCAAGGATAGTCCCTTGTCTGCGCAGGCCTTTAATGCTACCAAATGCTTGTCAGAAGTGGTGTAGCAAGCGACCGGAGAACGCGCTACGTTCGACTAGGCTGTTGAGGTAGTGTCTGCTGTGGAATGTTTTCCATTCCGTTTTGAAAAAAACTATACTAATGAATGGCATTATAGCATTAGACAGAAGTAAAAAGGTTCTTTTTAAGGTACACTTTGTGGTAAAAGTACAATAAACATCATTGCTTTTAAGATTCATGCTGAATTTATTAAAATCCACATAAATAGCAGCTGTCACACTTAACTGTTCTCATTTAAAGTAAAGGAACTTCAGAATTTATGAGGCTTTTGCTTAAAATAATTATTTTGTCTTGCATCAAACTATATTGTCGATGTAAAAACCTAAAACAGGCAGGGGTTTTCATTTTTACTGTCACTACAACTGTACCAAATCTAAAATTTTACTTAATCCCTTCATACGTTGTGCCGGAAGGGGTTTTCAATTTTGTCAGGTTATACTCAGGTATGTTATCGTCATGGCAACGTCAAATGCAAATTGTCATTCATTTTAGTCCCCCTGCTTCTTATTTCTAATGTTTTATTGAATGAAGTATAATTCATATTAATTTGACTAAGTAGAACATTTATTGTAGTGTCTCACGTATTCAAAATGTGTGTATAATTATGATGTTCGTTAATATAAGCTTTTTTCGGTCTAGGCTGGTGCCAGTACAGTCCAAGATGTGGTTTATTCCTGTGTAGCAGTAGAGTTCAATTTACTCCAAAACCGTCATGTGTTTACGTTACAAACATCAGAAATGCGGCATTAAATATTTATCTCAATTAAATAATGAATGATAAGTGTTCATAAAGTTCCAAGCTTTGAAAATGGCTTATTAGATAGGTTGATAATATGTTACACCTGAAATACGTTTATAAAGATAGAGGCTTATAATATTTATATCATCGATTGTGTGTTTGGCATTTCACATACATTAGTTTTTTCATCAGAACTTATGGCAAGATTCATTATTGTGTTTGCGCGTGTTGAATAACGTCTTATTGGTCGGTTGTGGTGATCTGACGTGCTTAGTGTTTATCAACATAGCGGTCCAGGAAAAAATGGCTGGGTATGTGCCATGATCAACAGTGCGACTAAAAATATTTTTCAAGGAAAGCCACATTGTTAAACATAATTATCATCATCATCAGCATCATAATCATTTATTTTCAGGCAACAAATTACATTTAAAGATCAATCTTAACTAAACATAATCGGCCCATAGATAAATACCTTATAAGTGACATACCTAAAACACAATATTTAATTCACACACGTATGGTTCATCGGCGACGTGCGACACATAATGGTGTCAATTATATCAATAATAGTTAGTGCACAGAGTGCATAATGGAATATGCAATATCTTTGACAAAGTAGTGCTGGAGTTTTCCAGCAGAAAAGCTAAGACTCGGTCTGGCTTTTTGATGGAACCTCGTAATGACTAAAATACATAGAAAGGTGACTCTTCTCTAGTTCTGGTATCTAAACGTATGGAAAGGAGACAATGACCGGCCTAGTGACCGAGTTGCGGCGCCAATCCGGGCGCTTACATATGCGCTGCCAAAGCCGCCGGCCTGCCACGCATGCCCGCGCCCTAGCCAGGTAGGGTTAAAAATATTTACGCAGACATTATCCGATAAACATGGCTGATAAATATTACTGATAAACATATAAACAATTATGCAAGGAATTCCAATCAGCACCTTAGCATCGTAGCAATTAAAATACCATACGATTCTACCTCTAGTCCTGGTTTGGAACTTTAAAGCCAAGGTCTCAACAGATGTTTTTTTTTTATTATGTTTGCGTATCAATTAACATACAGACATCAATGGCAGATTCAAAGATGGACGGACAGACCCATAGCGCTTTGCCCAAGCACAGCAAATTGGACCCCCTTATCGTGGCCACAACACATAAGCTGATTTATCATTAAGTTGCGGCTGAATATAAGGAGGTGTAAAACCATTAAAAACCTTAGGTGGGTTTTTTAGTTTTAGTCTAGTTGTAGTTTTAAGATACCGGCGCAGGCGTTACCTACCAATTTTAAAATATTACCGTCGGACGTCATCAGGCGTCTTGACTCTTGAGCGTTCCGGGCCCATGATGGCACAACTTCTATGACTACACCATTTAGGATATTGTTCGTGATCGTATGTTTACAGATAAGAGCATTTTTCACTGTTGAATTTAAAGTTCAGCGTTAAACGCACACAGATAACCGTTCTGTTATTATAACTGCGTGCGAAACTAAACTACTCCTTTTTAATATTACGCTGCAAACATAGGTTGTGTGTGCCTAAGACGCATGAATCTTTTTATTTTCTTGTTTCAAGCTACCAGCTCTAATTACAAAATGCATGTTTTGTTTAAATGCAAACACCGTACTAAGCACAATGGCGATTCGTTACGCTGAGTTGTTAGAAATAATACCTTTCTTGTCGCCGTCGCTGCCTCGTGCTTTTGTATATTTTCTATGAGAATCACCTAGGAATCATTGGTATAAAAAGTAAGGATTAAAATAAAAAAGCATTGCAATAATTCATGGCTAAGTCCCTACCTACAAATGAGTTACAAAACCTTTTAGTTAATGTGACCATAACCCAAGTCTTCGAAATTAATGACTCCAACAAACGAGTGTAAAATTAAACGATATTCTATTATGTACTCGGAGTTTGTATCAGTTAAGGCTAAATGAGGGCAATAATCCTACATCACTTATTGCAGTAATTTTTTGCTTCAGGTAAGTCACCTTATATGTTGTAAAAGCATGCCCCGAATGACATTCGGACGATATGAACGCCCTCTTGGCAGAATGCTAACAGAGCCTGGGTCGAAATCCAGACACTGGATTAAAAACCAACCCCGGGTTTGTAATCACCACCGGAATTTGGCAAGCATGGTGATTGGGCCAATGCGCATCAATGACTTGAGGTCATTGATAGAAGCCTTTGCACGCAGTGGGACATTGTATGGGGTTATACTTTTCTTCTCAGTGCTATATGTTTGTTGCACGATTTCTTTCGCATCTTAGGATTTTCTATTGGAAGAGCTAGTAAATTTCACTGAAAAATGACCTATCCTCAAGCTATGCTAATTGTATAAGATGTGCCAGAGACTGTCGTATTAGTCGTATAAGCTATAGTCATTCAATAAGACAATAAAAACACATGCATGCTTGTTTTGGGTGCTAATAGAACCCACCATCGCGCCAACAGGTCAGTCAGCCAAATAGCTAAAGCCGTATTGCGGTCAGCTAATGCCGTAACTTGGCGTGTGCTCGCTCATCTTTCCCATCGCAATTAGGCATAGAGATAACGAAAAAGGTCGTTGACTGAGTTCGGTAGGAAGGTGCGAGCGGCTCTCCCGAAATCAGTGGCCGAGTGCACTTCCGAACTAGTATTCTGGGTCAACGCGCTGGCAACGAGACACGCAGAGCGGAGCACTCCACGTAACCGTGCGTCGTGGTCAGTGATCACGCCACATTGTTGGCTGAGCGCCCAAATATTGATTCATTTGGCTTTCCTTTTCTGTTTATTACGAGGCAAAGTGCTCTGCTATACTTAATCACACACATTTGAGAATGAAGACAACATATTTTTTTCGTTGTTATCATTCCAATAAATGCATGTATGTGTCATACAACTAAAATGTCAAAGGCGTCATGTTGATATTACATACTTTGGTTATCTATCTGTCTGTGTAACTGAGGAGAATCATCTGTCTGTGTAACTGAGGAGAATCATCTGTCAGCTAACATTTATTATCAACATGAATTTTAAGTTGCTATAAAACAGGTGCTTTTTTGCAGCAATATTTAGGTGGTGGGAATAAATCTATGCTGATTTACTTATTATTAATAATGCTATCTGGACCCGGAAGCAAATTGAAATGGTGCAGTAGGGATTAGCAGCAACCTGACCGCAGTATTGATATTCGTGATTCAAGTTGATCATGTAACATAGGTGGTTGAAACATAAAAAATGCATGATCAAGCTGTAGCATATTTTTAATTTTTGCAGGTAGCAATTGTAATGTGTTTCTGTTATCTTAATCTATTCATTTATTCTCGTAATTTTACCTGAGCTAGCATTCTTTTTATGTTTTCTGAATAAATAAATCATTATTTTCAAGATATAGTTGATTTTACAAAATCCCATAAATGGCCCATTTACATCAGTACAATTTTGTTAAGGCTAGATTACACCTACATGTAACCTATCATTTAGAAAAAACATTTGTTCTGAAACAAATTGTAGTTTAGGATTTTATGCACTTTCTTTTAGTCTGATCATAAAAACATCTATTTTTTGACCATACAGTGAGATTACTTCCACACAAAGAATTGAATACAAACTGACTCAGCAAGATGAAGGATAATATTATTATGAGAAACAGAAGCAGGGTTTAATTCTGCTCAAATACTGGTAAATATGTAGTGTCAGGGTATTTGCCATCTTCATTATTTCTAGTTTAACTTTAAGGTAACTGTACCTATTTTGAATAAAAGCTGTAGGTCAGAGAGAAGGTATGTTTGTCTCAATGTTTTTAATTGAATGTTAAATTTGAATTTAACATGTAAATATAGAAACTAGACAAATTCAACCTGATTCTAGGGACCCAATCCCGCTTGAGTCCTTAGGATCAGGTTGATCTCTATGTAGAAAATAGTGCATTGTAAATGCTAAAAATAAAAATGCATGTAACATGTCAAGGAGATGTTAAAGTATACGTATGTACACCTATTTAAAAAAAATAAGAAAAATCTACTGATTCTGGTAAAAATACAAACAATAAGATTAATTAAGTACTTAATTTTCTGGTTCTTTATTATAAATGATTCAGTATTCAAGTGTATTTTCAGTATGGCAATTCACTTGTCTATAGACCTTCAGAGCGAACTTTCACTGTCAATCACTAGTGTCACTCGTATTGAGTTCATACATAATTAGGCTTTTGATTTTGCAATTTGCACATATAATATTGTCCCAGCTAAGCTTTTGTTTTGAGTGCTAAGAACTTCTAATACTATTAAGGCAACAATAAGCACAAAAGTTGTTTGTAGCAACTGTATAAGTAAAAATAACCTCCATATTTTTGTTGTAGTCTTGGCGAATTGACACTGCTTAATCTGTTATAACACATTTCTACTCATCGGAAATCTTGTTTGAACCAAGTAATTAAAAGTTATTTGAGGAAATTTAATATTTAAAAACTGTTCCACATAGTTTTTCCTATTTTTTGGGATGGTGCACATAGACCTCGCTAAGACTCCATAAATTTTGGGACATCTCCTTTACATGTTCTTTTTTGTACATTTTTTTACATACAAATGTACACCAGTTTCATAAAAAGTGTTAGTTGTTAAATTATAATTGCAATGCAATCACAGGAAAAATAAATAATTTTACAATAAAAATACTGCAAATTATCAACGTGATTTAAGATTATGATGTAAAATGCTGTAAAACAACTGTGCTGTACTACTGTAAGCATGGTAAACAGGCAGACTTACCGGACAGATATCCAGATGAGGCTGGCTGGTGGAGCTGGAGAAACTAGTGTCGCTTCCATTCTTGCCCTCACTGGCCACCTCTAACAACTTTCCGCTCATTTCGATGCCGCTACCGATCCGAGACCTCTTACGGGACATTATAACATCGCACGCCGCGGTACCGTTCACTGTGCTGCTGTGTAATGTATTTACAGTTGTTTCTGACAAGGTTATTCCTTGCTTTATGACAAGTTACAATTTTAATTTATTTCTAAAAACTTGCGTAATACAAACACGCTGGTTCAGTATTGCTAGAATTATGAAGTTTAAAACAACAAAACTCAACTTGAATAACAATAAAATATGATAAGTAAGGGTAGGCACAATACGTGTAACTAATAACAGACTTCTGAAACGCTCGAATAATTTTGATAGATAAACAAACGTGGACGTAAAGGCAAAAAAGTAAATAGACTGTTGAAGGAGTTCTAAATTCGCCGATAGAAACCAAAAAGAGACATTCAAGTTTTGACACTTTGACAGAAAGAAAAGCAAATGAAGGACGGTGTATGACATTGACATCTACATTTTGACAGTTCGATTTTTTAAACAAGAGTACGAGCTGTGTTCCAAAACGAGAGGAATTTCAAACTGAGGAGTTAAAATCATCACTCGAACCCGTTCCGAATTTGACCGTTCATTGACCCTGAGTAAAACCGAGCTGTCACCTAGAAAGTTTCCTTTCCTCCCCAGGAGTGATTTTCACCCTAGTCAGTTAAAAAGACAGGAAAACCTTTGGCTGACAGCTGTCAAGTGAATTTCATCGGGCTCCAGGCCTCTCCTGACTCCCGAACCAAATTTCGCCGGATTGGCATTACATTTCTGTCACCAAAAAAATTTATGAACCTTATAGCTGTGTAACCCCTAACTACCTAGCACCTCTTTCTGTTACACTACCACCTACCAGCTATTGCTATAAGAATTTTGAGGCTTCTGATCAAAATACCGCGACAAGTGGTTTTGGCAGTCCTCTCGTGATGTTAACCTGACACTGCCTAAAGAATTCTGAAGAGACCGAAACAGGTGAAAATCTGAAAGTGCAAGGTCAGGACTCAGGACTATACGGCGGATGCATTAACACCTCCCAACCAAACTCTCCTAATTTTTGCTGAGTGGCTAAAGATGTGAGAGGTTCTGTTGATTGATTCCGGCCGCTTGCTCTCAACATATTGCGCTAATCTCATCAGTTGTTCGCAGTAGAGTTCAGAATCGATGGTCCTGCCTGGTGGTAACAGCTCATAATGAATAATGTCCTTCCAATCCCACCACACACACAGCATCACCTCGCTGTGCGTTCACCCGGGTTCCGCCTCAGTCTGTGAAATCTGACCGGCCTTTGAACACGACCTTTATCGCACGTTCTTGTCGCACTTTTCATCACCAGTTATCAGCTTCTTCAAAAATGTTCACGATTTCGACGTTTGGTGCACGGAGGTAGACCGAGGTCGCGAGTTGAACCGCTGGGACGATCATGAGTGTTTATCTCGCATCGGTGGCTGCCTTAAGGGCGATGCGCGTACCTGGTTGAACGACTGGGTCTCTCATGATCGCACGTGGTCGAACTTTAAGTTGGAATTTCGATCCCTATGCCCGCGAAGCGTCGACGTCGCTAACAATTTGTTCGATATAATGAGTACAAATTCTAATAATTTTGTTACATACGCAAAATATGCTCGAAAGTCATAGCTTCGGTTAAATATTGGTAAAGGCCTATCGGATGACCTAAAAACTGCGATTGTCATTAGATGTATTGCAGACCCACAAGTAAAAGCAGCTGTTTCTAACGCCAAATTGCAACTTAATCAGTTAGTTGAAATTTTTTGTTTATTTAAAACAAAAATCGGATTATCGAAATACCCGCAATTTTGGCTGTCCAGTGAACGCAGGTAGTTTCAATCTCGCAAACGTGAGGCTTCTAAGATAGATATTAAATGCTACAACTGTCACGGTGTTGGTCATGTGAAGTCCAACTGTCCTAAAAGGCAGAAAACTGAATTTAATAAACCATCTGCGGTTTCTGCGGGGTCAAGCAAAACATCGCCGACCTGCACTTACTGTAGCAAAGTAGGGCATACTGTTGATAAGTGCTTCGCGAAGCAACGTATTGAGACAAAGGGCATTAGCACCAGTAACGTAAATTTTTGTCAAACGTCGCCCGAAACAGAAATGTCATGACCGCCGTTATAGAAAAAATACCTGTTGATGTGTTAATAGATAGTGGATCGGATATTTCATTAATTTCGCATTCTGTACTCAAACATCTTACCTGTAAAAAGTTTCCTACGTATCGGTTAATGCGCGGAATAGGTAGTCAGGTCATAGAATCCCTGTAAACATACGTAACTTCAATCCTCAAATTTTCTGAGATTTCGGTGGAAGTAGATTTATTTGTAGTACCCTCCGAAAGTATTAGCGCACCTATATTGTTGGGGACAGACGTATTAAATCGATTTGGGGTAACTTATATCCGAACCGGTGACGTACAACTGCTTACTAGGACCGATGGGATATCGCAGGTTTATCATTCACGAGCTTTAGATACCGTTGAGTTAACATGTTACATGACGAGAAAAAGCGTCTGATGTCACTGCATAACGAGTTTTCAGACTCTTTTGTTACTGGGACCGCGACATCAACTGTTATGTAATACTGGCAGTATGGAAATAAGGTTTATCAGCGACGCTCCCGTGCACCATCGTCCTTATAAGCTCTCAGCCGACGAAAAATCGAGAGTTCGTGAAATAGTTAACGATCTATTGAGTAAGGGAATAATCCGTGAATCAAAATCGGAGTACGCAAGTCCTTTCATACTTGTCAAAAAGAAAGATGGGGCTGATAGAATGTGCGTTGACTACAGAGACCTAAATGCGATCACTGTCAAGGATAGATTTCCTCTACCCTTGATAAATGATAATATTGACAAGCTCCTCCTCCTCCTCCTTGCATCGGTATCCTCATCACTGAGGGTCGTGGTCATTCGATCGGAGCAATCCTTGTCGCACGATACGACGCCAGTTGTTCCTGTCTGCGGCTATATGTATGGCATCGTATACTGTGGTGTTGAGTGTGGAGCGGACTTGGTCGGTCCACCGTGTCGGGCCTCTGCCTCTTGGTCGTTTTCCGTCGATTTTGCTAGTGAATATCAGTTTTTCTAAGTTGTCGCTGTCTTTCCTGGCAATGTGACCAAAGTATTCGAGGATCCTACGTGGGCAGATAGTGGAGAGTCGCGTTTTTATCTTAAGCTCATCCAATATTGACACTTTGCTGCGGTGTGCTGTCCAATGTATGTCCAGCATCTTCCTCCAGCACCACATCTCAAAGGCGTTTATGCGATCGTGGTCAGCCTTTTTTAGTGTCCATGTTTCTGCGCCATATACGAATATGGAGAACACCAGGGTTCTGACGAGGCTACTCTTGGTGTTAGTGGAGATGCTCCTGTCCTTCCATATCCTGTCCAACTGTGCCATGGCCCCCTTTGCCAGCCCAATTCTTCTGCGCACCTCAGGTTCGCAAGAGCCGTTGTTGGTAATATTGGAGCCCAGGTATAAAAAGTTGTCAGTAGTATCCAGGTTGAGTGTGCCACTGAGCTCCATTTTGCTGGAACGGTCCACGATCATGATTTTGGTTTTGGATCTGTTTATTGAGAGTCCCAGTTCTTCGCTAATATGTTCCATTCTGTCCAAAAAGGATCTCATCTCTGTTTCGCTTGATGCAAATAGGGTGGTGTCATCAGCGTATCGCAGGTTTGATATTTTGCGTCCGCCAATTGTAATGCCACCGTTCCAGCCATCGCACGTTTTCCTTACGATGTATTCTCCATAGATGTTGAACAGGATGGGTGAAAGGATGCAACCCTGTCGGACTCCCCTCTCGAAGTGGAAAGGATTAGATGTGGTCCTGTCGACTCTCACTACTCCCTGGCTGTTATGGTATAATGACTGGAGTAGTGCAGTAAGATGACGCGGAACACCCAGTTCAGTCATGACTCTCCATAAACAGCTCCATTTGACGCAGTCGAAGGCTTTGCTGTAGTCGATAAAACACATAATTACTGGTGTGTCGAATTCGTAGCATTTTTCAACAATTTGCCTGACGTTCAGTATTTGTTCTCTGGTGCCTTTACCCTTCACAAAACCTGCCTGTTCCTGTGGTATCTGCCAATCAAGGTAGTGGCGGAGTCGGTTATTCAGTATGTGAAGGAGTATCTTACTCGCGTGGGATATTAGGGCGAGTGTGCGGTAGTTATCACACTTTTTAGTAGATCCCTTTTTGTGCAGCGGTAAGATCACTGATTGGGTCCAGTCCTGTGGCCACTCACCATAACGCCATATGTTGTTGCAGATGTTGTGCAGTGTGTCAACGCCTTTATCCCCTAGGGCTTTGAGCACTTCGGATGTTATATTATCTGGACCTGGTGCTTTCTTGGTTTTGAGAAGGTTAATTGCTGCTACTATCTCAGATTTTAGGATGTTAGGCTCCAGTTCTAGTTTGCTCCAGTCCAGTCGGGAATCGGCCGTCTCACAGGGTGCTTTGTAAAGTTGCTGCCAGTAGCCACGCCAGTGCTCCGCAATCTTGTCCAGTTCATGCAACGGTTCTCCATTAGCGTCTACAATCACCCAGGATTTGGGCTTGAATTGCTTACTCAGCAAGCGAACCTTCTTAAAAAGGTCAGAAGTTTGCAGTTTTAAGGCATGTGTTTCTACTTCGCAGCATATTCCCTTAATAAAGTTCGTTTTGTCGGTCCGGCCCTTTCTTTGGATCTCCTTGCCCAAATCAGAGTATTCCCTCCTAGCTTCAGGGCTCTGAAGTCCTTTTCTTTTGACCTCCTTTCTGTGCTTGATGAGTTCCCACGTTTTGTCTGATATCCATGTCGATCTTTTGCAGACGCTTTCTCTCTTCGAGGTGATGTCGTCAAGCGCTTCGTTGACTTTACTTTCCAAATGTTTCCATTGTACCTCAGCGTCAGCCACCTGTGGTGGGGGGTTATCAGCAAGCTTGACTTCAACTATATTCCGTAGGTGGGACTGTTCGATAGGATTCAGTTCTTGGTTTTGGGCGAGAGTGTTTTTGGGTGGATTTCAAGCGCAGAGAAAAAGTTGCTACTAGGAGCGTGTGATCAGAGCCGCAGTCGGCACCAGGAAAAGTCTTTACGTTTTTCACGGAGGATCTCCAGTGTTTGTCTAATAGGATGTAGTCAATTTGGTTCCTATACCGATCGCCAGGAGATATCCATGTATAGAGACGTCTGTGATGGTGTCGGAAGAGAGTGTTGGATATGCTCAGGTTTCTACCAGCGCAAAATTCCACGAGCTTTTGCCCGCGTTCGTTTCTGGTGCCTAGACCATATCTGCTGATGATGTCCTTGATTTGATGATCTGGCTCTGTTTTGCCTACCTTCGCGTTCCAGTCACCAAGAATCATGGTGATTTGCCTGCCGGGAATGTCGTCCAATGTCTTCTCGAGTTTACCATAGAAATCATTTATGGCCTGTCCCGACGAAGTTGCGGTCGGGGCGTAGATTTGCACGATGTTAAGAAGGCAGGGTTTGGTGTTCAGTTTTATGGTGATAATTCTATCCGACACCGGGTTATATCCTAGGACGTATTTGGTCATATTCGGTGGTAGTAGAATAGCCACGCAGCTGCTGCTGGAATCATCGCACCCTGAGAAGTATAGGGTGCTTCCTGAAGTAGTGGTGAAATGGCCCTGACCACGGAGATGCGTTTCGCTTAGACCCAGGATAGAGATGTTGTGGTTTTTCCTCTCTTTGTCTACGATGCTCAGTTTGCCTGCCTGGAGAAGTCCCCGAACGTTCCAGGTTCTAATACGCTGATGGGTTCGTATTGAGATCCCATTTCTTGCAGTTTTTGTGCCATCAGTAGCATCACTTCTTTCGGAGGTCTGGTGGCACGCCTCCTTGGAAGCTTCGGTAGCAGATTTCACACCATCCAGCCCGGGTACTGTATGGCGCCGGGCGTTAGCCGGATCGTCCGACAAATTTCTCTTAATTGCTCCTTTTTTCATAACTTTCTTGGGAGTTAAATTGTGGTGGGTTCCCACGTCCTTCCACATCAGTCGTTTGAAGGGATTTAGTCCTTCACGGCTGCTGGTGCCGTTCCATATCTCTGGGTGGATATGGTGGATGGGTTAATTGACCGCCGCCCATTGCTCGGCGTTGACATTTTATGGTTGGAATTGTCAACCTCGAACCAACCCTCCTCTTTTTGCATCCGGGCTTGGGACCGGCATAGGCAGAGTTCGTTTTTGACAAGCTAGGGAACAGTAAATTCTTTACCAGTCTTGATATGGCCACAGGATTTCATCAGGTGCCTATGAAGGACGACGAATCCATTGGCAAAACAGAATATTTAAAGATGCCTTACGGTCTGACAAATGCTCCGGTTGTCTATCAGAGAATCCTGTCGAAGACTCTGAAGCTGTTGATAGATACTGGGAAGGTACTTAATTACATCGATGACGTATTAATTTTATCGAACTCTGTAGATGAAGGACTAGATTTGTTACGTCAGGTGCTCATACGAGTATGTCTTACAAAAGCGGGTTTTTCCATCAATCTAAAAACGTGCACATTTCTGGAGACCGAGGTTGAATATTTAGGCCGACTTATTAGCGAAGGTCAGGTTAGGCCGAGCACCAGAAAGGTGGAAGCTTTAGTAAAATCACCTATACCAACTAACGTCAAGCAAGTGCGCCAATTTTTGGGCCTTGCAGGTTATTTTAGGCGTTATATTGCTAACTATGCAGCCAAAACAGCTTGTTTAGCGGAAATTACCAAAAAAGAGGCACCGTTTATTTGCGGTGAGGAGCAAAACGCGGCGCGTGATTACATTATTGCCTGTCTAAGTGATGAACCTGTACTCGCGACATTTGACCCAAAGTTGCCAATCGAACTTCACACTGACGCCAGTGCGATTGGTTATGGCGCAGTTCTTCTGCAAGAGCATGATGGTAAGAGGAAACGGGTTGTTGGTTACTTCAGCAGAGCGACACATGGTGCAGAGTCTCGATATCGTAGCTATGAGCTCGAGACTTTGGCCATTGTGAAGGCATTACAACATTTCCGTCACTATCTTATAGGCATCGACTTTAAGATAGTCACGGATTGCAATTCGCTAAAACTAACAGAGCGAAAGAAAGACCTTCTACCACGGGTAGCCCGTTGGTGGGTGGACTTCCATTTCTCTATTGAGTACCGTAAGGGTGCCTTAATGCAACATGCGGATTTTTTGAGTCGCAACCCGGTAGTGGTTGCTCACATTCGTCGACCCAATAATTGGGCACAAGTTGCTCAAACTGCTGACACCGAAACCCAGGAACTAATGCAGAAATTGAGAGATGGGCAGTTAGATTCATCTTGATATGCCATCAAAGACAACCTTTTGTACTAGAAGTACAGTTCAACTGGCGAAGATACACGTCTTTTGTGTTTTATCCCCAAGGGTCATAGACTGAGCCTCTTGCGTGTTTTACACGATGACCATGAGCATATCGGGGTGGATAAGACTGTTTCCCTGATTCTTCGTCATTTCTGGTTCCCTGGTCTAAGACAATTTGTCAGAAAATATATCATCCATTGTGTAGTTTGTCTTTCACACAAAAAGATCCCTAAAGCTCCACATCAGCCAATAGAATCCTGGACCAAACCTGATAGCCCTTTTTCAACAATCCACATGGATGTTTTAGGCCCTTTGCCAGAGTCTATTAGGTTAGGTTAGGTAGTCTGTAGGTCTCCTCCATGAGCCTTCGCCTTGTCGTGGCGGGGGGGCTTAGTACTGGTGATAGGTGGAACCACCGGGAAGCTAAGAGGGCTCAGGCATGGCAGTGCGGTGGACTTCCCACCCACCCATTGCCTGCCGCCGGGCGTGGTGGTGGTATGGTGCTACCACTGCCCGCCCAAAGGGGCGCCCACGGGGACAGCGCCTTAGGGCGCGAGGTGGGAGCCGCGGTGCACAACCGTTTGGAGGGGGTCAGTGATCCGCGGCTGGCCCCCCCTGTGCACTGCGGCTCGGCGGGGCCGCACCGCCAGATGTGGCAGCGGATCCACCTTTTAGGTGGATCGTGGTTGCGGACCTAGTAGGGTCCGCGTACGGTGGGAGCCAGCAGGCTTGAGTACGGGGGTGCTTTCGCCCACAATGCACGGCTTTCACCCCGACGGCGGAAGTACCTGCGTGCTCCAGGTACTTCCGTGGCCTCCCCCCTTTATTGGGGGGTCGGCTGGAGGAGCCCCAATACGGGGAAACACTGGCGGCGGGGCGTTGTGAAACTTTTTAGGGACCCCGCCTCGCCGCTGAAGTGTTGAGGTCGAGTACCGTGGGGTTTTAGTCGGTAGAAGTCCGACATAACCTCGTCGTTCCCCCGAGCGACGAGGTATCCATGAGGATTTCCCCACGATAATAAAAAAAAAAAAAAAAAAAAAAGGTAGTCTGTAGGGGTTCCCTGCGGTTAGGGGACGAGAATACTACCGAGGTATCCCTGCCTGTCGTAAGAGGCGACTAAAAGGGCCCTTGGGGTCGCGAAGCGCACGCGGGGGGGGCCTGCGTGTGTTTCGGTTTGCGATCCCGAGGAAGACGGTAACGCGTGTCTTCGGACACAGTGGTCTGTGTTATCGTGCACTGGAGTTGAGCTTGCTCCTCCCGAGGCTGGCTGCCAGGCGGCCTTGCGCGCCGAAGGGTCCTGCGAGGAGTCTCTCCCTCGTTGGGGATCCCGGGTCCCTTCCATTCTGCGCCGAAGATGACCACCGTCAGGTTTTAGTGGGTAGGGGTCTCTGTTTTCCCAGGAGTTCCGAGTCCCACATATCCCAGGTGTCCCGAACCCAGGGCCTTGGGAATGCCTAAATGCATTTCCTGACGCAAAAAAAAAAAAAAAAAGGTAGTCTGTAGGTCATTGAACCCGCCTCGCCGCTGAAGTGTTGAGGTCGAGTACCGTGGGGTTTTAGTCGGTAGAAGTCCGACATAACCTCGTCGTTCCCCAGGGCGGCGAGGTATCCATGAGGATTTCCCCACGTTAATAAAAAAAAAAAGGTAGTCTGTAGGTTTTAAATATGTTCTGGTTTGGTTGTCCAAGTAAACTATTTTTATTACTTAGTTAACATACTTCGTAAACGCCCTCAAGATGTCATATTTTGATAGGTGTCAAAAATCCATAGATAAATAATTATTTTCAAAACGGTGAAAAAGTTTGTGTGACGCGTGACGTAGTGCGTTTTAAAGTTTGTGGTGACCATTTGAAACACAATTTTCGCGAGTAAGCTTTTTTCCTTGTGACAACCCATTTTTTGTATATTTTTTATGCTGTGACTTTGAGCAATTTTTATTTTTTAATTTGTTGTGTCATTGGCGACTAGGCCATCAGCCAAAAAGGATACCCTAATGACTATTTACAAAAATTTTAGTAGAAAGTAATTAGTAGAAAATTATAATACATTACATAGGTTACATTTTTCCAATTGTGTGAATAATAAAAGTATAAACAATATGATACAGCTCAGTGTTACAAAGTAATTGTCGTGTATTTTTATGGAAATCTCCCTTTACAATTTTTAGGGCTTGAGCTATTAAAAGTAAACGTTGAAGGCCAAATTGAGGGCATACAAATATTAAATGTTCAAGATCACAGAAATCGGAGGTGAAATGTGGGCAGGAAGGACTTTCTAAAAGGTTAAGACGATGAAGATGTGATGGAATTTTACTATGACCGATTCTCAAACGGCTGATCGTAGTAGAGAACGATCTACCTACAAATTTCGGGCCTTTTTCAAACCATTCAGTTGTGAAAGGCTCAGCAATGAATGTTGGAACAAATTTTGTTCCAACCATTCACCTCTAATAACCCTGGAGTTAGTGAGACAGATATCCCAACGCTTAAACATATTATTTTTAATAAAGCTATTTAAATCAGTGACATTAAGCAATGTAATCTTAGGCTAAAAAGTAGGGTTAGAGTTAACCAAATACTTCAGAGATTTAGGCCCGTATTCTGAAACGACGCTCAAGCGTGAATCTTGACTTGAAACTCGATTTAAGCAGATATCTTATTCCAAAACCGCCCCTGAGTACAGATTCATTGATCACAGTTTAGACTTATTCCGAAACGTCACTCAGGTGCGAATCGGCGCTCAAGTAGAGATTTGATCTGTGATCACGCAAGTGACCTCCTGACCACGCTTGAGTAGAGATTTGCTTGTAAAAAACGATGGATTTCTTCAAGGAAGGATCCTTAGATATTTTTGACGACCTCAATAAATAAGATAATTTCATTTTCTCATTCCTGGATTAACTACAATTTGTAATTACCCATAATTAGAAAGAAATTCAGTACTTTAAAAAAAACGAAGTGGGTGGTATGCAAATCTATATGTAGGGGTAGGTATAGTAAACAACACACACTTAAACACCAAGCATAGATTATATCGAGTGCCTCCCTTGTCAGGTTACAATTACGTTCCGTTACAGTTAATAGCATAAATTAACAAATAACAAGATAAAACTTAAATAGTAATAGTTTCAGAGTAATAATTACATTACATGAACAAGTTAAGTATTGAAAGGCTAATTAAACCTTTTCTTGGTGCAAATCCATTGTGTATCGGTTTTTTTTTTACAATAAACACATTGTATCTGCTTGTAATGGAACGTAAAAGTGGTAAAAATGAATTGTTGTAAACGAAAACAAGCTTGATTCATAGACAAAAAGCAAATTCTACTCAAATCTAGTTTGAAACTCGATTCAACTGAGACCCGTTTGATATTCGTTTTAGAATAAGCAACGTACTCAAGAACAGATTTTAGACTCAAGAGTAGATCAGGTAATCACAGTTCAAAGCGCGCTTGAGCGTCGTTTCAGAATACGGGCCTAAGGCCCGTATTCTGAAACGACGCTCAAGCGTGAATCTTGACTTGAAACTCGATTTAAGCAGATATCTTATTCCAGAACCGCCCCTGAGTACAGATTCATTGATCACAGTTTAGACTTATTCCGAAACGTCACTCAGGTGCGAATCGGCGCTCAAGTAGAGATTTGATCTGTGATCACGCAAGTGACCTCCTGACCACGCTTGAGTAGAGATTTGCTTGTAAAAAACGATGGATTCCTTCAAGGAAGGATCCTTAGATATTTTTGACGACCTCAATAAATAAGATAATTTCATTTTCTCATTCCTGGATTAACTACAATTTGTAATTACCCTTAATTAGAAAGAAATTCAGTACTTAAAAAAAAACGAAGTGGGTGGTATGCAAATCTATATGTAGGGGTAGGTATAGTAAACAACACACACATATACACCAAGCACAGATTATATCGAGTGCCTCCCTTATCAGGTTACAATTACGTTCCGTTACAGTTAATAGCATAAATTAACAAATAACAAGATAAAACTTAAATAGTAATAGTTTCAGTGTAATAATTACATTACATGAACAAGTTAAGTATTGAAAGGCTAAACCTTTTCTTGGTGCAAATCCATTGTGTATCGGTTTGTTTTTTACAATAAACACATTGTATCTGCTTGTAATGGAACGTAAAAGTGGTAAAAATGAATTGTTGTAAACGAAAACAAGCTTGATTCATAGACAAAAAGCAAACTCTACTCAAATTTAATTTGAAACTCGATTCAACTGAGACCCGTTTGATATTCGTTTTAGAATAGGCAACGTACTCAAGAACAGATTTTAGACCCAAGAGTAGATCAGGTAATCACAGTTCAAAGCGCGCTTGAGCGTCGTTTCAGAATACGGGCCTAAGAAAACTGTAAAATTCCCCTACAATATATCAGCAGGACAAAGTTACCCTAATTTACAGATAACTTTGGCTCACCGATGTTTTGCAGATTTTTATGGTAATAACTGCGAAAAAACAAAACAACGTTTATAATTTGTGCTAAAAAATTTTTGTAAAGCCACTGAAAATAGAATTCTTCTTCGTATTTAGTGAAACATAAAAGCATAATCGACAAATAACTCCGTGGACAGGGTCAAAATTACCCAGGTTGACTGTACCTTTTTCTCCGTCAAAATAGATCCCTTACAAACTGTATCAACCAACGCACACGAACGACTAAAAGTACGCCGAACCAAAAATCCGCTTAAAACACCGCGCACGCCCGCTGAGCGTAGCGGATTACAGTGCGCGGGTATCCGCGAAAAAATAGAACGAACGACTTATGAGCAGTCACGGCGGATTTTACTCCGCATTAAAAATCGATTCGAAATAAAGGTATGGACCCAGTATTCTCTTTTAAAACGTGTTCTCTTTTGCTTAAACTTCATGTAAATTACAGCATAACGTAATCTCAGAATATTTAAATACTCTCGGATAACAAATGATCGCACACCGTGTGCGTTGAGTCCGCAAGGATTTTGTATTCGCGGAGCGTACTTTTTACTCCGCGTACGTCGTCTGCGCAGGCGTGAAGGGATCTATTTCGACGGAGAAAAAAGTACGCCACGGATAATCGCGGATGAGAAAACGGTGTGCTTCAGCGCTGGCTCGTATGCGAGGCAGCACCAACACTCTTTTCAGGGTTCACCAACACTTTTTTTGACCGATGAGATCACCCTTCCTCACGAGGTGGGTGACGGCCCATACAATTAAGTAAATAACGTTTTAAAATTAAAATTTAATATTGTTTTTAATAACATTAGTTTATAAGAAATTTGTTACTAACTCTAAATGGGCGCTTCGGCCGGAAATAAAATAATTGAATTGAATTAATCCGTCGTCTGCGCACCCCTTAAAGATTGTAAAATCCGTTCCTATCCGACGCGATTCGGGCCGTTTGGTGGGTTGGACCTATATACAGAAATACACACATCAAAAGTGTCTAGGGATCAAGGATTTTTATGCGGATTTCTTGAGATTGAGAAGTGGCTTTGTAATAAATTTATGATTTTATAAATTTATATGGATCCTTTTTGGTGCATTTCATAATTTGAAATAGGAACTGTCAATCAAATTCGAGTAAAAGATGAAAATCAGCTCTCAATATTTTCCCTATAAAAACATACAACGCATTGAAGACATTATTAGTGCTACTGTTTCCCTACTACTGATTAAAACCAACGTTATTATGGAGCGGCGACGTCATTTAAGCAGGGAACAAAATGCTCAGAGCCGTGGGAATGATAGAAGCTGGTTCCCGGCAACGTACTGTGGCTTTAGCTCTGAATACAAGTCAGAGTGTTATCAGTCGACTTTGGACACCTTACCGAAGCACTGGTACCGTGGCTGAGCGCCATGGAGGACGGTATCGCTGCACCACACGGAGACAAGACCGATACTTTCAAATCACAACTCGTAGAGCTCCAACAATAACCGCCATGATGTTAGTCGTGAGGCTTCATCACTCTTCAGGGAACTTAATTAGCGACCAAACAGTCAGAAACCGCTTGCATGAAGTGAACCTTCATTCCCGAAGACCGCTAAGGGTACCACCTATAGCAATGCACAATCGTAGGATTCGATATCAATGGGCTCTTGAACACAGAAATTGGGCAGACGAACAATGGCGTTTCGTGTGCTTTTCTGATGAGTCTCGTTTTGGTATGAGACCGGATACAAGACGTATACGACACTGGAGAACCCCTGGACGCCAACAGCGATTAAAATCCTGCCAGGAAGTCCATCCTTATAGTGGTGGAACCATCATGGTATGGGCGGGTATTTGGATCGGCGGCAGAACTGAGTTGATTTGGATCAGAGGCAACCTCAACGCTCAAATTTATGCTGAGACGATTGTATCAGACGTCATCGTTCCTCTACAAGTGCAAATCGGTCCCTCATTTCAGTTAATGCATGATAATGCACGACCGCACACCGCAAGAGTCGTAAGACAGACTCTCGCCGCAGCTAACATCAATGTCCTGCCCTGGCCTGCTCAGTCGCCAGACTTGAACCCGATTGAGCATGCATGGGATATGCTACAGAGAAGAGCTCTGCCGAATATGGAGGGTATCCAGTCGCAAGAAGACCTTTTTTTGTTGTTGCAACGAACATGGGCGGCCATTCCACAGCGTGATTTGGATGAACTCATTTTGAGTATGCCAAACCGATGTTCTTGTGTTGTTAGTGTTCGCGGTAGAAACACGGATTATTAATTGTTTAAGTTACCCAATAAAATTTTAAAGAAAACTGTTATTTCAGTCTTTTTTTCGAACTTTAATGTTAGTGGTTCAAATGTCAAAAATCCCTTTATTAGGAAAATGGCAAATTTCTTTATTAATGCAAAGGTGACTTGGTTTATCGTTACTGTAGACAAACGAAAACACTTTATTTGATGAATCCTTAAAGAAAATTTTAATTAATATCAATCAGGAGAAAAGTTATTGCAAAAATATATGTTGATCCCTAGACACTTTTGATGTGTGTAGGTAACGAAATCAGATTGGTCTTCAAAACACATCTCCTCTCGGTTTAGACACTTAGCGTCCTATTCGCAAAACGTCCTCTGCCGAAAAAAAGTCCGATTCTCAAATTGTCCTATTCGCAGGATGTCCTATTAGCAAAACGTCATATTCGCAGAATGTCAAGGTTTTCATGACCTATTAATTCACTGATTTACTCGTAAGTTATTATTTACCAAATACAAATAAAATAAAATAAGTGAAGTAAAAAAAATAAAAAACTGAATAAAAAATATAAAAGTAAAAAAAAATTATATAAAAAAAACAAATAATTAAAAAATATATAAAAATAAAAAAATAATTAAATAATTAACAATGTCAAATAATGGAAAAATGAACACAGATACGAATTATTTAAAAAATTCGTCAGTGCAATAAAAACGGGTTCTCCAACAAAAGGTTTCTCAGCAGACACCGGAATGTTTCGTCAGACGGCTCATTTTTTTAATCCAGTAGGTAGGAGGCGGTTTTAGTAAGTAGGGCCAATGACCCGCGGGTTCTTTTCTGCAAGTGCTATGCGACGAGGCACCGCGTTCAGATGGCCTACTAGATGCTTTCGCCTAATAGCATCCATACACTGAAAATAAACGATATTGTTTTTTTTTATGTAATAATAGGGGAACAAACGAGCAGAAAGGTCACCTCAGACGATGGACAACTGCAACACCAGAAGTGTCACCGATGCGTTGCTTGCCTTTTAAATGGGAATAGATCATTCCGTATCTTGGATGTACGCGGAAGTAATTGACGCGAGAAACATACGGTTTTTGAGCGCCATCCATCCAGGTGATGAGCATGGAATTTCGACTTATGACGTGTCGTGCGATGATGAAATTCAGCGGCAGGTTTCTTAAAAAAGTAATTACTTACTTCAAATAAATGGACTGAGTAGTCCGATAGTATTCAGTTTAAGTTGCTTTGGTCATTGATGTCATTAACTCATTCAATGCCACCGACACGCCTGGCGTGTTCAGGCTAAGCTAAGTCTCTATGCCAAGAACACGCCTGGCGTGTTTTCAATGTTTTGGTACTTTTTCTCAAACTAGGCCATATTTACTGTTCAAATTTTTTGTACATCATTTTTAAGGTACAGGCTATGGCATATTGAAGCGGCCACCTAAAAAAACTAGTTATAATTTTTCACGAAAAAAAGGTGTTATGTGGTGCCGAGAACACGCTCGGCGTGTTCACTTACTAAAGCTGCCCTTAGGTTCCCAAACTTTTTTATTCGATTGAACGCTTCGCTAATTTTGAAGTTATAAGCTTGCGATGTGTGATTTTGAACCGACTTCAAAAAGTAGAAAGTTATCAATTTGTCGCGTTTAAATACAGGGTGACCTGGAATGGACGCACCAAATCTCAAAATAAATATTTCGAGATGCAACTTTAACGATTTCTTTAATTTTTATTAAAGTCTCATGTGGCGTGTAAATTAAAATATCCATTTAAAATACTTGGCAACGCTCACGTCATCACATTATCTGTATACGCGATGCCATTTATCGAAACGATAGTAGTATTCGTAGTGATAAGCTGAAAAATCACTTATCTCAAAACACAAACGCGCGCGCTTCTTTAAACTATTCGTTGAATAAACAAGTGTCTTTTAAGGTAGATATTTTAATTTGCTCGAAAGTAGAAATTATCATCTGAGGTCATCATAGCTTTGTGCCTCCTCAACGGACAAGAGTCTTTTCACCTCCCCACACATCGGAAATAAAAATGAAGTCAGGAGATCTAGCAAGACACGGTATCAAGCCTCCGCTCACATTCCACTTAGGTATCACACACTACAGTTCTCGTCGAACTTTTAGTCCGCTCTGAAGTTGTCTTGAGTCCCACATTCCTATTTTTTCCTATAAAAAAAAGGTATTGCTAATACGCGAATCTATTCAGTGGACTAGAAGTTTGACGCGAACTTAACCTAATATTATAATAATCAATTACTGATCTTACGAAGGGAGCTCCATCGTGCAGTCATAATATTGTCCTAATAAAATTTTAACAAAAAAAAAAACCAACTTCAAAAATAATATTCCAAAACAAAGCACTAAAAAGTAAAGAAATAATTATGTAATCACACCGACACCGACTCCAACAATAACAATAATTGTACCTACATTATAATATCGTATAAGTTTTAGAAGAATACGCAATTATTTCTTTACTTTTTAGTGCTTTGTATTGGAATAGTATTTTTAAAGTGGTTTTTTTTTGTTAAAATTTTTGTTTATTTCTTGATTTTCAGTGAATAGTTCTTATTTATTTTATACATCGAAAAAGTATCGTCCAATTGCTCCTAAGAATTGAAGAGTTCCGTTACTTTGTCATGGATCCCATAATCAGAACCTAACACTCATCAAACTATTCTTGAAGTATATCCTTTCCAATAAACCCACACGGTTTCAAATAAAAAAAGAATTATCAAAATCGGTTGGCGTAATATTGAGTTACCCGTCCATTTGTCGCGCATTTTGTCTATCTAGATTTAAGACTTATATGGATTTTCCATGGATGCCACTGTCATAACTGGACCAAATTAAAGTGGGACCACACGGGCACCATCAGCTTTCAAATAGATAAAGAATTATCAAAATCGGTTGGCGTAATATTGAGTTATTCGTCCATATGTCGCGCATTTTGTCTATCTAGATTTAAGACTTATATGGATTTCCCATGGATGCCACTGTCAGAACTAGACCAAAAAAATGGGACCATTCGGGAAGCACCAGCTTTCAAATAAAAAAAGAATGATAAAAATCGGTTCACCCAGTCGAAAGTTATGAGGTAACAAACATAAAAAAAACAGACAGTCGAATTGAGAACCTCCACCTTTTTTTGAAGTCGGTTGAAAATAAGATTGACTTTGAGTCGTCGCCTCATTTGTGCTAGCACACGAGTTTCTTTCAAGAACTTCGAGCATATCAGTACCAATACTACTCCCGCTACCTGCTGCGGTAAAGGCCTTGCTTGCGCCCCACGTAAATTTCACCACTAACACATACTCGGCATGGGTCATTGTTGCAATAACACACACGATACGATAAATAGATATATGGGTTTTCGCACGATAAGAGATGCATGCCGTTACTGACTGAATACCAATTATTTGTTATTGTCGGGCTAACTGAGAAGTGTGGGGTTTTATCCTGCTTCGCCTTTCGGTGTTTTACATTTGGCAATTGACGATGTCTAAAATGTGTCTAATGGCACACCTGCTGGTTCACTTTTATGTGCTAAGATAACTACGATGTTGACTAAGTTTTATTGCACCCATAATATGTATCGCTATTGTTTTCCAGTTTTAAAAAATGGTAGAAGGCAATTTATTTCATTTAAATATTTTGAAGGTAATTCATACGTATGTGGTTAGGTAAGGCCACCCAACCAACAATACGATAATACGAGATTAATAATGTAAACAAACTTTCCGCAGTTCAAAGCTTTAATCGGTTTAATAATTTAAATGAATTCATTCATTCATAGACTAACTTAAAAAGTATTGTCACTCAATATAATAATAAAACGGATGTACTTGCACAATAAACAGTTCCAATGTTACAATTCACAGTAACCGCAAACTTTTTATTGATGCATGGGGGTTTTGGTGAAACAAGTTTGAGAACCAAGTATTTATAATACATTCATTATAATACATTTACTTACCATAAAATCTATTTTCCACCATAATTCCAAGTAGCAAAACTCACGACACTATTTTAGACACCTTTATTTTTGCACAGTACAAGAAATACTAACCGGTAAACATAGTTTGAACCGAAAAATAGCCGTTTAAAGAATTTTACCTTTAACCAGTGCCAAGAACACGCGCGGCGTGTTCACTTTTTTTCCCAAACGCAATGCCGCGAACACGCATAGCGTGTCCGCAGTTTTATATGGCGGCATCTCGATGAACTTCAAGAAAATCTTGGTGGCAGTGAATGTCGACTCTCCATATTTGAGTAAAGTTTTTTATAAATGTCCTAGGCCTAGCGCACGGCAAAATAGTTTTATATTTAGAGTCTGCAACAAGTACAACAGCACTTACAGTTACATCGACATATTTCATGAAAGAATAGAACGATTCCGTGGCTTATTGAAAAGGCCAGCAGATCTTATCTAGTAAATCTTGCTTCACTAGTTACAGCATGCAAACAAACATACTTGATATCTTTATGATTGTGTTGTTCTGATAGCCTTTTTCTTTTTGATCGCAATGTTGTCTAGATCATTACTTTATGTATTGCCCAACAGTGAGAACATTCAATGTTAATGTACTATTTTTTATTTTATGTACTTTTTTTTTACCGGTCTAACCCCCCTCTGTCTAAGTATGTCGTCTTTAAGTCGTCATGTATGAGATTGATATAAAAATGGTAATAAAAACGTCAATCATTCTGTAATAAATAAATTCGTTATGTTGTTTAATAGTAGCTGTTTGTTTTCCTTAATAAAGAAAATGAAAATAAATAAAATATTAAAAAAATAAATCAACAAAGTATTACATACCTTGAAAAGTTATCTATAACCCTAAGCCGGTTTAAAAATATGGGGCCTTTGGTAAGTTATGTTATGATAAATGATCAATTTATTTGGTCATGAGAACAATAGGACATTTTGCGAATAGGACAATTTGAGAATCATACTTTTTTTTAACTGAGGACGTTTTGCGTCTAAACCCTCCTCTCCTCTCCGCTTCGGCGGAAACCGGGCCTTTTAATATAGTTCTTCAAGAGGGGTTCAAAAATGTTTCAGCAGGGTCGACAACGACCCGGCATATCTTGCATCCGCCAATAAGGACCGTTCATTCCTAAACACGCGTATATGCTCGCTTTAGGAAGTACTTGTGGCGCTCACAGGCGCGCTCTTTGCCACCACGTAGTGTTTGATGCTCTGTTTGCCACAGACAACGCGCCTATGCGCTCGTATAATCCATAACTCACCACTACCGGGTAGGGCGAATAAGCCGCAATAGGCCCGTTCATGCACGTTACGCACTCTCTTGCACCGCGGTGTTGTCAGTGAGTGGTCCAAGACTTGTTTTTTGTTTTAATCCTTACTATGATGGATTTCATAACGCATCCTTAGCTAAAGTCTATGTGTATGATTACTAAAATAAAAAAAAATGATATAAATGTCAATAACTTTTATTTTAGTTAAACAAAGAAATGTATATATAATATAATTATATATATTTTAATGAATAAAATTATTCCTTAAAAACAGACATCTCGGCCTATGCGAGAGACAGACACCAAGTTCCCATCGTAGCCGAATTATGGCAAATTAACATAAAAAAGAATGCAGATGGTCCAATAACTTAATTTGTTGTATTCCAAGTTACCCGGTTGGGTATTATTTAACAATAAACATATTTCCATTTATTTCCATGTGTGATGTTGATGAACAATGGATAGGCGGATAAAAGTATATGTCATGCTATCGAAGTACACACGCAAAATATGAAACTGGACCATCTTTCTCGCACTTCCTTATAAAACTTCGCTCCTTATGAAAAACATTAAAAGTTTCGAAACCTTCGAATGTGGTCAAGAGGCGCCATAAATAAAGCTGAAGCTCGAATGTAATGATCTCATAAATCATTATAAAAAATATATCACAGCAATTTTAATTAGCCCAACAGTAACTGTATTACAGAAGAAGGTCAAATAAAATAATCTTCTACAGGGAAAGAAATGCTCTCAGTCCATTACGATTACAACAATTTAATCCGATAGGTATATTGATCAGTTCATTTACCGACCACTTAATATAACATTATTAGATACGAGTAAATATATCGTTTACAACGAGTATGTATATAGGTTGTTTTGAATGTATGCACACGTGTTGTGAAGTCGAAGGCTGAAGGCGATCCATGCGAGTCGGGGGGAAGGGTGCGGCGGGCGCAGACGCGCGGGGAGGGGGTCGGTACTGGCGGACAATAAATACAGCGCGGGAGAGGCCGCACTAAGTGCTCAGAGCCACCTGGTTCAGAGCCAGCTGGAGCGCTTCCTTGTGTTCGTTGCTCAGCTGCATGAGGCACGAGTTGAATAGCTCGGCATTACTCTGTAAAGAAAAAAAAAATGTTTTAGTTAAAAAAGATAATATAACATGGCTCAGTAGCCACACACACCCATTGCTAAATGCATTCAAGTCAATGCTGTGAGTGTCGTAGACTGATAATCAGAGGTGGGAAGTCGGTAGTTTTTTTTTTGTACTCGCATCGAAATGTTGATATTAATATGGATCTTCCCGGGATTTTTAATGGACAATCCCGTGTAGCCAAATTTATAACAATTATATAATAATAGAAACTTCAGATACAGGGTG
The DNA here is from genome assembly GCA_947369235.1 of Udea olivalis. Lineage (NCBI taxonomy): Eukaryota > Metazoa > Arthropoda > Insecta > Lepidoptera > Crambidae > Udea > Udea olivalis. The sequence continues at coordinate 17,486,537 of OX376342.1, forward strand.
GTCCAAACATACACGTCAATATTTATTTTTAGCTTCGTCACACTCAGGAGTATCTAAAATACCCCATGTTTGTTACCCGATTTTTTGTAGTTTTCGAGTTATGATTTTTTTACAAATTTTCGAAAATCACTTTCTGGGTAGAGTCACTTATTCGGACACTGTAGCGCGATCTGTTGAGATAAATAAATGAATTTGTTTATTTATTTGATGAATAATAGCGATCGATGATCCTGAAGAATTAAAATCCATAACGCTTATAACTCGAAGTTGAAAAATTTTGAAATGCTGTTTTTTCCCTGACTGAAGAAGGCAGTTTTTAAAAAAAAATACCTAAAATTTTACATCCAAATATTTTTTATAAACTTCACTTCACTCATTAACTAATTACAATGTAAATATCAATAAGTTACTTTAACGGTATCATACCTAAATTTTTATTCAAAATGTCAGAAGTGTAAAATCCAAGTTATCTGTGTATCAACTAAAACTAAAGCAACTAAAGTAGTTAAGTGACGAACATTTGCGTTTGTAGTGCGTCTGGGTGTTATCATCTATTTAAGTATGCATTTAGAAATATATACGTGTATAGTCTCTTGACAGCCGTACAAGCTCTGCTTAGTTTGGGGTCAGGTGATCTCAGTGTAAATTATAATTAACAAACTGCCCCAACAGACTTCGTTCTGTCATATGTTTCAAAGCGTTATCATTTTACACTATTTTTTACATATTACACTATTATTTTTCACTGAATTTTTTTGTTCAATCATCTCAAATATAGTCTATAACATTTCTGCATAGTTTAGCTTTCTGTTATTGAAAGAATTTTCACGATCAGATCAGTAGTTTCAGAGCATTCAACACAAACAATGAAATCTTTCTTTTTAACCTCTGGAATGCTATAGATCCGCGCAAAAATGAACTCCCAACTGCTGCGATTTCTTTCAGGCACGCGACTGCGCGCGCACGATGTCGCTACGATATCTCAAAATTCAAGGCTTCAAGCTGACAACTAATCAAGTCTTAGACACAAGACAAAGCAGGTAGGGGTGGTTGATTAGATCTGAGACAAAGCATTAATCTTGGCGATTCTACAATGGGGAATGCTCTGAAGAGTTATTCCAGTTTATTCCACCAGACGTGGAACGCTCTCCCAGCACATGTGTTTTCTTCCTCGTATAGTCCCGGGTTCTTCAAGCGAGGCGTGAAAAGGCATTTCTGCAGGCCTTCAAGGTGAGGATGGCCTGCCCAGTGATTCGTTTGAATGACTGGGCTTGTCAACCTCACGACCGCTTTCTATCAGGTGGAGTGAGGTCATCTTGACGGACAATAAAAAAAAAAAGGCTATGCCGTAATGCGCAGCGTGTCACCTGTATCTGGCGCACGAGCGCGACCATCTGCGCGAACACGGCGTGGTCGGCGGGCACGGCGTCGCGCAGGAAGGCCTCGGCCAGCACGCGCAGCACGTGCGCCGGCGCGCCCGCCGCCGCCAGCGCCGCGTGCGCGCCCGCCGCCAGCTCGCACAGCAGCGCGTACACGTGCGGCGCCTCCTCCGCGTCCTCCACCACGGGCAGCCAGGTCAGCCTGCGGGGCAACATCACTATGAGCACGCCATGTACAAAGTACACTAGGCCTTTATTGGCCCAACACACTCGACAAAGAAAAAAATACACAATTTCAAAGGCACGGTCAGAAAAATTAAAAAAAACAAGATAGTTATACGTAGGAGCGCATCACATATGTAGTTTTTACTACCTTCATCAAAAAAGAATGCTCGTCAGGATCTGAGCAGTAAACGAATTCAGGGATAAAAATTACTCCCACTGGGTTTTTTCTCGTTTAATTTTCAATGGTTCAATTTCTTAGGTTTTTCAACACAAAATGGATTCAAGTGCCTATGATAAATATAGTCAGTCAATTTACAATTGCAAAGGGAATCCAATCCCGCATTTACGGGATCCCGCACATAATTTGCGGGATTACTCATGCGGAATCCCGCATATTTGCGGGACAGAAAAATAAAAGATTTTAACGAAAATTGACTCGTTCTAACATTTTCGTTATTTTAAAATCCAAATAACCTCAACCTCTCGTCAGTCCGGCCTTTTTCGGCAAATATGCGTGTCTGTCACGGGGTTTTTTGACATTCGAAAGACAGGGGTTTGGGTTTGGATTTTCTCTTAAACTAATTGGAATAGGGTATTTATACTACACCTGCTCGGAAAGTACCTTGATACTTTATCAAATTTACGGTAGAAAGTACGTCATTGCATATCGAACAAATATGCGGGGAGAAAACGCATCTGAGCGGGAGAGAAAAGTGTATGAAAATCCATTTCTTACGTGGTTTTTATTTTTTTATTTTGGGTAACCTAAATCAAAAGCCAAAAAGTTTTTACAGTGAGTTTTTATCTCCAAGTTCGCAAAATGACACTGGCCACTAGCTGTGTGTCTGATGGTGTCGGGCTGGCAGTGCGACCCTGCGGCGGCAGAATAAACAATTTGAAAAAAGAACATGTGAAAATTGCAGACGCAATTGGCGCCATTTTCAATTTGTGTGTTGTTTGAGGATTCAGTTTTCGTAGAAAGTAAAATAAAACTATCAAAATAATAAGTAGTGATAGTGATGATGAAGATTTTTTAACTCCGCCGCAGTTGAAGGAAACAGCAAAAATAATAAAGAAAGAAAAAGTGTTACATTAAGCTTCACTAACTGCAACAATTTCAATATAAATTTCAATTAGTAAAGATTTAGTTTTTTATTTTCCTCGTAGGTGTAGTATAAAGCACTATGTATCACTCGAGAGAAAGTAATCGGTCTCTTTCTCCTCTCTGTGAACAATGTACTATTGTAATAGTACGATAACATTCGTAATGAAATAATCTAGCTATTTCTGTACATTAAGGGTATTGCGTGGTTCCGCGTTCCGGCATACGAAAGGTTAATTCTGCCATTCAAATGATTTGTTACTTTAAAATAATAAGTTTAGTGGAGGGTACCTATAATTATACTACATGTCGGAACTAAACTTCACTAAAAATTTATTGAAAAGTATTGTTGTTATATACTTGTATTACATTCATATCTTTGAATGTTTACGCAATGAATAAAATCCAAACCCTTGACGTCGCCATACATTTTTTTCTCACAATACTTGTTTAAAATATTCACACCCAAGAATAAAAACACTTCAAACCCAAGGTCTCATGTTTCTTGTTATTAAATAGTGATTGCACAGCTTTAGTGGCTATGATTGTATGTAAACAGTGAGGACGTTTACTACTCAAGTCTCAAATAAAACACAGGGATAATGTCCCATGATGTGTACATCCATAAATATTGCCGCGGGATTGGCGACCTCAATCCCGCAGGCCTGCGGGATCGCGATTTTGATGCGGGATTGGATTCCCTATGCAAGTAACCAGCAACCCAATTTCAAATTTTATATAGGGTAATTTGATGTATTGAAACTCACCAGTGCCTAATAATTTCGTCCCTGTTGATCTGAGAGTGGTTATACTTTATAATCTTGGTAACAGCTGATATAGCATTCTCCGTAGCGTTCAGGTTCTCCACCGATCTCGCGTTGGGCATGCTGATGAGCGCGGCGAGCAGCGGCACGGCGCGCGCGCAGGCGGCCGCGAAGGCGCCGCCGCCGCACTGCGCCAGCACGCCGCAGCCGTACGCCGCCGCCTGCCGCACCTCCGCCTCCGCGCTGCTCAGCCCGGAGAGCATCGGCTCCAGGAATATGTCTTGGTACTTCACGCATGCAGGGCCTGCGGACGGACGGAATGCGTTAAAATATTGTGTGACCCACTGCTGCACTAAACAATGCATAATTTTACGAACAAAATATCTACTTTTTTATTGTTTGCATGCTGAGATTACCTGTTATCTTAAGAACAGTTAGAATAAGCTATATAAATACCCAAATGTACATGTAACACTGTTTTTTATGTTGAGACATAAATAAATAAATAAATGCTACATTAGAATTAAGAGCGCCTTTCGTACTGACCTGCAATAAATAAATAACAAAAGGGGCGAATAATTACAGTCATATTTTATATCTTTTCTCTGTATACAAAAAATGTTAGCTCCTTATAAGCCAGGGGCATCTCCTAAACACCTAGACCCGAGCCAATTCAGAAAAGATAGTTTCCTGAATTGACTCGACCGATCAAATAAGTAGGTCAAGGCGAGAAACCGCGCTACAACGCACTACGCCAATCGTGTCAAATAAAAGAGTCACCTCCAAACTCTATGACGTCATCGAAGATGCATATCGCCCACTGGCGGTCGGCGTAGGGCCGGCCCGGCGCCAGCAGCTGCACCAGGTGCGGCAGCAGCGTGTCCAGCTGCGGGAAGAAGTCCGCGCGGTAGGCGGACAGCAGCGCGTGCAGCACGTCCGCCACGCGGGAGAGCCCGTACACGTCCTCGTTGTCTTCGTCGGCTAGCTGCTCTTCGACCACCTGGAACGATGAGGGAAATGTGAGGAGAACTTCGATATTAGAATTTTCCAATAATCATTTTAACGATAAAGATAGTAAAACAAGAAAAAACTTCAAAAAAATAATTTGGATCCGGCTTGACATAATTGTTTTTTTGGAAAAGTGAGGCGAACTACCATCTCACACAACTTTATTATAATTTCCATCATAGTATAATCCATGAATCTGTTGAAAGTTACTCCAAATTGATAATGTAATTATTTTGTAATATATTTTGATGCATATAAAAACATCAATCCGAAACAACAACTTTACGCTTTGCTATAGGCATCAGTTACCGGTAAATAAATAGACAAGAGGTTTATCTTATACCTCATCATAATCCTCATCTGCGCGTTTTTGGCGACGTTCAGTAGCGCGTTCAAAGTGTTCGGTAAGAAGTTTGTTCAGTATACGTAGCACCTCTGCCATCATCTCGTCTGGCAGGCAACCAGCGCCAAGAAGCTCGATGCACTAGAAAAATAAATAAAACATTTAAGTTTATTGTTCATGCGTGGCATCTTATACAATTATATTCAGTTAAAATTAATTAATAATGATCCTCCTTCCGATCTTACACAGATTATGCTTAGGTAGGTGTCACTTCCAAAAAGTTTAAATACTATATGCAAATTCAGTATCAGAGCCTTCCCAAGTCAACCGTAAATAGTATTTGTGTGGGAAAGGCATTTGCTGCTCATAACATATCATCACGACTTTATACCAAACAGGTGAGTCAGAGCCAAGTGGCAGTGCCGACATGGTGAACGGAAAATTCAGAGACCCACTTTTCACCAATGGCATTTGCTGCTCATACATTTAAAAATGTAGCAATTGAATTTTCAATTAATTTAACATACCTTAGCGAGACTGTTGAGCAGCTCAACCTGCACCTCCTGCTCGGGCTCAGAGTCGATGGCCTTCAGCAGTTCCGGCAGGATGTAGGCCCACATGCCCTGGATGTACTGCGGGCCGCGGATGCGCGCGCACTCCAGCAGGTAGGGCAGCGACTCGGCCGCCGCGGTGCGCACGTTGTCGTGGAAGTAGAACTTCAGCATCGGCACCATCAGCTTGACCACGTCCTCCGCGTACTCCGCGAACGCTTCCTTGAGTTCGCGCGCGTAGCAGACCAGCATGTCGCAGGCGGAAGCTTTGTCTTCTAGACCTGGATTTTACAAAGTTATCAATACATATTAGTTTTGAAACTAATAAGCAACTAGGAATCTAAAATATGCCATTATATATAATATATAGGGAACTCTAAAATGTACCATAAGAATGTGACGACAATGATTACCTTGCCGTAACTCAGTCAAGCACTAGCCCGGGAGGTAAAGGATTTCGTTACTAATTTGTACCCACATTTGAGGATTTATTGTGATTAATAACATCATTACGTTATTGTTTCCCAGCGTTCTTATTGTGTACAAATTAATGAATTTTGGTATGCAATCTTATATCCTATCTTATTTTGTTTAAACAGATTGAAATTATTTTACTTTCAAATTTTTTTCAAACAAAGAACAAATATTAATTTGAGTAATTGCTGTAATCTAGTTCATGGTGGTGTACTGTGAAGTGAAACTTTCAAGTGTGCACACTAAAGAAGTAAGAATATCATTACGCCTGCTTAAATAATGACCATAATCTGCACTAATATGAGAGGAAAGATTTGTTTGTTTGTATTGAATAGGCTCCGAAACGACTAGACTGATTTTAAAAATTCTTTAACCAATATAAAGCTACATTATCCGGGAGTGACATAGGCTATATTTCTTTAATATAGGCTATATTTTGACGGGAAAGACAGTCTACGCGGGACAGCTAGTTAAAACAAAAAACAAATACTTACCAGCAGTTTTGATTCCAAAGTTCTGTTGCTCGCCCAGGGTGACAAAGTGCCAGTCAAGGTCCCCTTCAATGGACTCGAGGTCCTCGTTGTCCAGCAACGCGACCTCTGGCTTCATGGCCGCCGTGCGCATCACGGGCTCCATCACCATTGGCAGGTACTGGGCGAACTTCTTGCCTATGTAAACATAACAATTATGAAATTAATTTAAATTCTCCAGATACAATTCATAAGAAGAATATTTCCAACTTTAAGTTCTTACTACTGAATCTATTCTCTAACTTCAATGTAAATAGGTTTGTGAATTTATGTGCTTACCCATAATTCTGCAGATACGCGACCAGGCGGATATAAGGTATGAAGTCTGAGGGTCGTCAGCAGGCAGCTGCTCGCCTTCCGTGTGCGTCTTCAGGAGCAAGTCCATCACTTCCGAAGCGTCAGACATGAACTTCTCTTCACCTACAGCCAGACCTGTGCATGAAAAAAATTAGGTGTTAAGTTTATGGCTAGCTTATCTATATTCATCAGATACTACCAGCCACAGCGCCCAAAGCCCATACAATATCGAATAGCATCAATACAAGTGAAATGGATGACATTTGTATATACCATAAAAAGAAATTTATTCAACCTTTCATTTCAAGGTCACCATACAAAATCACTTGAACATTGTCATTATTTTTTGTATGAAAACATTAAAACTAAATTTTCGCTTACATGTTACTTCATCAGTTACAGAGTTTGCCATAATCGTTTTTGTAAGTCTTTTGATAATCACCTTTTATAAACCCAGTTATTCACTTACATTGTTACCATTCGCATAGCAGAAAACAAAGCACGCTGCATTAACACGTCAAGTAATTCGACACGCGCTAGTGATAGTACACATCATTACTTTTAATAACCACTATTACTGTAGAACTGTTTGACTCATCCTTCATAAAAATAATAATTGTTGTTTTTAGCTGGTCTGTTGGTAATTAATCATACAACTTAATATCAGATTTATTAACAAAATTATAGATAAGAGCATCGCTCACCGATAAGGCTGACGCACTCAATAGTCTTCCCCCGCAGCATCTTGAACTCGTCGGTGACGGCGTTGGCGATGATGTACTTGAGGCACGGCATGAGCCGGTCGTAGTACACCACGAAGTCCTTCTCCACGGTGTCGGCCACCGACGCGATCGTCGTCACGATCTGCTCCAGCACCAGCTTGGTGCCGCGCTCCAACAGCTGCGACAATTACAACTTTAAGTCTCTCGAATGCCTAGAGATTTATTGCAGTATTCAATGACCTATAGATGTGAAGAACCAACTTAAATTGCAATTTAGATTTTAAACCTGATATTTATCGACCTATTATTATTAATGTAAATGTAAATTTCCCTGCAAGGGAGGCCCGGGAAATGGGTGAAATGGCCCACAACAAGCAGACCGACCACTCGGCCCACTGCCAGCGTCACCAGTTGAAAATAATAATAAATATAAATTTGACGACACGATTGGCGTAGTGCGCTGTAGCACGGGTTCTCGCCTTGATTTCCGTAGTGTTCCGGGTTCGACTCCCGGTCGGGTCAATTAAGGAAACGATCTTTAATGAATTGACTCGGGTCTGGGTGTGCTATGAGACGCCCCTGGTTCATTTCCTTGAGTGGTACCTCGTAACACAGGGATATTAATCCCTACTTCGAGACCACTACAAGAGGTGTGTTGTCTGGCGCATATTATTACATATTAATATTATAATTAATTTCTGGAAAATATTGACAATGTAATAAAATCAAAGCTAGTTTTATTTTCTATCGTATCTTTTAGTTAATACTTCCGAAACGTAAGTTTGCGGTTGTTCAAGATGAGGTAATAATAATTTTTAGAGTTTAAGTTAGATAATATAATACCTGATAACCCAGGATGTTAAGTAAGTACATTGTCAATATCAAGATTTTCTTATTATGTGGTAAGATAAAATATATTAGACTTTAATAATTTATAGGTATGTATGTGAACTGAGATCCATGACTTCCTATTTTTTAGGAGGAAACGGAGCAAATGCCACATTTACTATTCCAATTTTATGGAAGTGATGTAACCAAGGGTAAAGTCATATCACTAACGAACATCGGGGCATGTTGTTGTTGGAGTGTTTGTTGTAACAGTGATATTTGGTTACATACCTCATTGAATTTGGTAGTGAGGATTACTTCCAGCTTGTTCATTAGAGGGTCGAGGTACAAAGTTAAAATTGGCTTTGGACAGTCTTCACTGAAGTTAACCAAAGCAGCAGCTGCGTGTGCCTGTATACAAAAGAAGGTCATTGTCAAAATCAACTCATAGTAAGATTTAAAAAGAAATTGAGTACATTATTTTCCTAACATACATATAGGCTAAAGTCAGTAAATTACGAAGATGTTGTATGTCTGTGAACTGAGATCCATGACTTCCTATTATTTAGGAGGGAATGGAGCAAATGCCACATTTATTATTCCAATGTTATGGAAGTGATGTAACCAAGTGTTAAAGTCATATCACTAACGAACATTGGGGTATAACAACAATAGCATTTAGTTATATTTTGCAACAAAATAAAGTATTTGAACACTTAAAAGTTACTAGCTACACTAGCTGTTGAATATCCTGAAAGCGACAGTCAGCAGTAAGGACTAGCTGCTTCTCATGCACTTTCATCAAAAAATAAATTAGCTTTGGCAGTCAAATAAAATTTCATCAGCAATAGGTTGTGACCAAATGCTCATAGTTTGAACTGTACACTGTACACACAAAAACAAAATAATGCTATGTTTTATTACCTGCACACGGGGATTAGCATTGTCATCAAGCACCATAAGCAGTCCAGGTACAACTTTGTCGTGAAATTTCTTTTCGAATATAGGCGCGAAGTCGGTGGACATCTGACCGACGGCGTTACAAGCTGCGTAACGAACACGTGGGTGCTGTGGACAAAGCAATTATTATTAGAACTTTTTTACTCAAAGTATTTTAAGAAGGGGCTAGTGAACAGAAGACAGTGACAGAAGCTAGTGTCCAATAATCAACTCACAGGATCCGTCAGGTACTTGAGCACAGCGGACACCACTTGATCCAGCATCTGCTCCATCTGCTTGTGGCAGCCCTCGCCGGCGGACGACACGGCCATGAGCGCCGCGTGGCGCCGCCGCCAGTCCTCGGAGCTCAGCATCTCCGGCACCTGGCTCACGATCAGGCCCAGCATGATCTTGCCGCCTAGCCCGCAGCACATGCGGTCCATTGCTGATTCTGCTGCTACGTAATTGCTAAAAGAATATCAAACTTTGATTAGCTAGAGGTCATTATTTTTAGGAAATAGCAAAGAAAAATGGTGATCCCCTCTCAGTTCAATACTGACCAAGTCAAAAAAATAAGCTTCCAACTAATAATTAAAAGTATGTTAGCAAGGGACTGACATCCAAACCTATAATAAATCTGGATGTTAATTAACTTGTTATTACTCTAGTATGATTCAGCAAAGCCTCACTAGAAAATGAGGCCAACTAAGTGAATCTTACAAAAAAAATACAGAAGCTGTTTTCTTCAGCATAAGAAACATTTCAGAGCAATGAGAATCCATATAAGAGGAGACAAAATAATTATGAATATGACAAAATAATTTTGATACAACTTCAGCACCCCACAGCAGCAACATCAGCTTGCCCAAGTCAACAGAGTGCAATGGCATAGATTTAGCCTTTAGCACTAAAGGTCGTGGGTTCGAACCCCACACATGACAACCATTTGTGTTTGTTGTGTGTCTGGGTGTTATTATCTATTTAAATATGTACTTAGACTTATTTAAGTAATGTGTATCAGACTCCGACTCCCATATAGTACAAGCTCTGCTTAGTTGGGTATAAAAGAAAATAAAATAAAAAAAAACCTGAAAAAGCAGTAAAAACAATCAGTTCTCACTCTTCATTGTCGTCATCAGCGACGTCGTCCTGCAGCGACCACTCCGGCTCGTCCTCCAACTCGCACATCATCTCGAGCACGAGCGGCGTGAGCAGCACGATGGCGTTGGGCACTTGCTTGCGCACCATCGCCGGCGCCGTCTCGCACAGCGTCACCATCGCCTCTAGCGCCAGCTGGCGCCAGTTGTCCTCGGCGTCGGCTTGGCCTACCACCTGCCGGAACATCGAAGGTTATGAACACACAAATACCTTGTTAAGTAATAATTAATATCCTACTCTTGGACGCAATATATCTACACTAAATATTAAAAAGAGGAAAGATTATTTTTTATGTAATGGATAAACTTGCAAACTACTGGAATAATTTATTATTTTTTCAGTTTAAGCAAAGCCACATTACCGCTTCTTGCGAAAAGTTAGTTTTTTTTAATCTCTCTATTGCAACGCCTTATCTTTTGATATTCAAGCTAATTATAAATATGTTTGTTATAATATGTAAGCGAGGGACTGACATCCAAATCTATTATAAATCTGGATGTTAATTAACTCGTTTATAATTTAGTAAGATTCAACAAAGCTACACTATAAAATGAGGCCAGCAAAATAAATCTTACATTAAAATTTTTTTTATATGACTTCTGCAAATAGTAACTTGGGAAAACAGTAATTATTCCAAATATTCCAAGGGGCAAAGCGATCAAAAGAAGACCCTTCACCGGGAAAATATAAACACAGTGTTACATGGCGAGATTTTGATTCAGATTAAATGGTTTTTCAACACTAGGACGCTAGTCGCAAATTCTATTCTAACAACAATAATTCCTGCCAGGATTGAATCAAATATCATACGAATTATAACAATCATTAGAACATACAGAAATTTCAGAGTATTTTATAACAAACATACCTTTATGCACACTTGGAAGATCATTTCCAATTGTGACCTCAAGAATTTTGGAGTAGATTCTGCCAGTTCGATCAACACTTTCAATGCTGAGTCATCTTCAGCTTTCTCAATTGACTGCACAACTACCTGTAAACAAATACAACAAAATAATTTTCTGAACATTGATCTAATACCTGAGTAGAAAAGATAGAAAAATAAATAATAAACATGTGTATCGAGATGTACTATCAAACTCCGCCCTATCGATAGGTCCGGTGTTAGCGAAAATCCCAAATTTGATATTGCACTTTCTGGCAGTAACACATTTCATTCTGAAAAGTGCACGTAAATTAAGTGCTGTAAGTTCGAGAAACACAAATTTTCAACTTCCAGGATTCGAACCCACAATCCTGAGATTGCGGCCTTGTATTTATCCCACTGAGCCATCAGGCTATGTTACATAGTGGATGAATTAAGCTTATATCAATGCTGATTAACTCAATGAATGGAAAATCGATGATTTCGAAAAGTTTTGTTCTATAAGTTGATTACAACCCCAAGCTTCCTCACCACTCGTGATGAGAAAGTTTCCGGGCGGATGTAATTCAATGCTCCCAACCTAACGATTTTGACCACTCAAGGTGCAGTTATAAAAATTGGGGTATACAGACCTGCATGAACGGCAGCAGGACATCACCAAAATGTTTCTGAATGGCAGGTTCCTTGTCATGCAGCAGGATAAAGGCGCCGACGGCCTTCACGGCCTGGATGCGCAGCGCGTCGGACTCTGTCGGCTGCAGCGCGGACAGCAGCATGCGCTTGATCACGTCGAGGTTCTGGTTCTGCTGGTTCCCAAACACGCCGGGAACAGATCTGTACCCATAGGTAACTATTTAGATGCAGGTTGTTTATTTGCTATCCTAGATTTATTTGTTTCTGAGTTTTAGTTTACACAGTAAATACAGTAATGCTAACAAACTTCCTACTTACTAACTGTCCGTCAGTGGCGTAGACACGCGGGCGATCTATGTATATTTTGACGGGAAAGCTAGTCTTTCCCGTCAAAATATAGCCTAAATAAAAAAAAATATAGCCTATGTCACTCTTTGATAATGTAGCTTTATATTGGTGAAAGAATGATTAAAATCGGTCCAGTAGTTTCGGAGCCTATTTAATACAAAGAAACAAGTCTTTCCTCTTGATCGAGACAGATGATGCAGGTGTATGAACTTCTATTATTTTTATTTTGCGGAGCTGCTTCATCAAGGCCTTATTAAGACAAGGGATTATGTACTTTTTTCTCAAACTGTATTGAGCAACGCACACGACAGACTAAAAAGTACGCCGAACCAATAATCCGCAGAAACACCACGCGTCCGGCCGCGGAGCGTAGCGTGGCATAGCGGATTAAAGTGCGCGGGCGTCCGCGCAAAAAATAGAACGAACTATGAGCAGTCAACGCACACGGCGGATTTTACTCCGCGTTAAAATCGATTCGCAATAAAGGGATGGACCCAGTATTATCTTTAAAAACATCTTCTCTTTTGCTGAAACTTCATGTTATGAATTTTAGTCTATGACTGAATCAATTATTTATTTCTAATGTTCTAAAGCTGATATCTTAAGTGTTTATCAGTCAAGATTTATGTTGAATCATACTGAAAAACGGTTATCTTCTTCTATATTATTTCTAAATATAAATTGGATCATTACATAAAACCTAACCTAGGTATCTTGTTGAGAGTAGATAGCAGACACTGATAATGACTTACGTGAACATTCTGATGCCAGCCTCTTTCATGTTGGAGTCCTGTGAGCTGGCGCAGTTGAACATGAACTGTAAGAATTCCGGCCACTGGTTGACGCCATCGTCGTCAATGTGGTTTCTGGCTAGTTCCGATACTACGTCAGCAATCTATAACAAGTAAAACGACATTCGTTATGGTAGCCCAGTGAGCACATTTACTTCGAAAACAGAAATCAGAAAGTATGTCTATGGATTGAAAACAGAAATCAGAAAGTATGTCATTTTATCTGTAAGATTTCAACCTGCCTAAATTGACTTCATTATGTTCTATTGAGATATTCTTTCGAGTCGCATGTCCATCTTACGGCGTCAGCAGGACTTATCATATTGGAAGTCGTAAGCCGCGAACTCCATCCAAATAAATAGACTAAAAGCAAAAAATGCTCCAAAATAAAAGTGTTAAGTGTTAAGTTTCAATCTCATTCCGCAACCAGTGGGATCATTAACTAACTTGAATTGCTTATAAATCATTTTTCACATTCACAATGTTAACCAAAGGCACCATCATTGGCTATGGCGCTGCCATAAAGCAAATGATTAGTAGTCAAGTCACATTGCTGGTTAGAAAATCAGGGGGCGCGGCGGGTTATCGGTCCAATTAGTTAAATGAAGCGTGTGCGTGTCCGATCCATTAAAAATATATAACATTGGCGTAGGTATTTTACAATTTGGATCAATTTAGAAAGCATAACATCTGTTGATTGGTGAATAGAGGAGTGGGTGCAGACTGCCTGGCACACAGCAACAACAGCTGGCAATGAAAAACGCTTTTTATGCCTAGCGATAAGTCCGAAGCGCCATTGAACTCCACTTTATTGTAACTCAAATTCAAGACACGCTAAGTTGCGATAAAATGGTCCTGGCTTATGTTTTCTGAGGTTAGTGCATAAGATTAAAAAATCAGCATGTTCATTTATTCTTAGTAAAAGCAATAATCACTACAAATATCAAATTAGTCCTTTTAAACATACTGAATTCCACAGCTTACATTTTTTAGTTGAGTTACCTTATTTTACTAACTATACTCGGTGCAAATCTATTCCTGCGTTTAGGGGGCGTGGCCTGCCATTTTTGTGGTCTAGTAAAGCATTCCTAATGAATGAGTCACTACCTAATTTTATCTACCAAGTAATCAAATTAGATCGAAAAAGTACCGTCATGAATCATCCATTAAGACATGAAATGAGTCGCAGTACTGAACTAGCAGCATATTTTTTTTTGAGGTTGGTTTCCATTTCTGAATTTAATAAAAATCATTGTTCCTTTAACTCACTAGCTCTCAAATACCTAGGAGTTACGCTGGACAGCAAACTAACTTTCAAAGCACACATAAGTACCACCTGCTCTAAGGCCAAAATGGCCATGATGCAATGTAAGAGAGCCATAGGACGCACATGGGGAATCAAACCGGCGACTGTACTATGGATATACAAAGCAATCATCCTGCCACGAATCCTCCACGGATCACTGGTATGGTGGCATAAGGCGGCACTAAGGACCAACAAACTAGAGCTAGACAAGGTCCAAAGACTAGTGGCACTGATGATCACAGGTGCAATGAGAACAACACCCACAGCAGCGCTAGAGATCATGCTCGGGCTGGATCCGCTAGACCTAGCGATCAAAGGAAAAGCGACCGAACAATGGTTCAAACTCAGGAGCACGAACCTCTGGATCGGTAACCACACGGACAGAGGGCATCTACGCATTGGAAGTGAAATCGAGAGCAACATGTCAATGATCTTTACCAACAACGACCTAACAAGGAAAGAAAAGATCTTTGACAAGAAATACAAAGTACACATAGGACAAAGAGATGAATGGAACATAGACACAAGCGGAACAGTTTGCTACACAGATGGCTCCAGAATTGAGTCACTGAAGCTATCTGGCGCGGTGTGCACATAAGGTGCGAGGACGGTACAGTGATAAACAGATCAATCTGCCTAGGCAGGTTCGCCAGCGTATTCCAAACAGAAATATACGCTATCATGGAATGCGCAGATATATTAGACAATCAGGACAGCGTCACCAAGGCCACTATCTACAGTGACAGCCAGGCAGCGCTGAAAGCGCTTAGCAAAGCAGAGACGACATCGGTAACTGTCAAAGAATGCAAAAAAGCTCTAGGGAAACTCTCAAACAAAATAGACGTAGTGATTGCATGGGTCCCTGGACACGAGGGAAATGTCGGCAACGAGTTAGCAGACGAACTAGCCAGGGGTGGTGCGGCCGAAGGCTTAGTGGGTCCGGAACCCAGGCTGCCAATAGCACACAACATCACCAAGGGAGTAATCAAAAGGTTAACCACAGCAGCAACAAACAGACGATGGAAGGCTGCAACAGGCATGCGACAGTCTAAAATGTTCATTAACGGATTGGACACGAAGAAGACAGGTCATCTACTGAAGCTGTCAAGGAACAGTGTACGTATGGTCACAGAAATCGCCACAGGACACTCTAGACTAAACAAGCACCTAACAGTAATAGGCATCAAAGACAACCCTACATGCATGGAGTGCATGGACAGCGAGGAAACGAGTTTCCACCTACTCGCTGAATGCCCGATGTACTCACACATACGGTGGGAGCTCATGGGGTCAGACTCGCTAGATGAAGGAAACCTGAAAGAACTGACGGTGGACCAGATAGTAAGATTCTGCAAAGCAACGGGAAGATTCGACGGGACGCCGTGAAAATGGGACAACCTAAAGACCCCCTGCTAGGGGGCCCGGGGAAATGGGTGAAATGGCCCATAACTAGCGGACCGATCACCCGGCCCACTGCCAGCGTCCCCAGTCGAAATAATAAAACTCACTAGCAATTTAACAATCGACCTATTACTACTCTGTGTTACTGTGTCATGATTGAAATGCGGTCAAAGTACAATATTGTCTGTACTCGCGCCACCCATGGGCAAGCAAGACAAAGGCGATTTTAAGAAACCTCATTAAACATTTCTAAGTACGAATTGCACAAGTTTTGTGAGAGAGTAAGTAAGTAATTAGCTTGTATACAGTTTGATTTTTACAAGTTTTGTATTGCTGAAAAATTTTAATGTAAACAAAAAAAACATCAAATCATTGCATGCAGACAGCTGCTAAGCAAACCTCCAGTCTTAGTGGCTGACTGATATCCATCTGCAGAGCACGGAACAGCTGTTCTTTGAGCATTTTCTTCATCTCTAGGGGAACCTTACAAAGGAACCCCAGAGACTCGGCAGTTTGCAACAGGCGCCGCCGAAGAGTCAGTTTCGACTAGAAAACCAGTAATTGATAATCTTGGAACAGAATTTATCTCAAGGAAATTAGAAATTTAGGAATTGATTTCCCTTGAAAGAAAGTTTTAAATGTAATAATCTCTTGGACCAATTCTGTAACAAGCTTATCATTGAGATACTGCTGTATAAAATGTAATCAAACCTTGCGTCTGAGCTGTTGGCTGACATCCATCTGCAGTGTGAGAAGGAGCTGTTCGCGGAGCATGGTCTGCTGCTCAAAAGGCAGCTTGGGGAAGAACTCAAAGAACTCTGCGCTGAACAGCCGCCGCAGGAACACCGCGGCCGACTGGCGCCCGTCATCTCCCAGCTCCACATTTTGTAGGGCACCCACTAGGAGCAGCACTTTAGTCTCTGTGGGGATGTTGTTGTAAGTTTCCTGGGGAGCAAGTTAACAACAATTTAATACTAGGCTTTAAATTTAGTTAGCATTACAAAAGGCAATCCAATAACTGTGTCTGCATTACATACCAATATGGTTTATTTTACTAAACTATTTAAATATAAATATCACAAAATTGAATAGGCCTTTCCTTTATCTTCCCTTAGATTCATGAATGAAGTGATATACCTAACATTACATAAACAGTATAATGACACCAGTCTTTGTTAGCTGCTAGGATCAGCACAATGTTACATTCATTAACAATTGGTTGTTTAGTGCCAAGAAAAAAATTATAAATAAAATCTTTTGTCTTGTTAAAAGTCAGGGAAAGTCCCTTTAACTTTTTCAAATTCAATTTTTTTTCTAGTGTTTTGATAAATGCTAAGAATATCAATGCTTCAGAATCAATTAAACCAAGTATTAATCTACAAGTGAAAAAAAAACAGGCATTTATCTCAAGAGATTGTGCCACAGGGACCCAAACAGACAACCTAAAAATTTGAAAAAGATCATTAAAAAAAACTCCCAAAATTACAAATAATCGCTTGACATACTTGGGGGATAAATTGATAGGTAAGGTACACAGCTATCACCACTTTTCGGCTTGACACCTTAAATGAAACACCCTGTATATCTTAAAGTTATCAATGAGATTATAATTTTTGAAGTGATCTGATATCTAGGTTCCCAGTGATAAGGTTCATAAGACAGATTAATGAACATAATTTATGCGCTGTTGTCGTACATCTGCAAACATTTAGGAGAAGAGTTGTATCAAGTTTCTTCAAGTTATAAACAACGCCGCGTAAATTTCAAGTAATTGCGGTGACCTTGGCGTTAAAACTTAAAGAATGCTAATAATTTAACTGTGCATTCACTATTTCCATGATGATTAATTACTCAGTGATTCTTGAAATATCACGGTCAAATAAATCATATGATCATGATATCAAATCTGATAGATCAAGCTAATTAATTCCCCGGCGGGCGACGGCGACGCACATGCACATCAAATTTGTCGGCAATATCTGTCAGGGGTTACCGTGGCTCATATCCTCAATCTGCATTTTCAGTAAAAACTTTGCAAGTAAATCATGAACTAAATATGCATCTAACCAACTTTTAACGAGATTGGTAGTATTGGTACATCTTTCGGTTGAGGACCTCCATGACCACGTTTTGACACGAGGCCATCGCAATTATTTTTTACATTAAATACAGGGTACGAAGGGCAAATTTTACCTTAATTGTAATCAAATAAAAAAGAACAAATTGTACTTACTTCTGCTTGCGAACGGATGTCATTATCGGCTGATAATAAGCTATTTAGTAACTGGTAAAATTGCGCCTGATCTCCTGCCATGTTGAACCACTTCGAAAAGGCATAATTTTTTTCTTCTTACATTATTCGGTTGGCTACTTGTATTCGACGGGTTGCCAGTATTTTTTGAAAATATGTCACATCGTTGACTAAATCGATCGATTCTAGTTCAGATTCTTAGCGGAATTTGCCGGTTTTTAGAATGTCTCTCACTATAATGGCGTGACAGGATTGAACTATACCAAAGCTAAGGCATAGGTATAGGTCCGCCCGGGACCGAGAACCATTTAAAAAAAAATGTCGGAGAAAACAGCTGTCATCGCGCTTAACGCACCGAATCACAAACAATTTCTAATAATTCATTTGTGAATTCTGTCTAACAATGTGTAAAAAGCAATAAAATAATAACAGCAATTATTTTCAATCAAAAATCGTGAAAAACAGTGTCTGGCATGGTCAGTGATATTTATAACCTTACAATTTCATAATAATCGGTGCTATTTCGCGGTTTTAACTGAAACCCCCATTTCTATATTTTCAGGCTAGTTCCATCATTTTAGCTGGCCTAGGCATGGCTGCAGTAGGATTCGCTGGACGGTACGTAATGAGACAGATGCCTAACGCCACTTCAAAGTTTGCCGAAGCAGTCAAGAATCTGCCAAAATTTGATAGTGAATCTTTAGCTAATTCCAAATACTACAAAGGTGGATTTGAGTCGAAAATGACTAAGAGGGAAGCCTCTTTGATCTTGGGCGTAAGCCCTACGGCTAACAAAGCTAAGGTTTGTTTGTGGTAATATTTTGCTGATCATCATAAAATTAGAAGTTAGTGGTTTTAATGTTCACCTGTTATTTTACTTTCAGATAAGAGAAGCTCACAGAAGAATAATGTTACTGAACCACCCAGATAAAGGTGGATCGCCACTAATTGCAGCTAAAATAAATGAAGCTAAAGATATATTAGAAAGTGGAAAGTCATAGTTTTCTCCTGCATAGACATAGCTAGTAAAAAAAGATACAACCATAATGTTCCATAGGTATACCTCCTGAAACAATCAACTGTAAATAGGTAATCCAAGTTAGAATAAATAAAATTCATTATAACATCTCAATAGTCTATTTTTTATGTCTAAACATGAATTATGGCAATATATATAATACTTTTACCACAGTGTGAATGCAAATAAGGCAATAACTAGCAAAAATTACACAGCTTTCAACTAAATTTTCAATCACAGTATAATTTATTTATAAAACAGACTTCTAAATGTTTCAAGACAAATTTCAAAATACAGATCCTTATGAGCTATGAAGCTGTTAAACTGTACACTTCCAGTGTACACAAAAATAGCAACAGTACTTAACAGTTATGAATGACAAAGTCTTACACCTATACATTTACAAACATCTTGCCTCCTTGCGAATAAGAAAGTAAACTTATCTACCATAAATTAAATACAAATGTAATATTAAAATTGCAAGAAAATATATTGAGCAACAAGATTTACAACTAAATTTTACATGATGAATTTCTTCAGTAGTTATTCTGAATGAACCATGCTAACAAAGATAAGCAAGGTTTTTTATTGTCGATAAGTTCAAGATGTCTTTTTTAATATAAAAACGGCATGAATTACTTATGCAAAACACTAATTTGCTCTTAAAGTAGCAACATTTGGCTTTTGTGAAATTACAAGTATTAATTATTTGAAGCTAAAATATATGATAAAATCTATTATATAAAAGTAAGATAATATACTATTTTAAAAATTGATCGACACATTACGTTCAAAAACTCGTTCTGCAAGCTCTTAGTACTATTATTAAATTAGACACAATAATGTCCTATGTTTTTTAATTAATATGCAGATACATTAAAAAATTATACATCTAGATTTTTAGGTAAACAAGAAATAGACAAACTTGTTCATTTTGAAAAGACAATAGACTCATTACTAATACAAAACCATTCCCAGTTTTAAAACCATACATATCAAAAAAATATTTTGTATTTCAAATAATCATTTTAAAAAAACCTCTAAGAGGATTTTCATAATGTTTTTTTTAACGTAATGAACATTGACTATTTTATTTTACATAATGATTTGTTGGTAAACAAGTCAACTTAGTTACCAAAAGTATAATAGAAGACACATAAATAACTGTAAATTAAAACAAGAATACATTAAAATTAATACTTTATTGATATGCAATGCCCAGGCATGCTCTAAATACCTTATTAAATGTAAATAACAAAATACAGATTAATAAAACATTTGTCATGTTATTATGGTGAGTCTAGAAATTTGAAAATCATAAATTTGCTTGTAATGCATGTTTCAGTTTCATATCTCTCAATTTAAAGAGTGCATAAAAAAATATTATTTACTTACCTATGGTGTTAGTTCTAAGTAATGAATGAAAAGTTGCAGATTTATATAAGTACAAAGTAATGATAGCTGATATTTTTTATGAATAGTTTAACTAAACTTGATTCTTTCAATCTTTGAATCAAGATTTGCTCTATCTTTAACATTAATAAAAAGGTTCATCTGATGTTGAAGAATTTCTTTATCATGTTTGTAAGCTTAATACTTTTTATGCAATGTGAGTACAAACAGCAATTTTCCAGGTATTATTTTAAGTAGTCAAAGATAACAGATGCTAACGGAGCAATGTTAAGTAGGTAGTAAATTATGCTTCTTTTGGTAGGTATGAGAATGAGATCAAATCTTTCAAAATGTGGGCACTTTTTTCATCGAGGTTCTTTTTGTTGCTGTTCCCGCCGCTGCTTCGCATAGCGCGCTCTTAGTTTGGCAATGGTTGTATTGGATAAGGTTCCAGGTACTTTGAAAATTGACTGTAAACCAAATTATTCTAGATAATACATATTGAAACTCAAGTAAAAATCATTTTATATCACTTTCGAGCTCTTTAAGGAAATAAATAACTTCGTAAATAGAAGCCAGAGGGTCTGAGAATCCAGAAGGTTAATTTAATTGTCATTCATTAAGATGATAACCAAATAGTCCAAAGGCCAATAAAAACTTGTGGGTTGTTGATAGGTAATATTATTTAACAAAGCATAAAATATAATCACAGTGATTCAATTTCTTTATTCAAATAAAATATATTTACCTGCATAAATTCATGGCAGTGAAGAGCGCTTGCACTCTTAACAATTGCTTTAAAGCATTCTGCTAAGGATGTAAAATCATTGCAGGCCATTATGGTGGCTCTGTTTGCCTTAATCAATGTTAAGCAGACCCTGAACAGAATTTTGGATCCTTCATAGAACAGGCAGTCCCAGATTCGTAGGACCGTTTCAACAGGTAGGACTTCAGCAAATAAACAAACAAACCATTTTGTTGTAATGACAGCCCACGGCAGACCTGAATTTTTTTTGATAAGTATAAATATTACTGAAGAAATATCTGGAACATCTAAGCAAAGCAGCTACTAAGAGCACAGAATAAGTAATTGCTATGGGTTTGAAATAGGTACTGATATTACATACATACTTCACTTTTTTATATTTATAAAGATATTAATAACCAGATGTAAACAAGTACAAATATTTGTAAAGTATGGTAGAAATTGAATTCACAACCAGGAAGAAATTTGATAGAAAAATATTATAAATGGATATTTTAATACCAAACTGAAATGATTGATTAAATAATCAGTTCATTTAATCAAAATAACTAATCATGCATTATCAAGTTCAATGGTTTATCTATCTGTACATACCTAAGTTTATCACATGTTGGTGCACATCTGGTACTTTAGATTTAACAAGCTCTGATAACACTTCAATGTCTACAATCAGTCCATCCATAGTCTTGGTGTAGTAATCAGGAAGGATTTTCTCTACTAAGACTTTGAGGAGCCAGAATGAAGTCTCCTCACTTTTTGTTGATAGCAGCAGCAAACCTATAGCAAATTGATTTATTTGTTAAGGTTCACCAACAGTAATAACAAATCAATCACATTTACACCATATGATAAATGATATTAAATAAATAAAACACAATTTAAAATTCCAAACACTTTGTAAAGTTCGCCACAAAAATCTTCATGTGGCTCTACATAACCATTAGGAGAGATTTGGGCATGTTTGTGACATTTACTTGTTAGTTAAACTTAATTTCAATGTTGTGTACAGGTGTATTTGTTTATTTTCTTTATGTATACTGCCTGATTTAGAAAAAAAAAATGAAGGTGAATGTGCCAATACACATTATAATCTTGTTATAAGTTTTATTGGTAACTTTATTACCCATTTAAATCTGTGAAGTGACATGAGAGTAGAAGCTGGGTTTAATCCTTATTAACATTCCATCATAAATTTGTCTCCATTGTACCTTGGCCTGCCTTGTGGTTTTAATTCTGAATTAATTACATTAGTTTATGGCCTACCTATTTAGGTAATTTAATTATTATTCTATAATATTTTAATAATGCAAAATCTGGAAACTAACTATTTTCAGTGCTAGCCATATTTTATGGATAGGCAAAGTAGTATTAAACAAAATACATATAAAGAAGTTATTTAAATAGCTTGCACCTGAATTTTCAATCAGGTTGTAATTGGTAAGTACCAAAATTTGCTAAATAAACTGAAATGTAGGTGCTTAAACATGTAAACATTTATTTACAAGTGCAAACATTCTTTCATTGTTATTATATAAAAACATACCTGCTATATAATTTAATCCTTGACAATAACCAACCGCTCTGTTATTATGTGCATAAGCAATAAGTATATTGAAGAGGTGTGTTTGATGATTAGCTTCCTTTGTAAAGAATATGTTATCAGGAAATGTGCGTGGCAAGTCAGTTTTCACCAAGTCCACAAGCTCTTTCTCAAATGGTCCGTCCAAAATTTTTTGATACAAATCAGGTTGCTGTTCTTTCATCTTTTCACCTCCCGAAATGGCCATCCATACCGATGGGCGATGCTCGCCTACAAATTTATATAAACAGTATGAGTACCTTAAAAATATGCACAGTATTGAAACTATTAATTTGTAAGTTATATCTGAGTTTTGAATATGAAATAATGCTTGCCTACAAATTTAGATAAACAGTTTTACCTTATAAATATACACAGTATTAAAACTATTAAACTGTAAGTTATTTCTGAGTTTTGAATATGAATTATTGTTAGACTCACTCGGGACGCCCTTACGAACATATCTCTTGACTGTGTTAGTGCGTTTGACCGACTTTCCTTCGCCAAGAAGCACTGCCCATTTCTGCGCTCTCGTAGCAAGAACTTTTAGATAGACTGACATAAAGTCTTCATAGCTTTCGAAGTCAAAATCATCGTGTCTTTCAAAGCCGTATTCATCTACAGAGCTGGAACATTGATTATTACAATTAAATACCACGATGATTATAAATTTATGTGACAAAACTTAAGTTAGTCATACCTGAATTGCGACTGTGCCATTCTGAAAACTTCTATCTGATTTAATTAATGTAAGTAGAGCACATAATCTAGTTATTATATCAACAAATATTAATTTAACGCCCCCCAAAATAAACTATTTCTAAATTCACTCCCTCATGACAGTAAAATGATAGCACCCGAGGGTTGCCAATTCTGGCTTCTGCACAACGGGTGGGTGCTGAGCTGAATGATACCCTAATAGTGCGAGATTGCTATGAATTTGCAACAATAGTGCTAAACATGTGAAATAAAATAATTTATTACCGAATATTTTTTTAACTGTCACAAAAACAATTATATTATTTTTATATAAAAAAATATAAACTGTGATATTAAATAAAAAAAATCTTTTTTTTTTATCATCTTTCTGCACTGCTGTTGTTTGGATTGCTTTGGCTCACTTACACTTGGCTATATTATATATACCTATACCTTAAGATAGCTGGCTATTTAGTGCTAGGTGCTGCTAATAAAACTTCAGTGCTAGAACTGCTAGAGACATGAAAATAGTGCCAGATCTGGCTCCGAAAGTGCCGAGTTGGCAACCCTGGCAACCGTTTATCTGTGATAGCAACTACCACAGACTAACTAGGGAAGCAACTATTCACCGAATGGTGGAAAAAAAACTGAACGAATGGTTAACCAGTAACCACAGATAAATAAATAACAATCTTAACAATATAAACGTCGTTTCACGTGATTGGTTGATATTCTGGGAGAATTCACAGAACGCTCTTGGCGTCTTCTGTGACTTGTCCAAGGCCTTTGATTGCGTTGATCACGATACACTTATACGCAAGCTTGATTTTTACAGGGTAAGGGATAATGCTTTAGATTTGGTAATTTCGTACCTTAGTTTAAGAACTCAAAAAGTTGATGTTAACAGTGTACTGTCTACAGGATCACAATTTAAAATGGGGTCCGTCAAGGATCCATTCTAGGTCCATTACTATTTCTGATAAATATAAATGATTTACCTTTTTACTTAAAAGATATTTGTGATGTTACATTGTTTGCAGACGATACATCTTTAGTTTTTAAAACTGACGGAAATCAAATTTTTTTTGATGATGTTAATGACGCACTAAACACAGTGACATACATTGCAAAAGTACTAGGAATAAGGATAAAATTGCACGTCCACTCTTTACGTTACAAAAAGTTTTAGGATCCTTTATGGGGCAAGGTATACATTATTACAACAAAATTCCAAAAACCATTTGTGAGTTACCTTTACATAGATTCAAAAATCACATCAAAACAGCTTTATTAAAAAAGGGCTATTATACTACAAAAGACTACCATAAAGATAAAAATGCCTGGGTGTAAGCAATTTTTCTTTTTGAATTGTTTAAATGATTTTTTCTTTTATATTATTTTATGGTTGGTTTTTTTCTCTTTGTTCTTTTAGGTTTATTTGTATCAAAGTGACAAACTGCTTGTACTTTACTAACGCCTGTCTACCATTCTCGCCCATTTCTCACATTCTCGTGAGATGCTACATGATGAACGGCATGCTCTGTTTCAGCCGTAAGTGCAGTAAATCAGTAATTTTCTCCTCATTATTTATTTACCACGAATCGGTGAATCGTTTACTATTTTATGTAACTAACTTGAATATTTTGTTGATCTAGCTGGTAGTTATTGGGTCATATAAACGTCCTTTCGCGTGATTGGTTGATATTCTAGCCATCAACCAATCAAATGACGCGATCTGTTTCATACGTGAGATTTTTAGCTGGGTGATTCTATTGCATGGTATTAATGGTGTTTACATATTGCGGATTTTAAATTCCCCCAGATGAAAAATATTTTTCCACAAAGTTATTTTTAATAATACGTACATTCATTTAGGCCCAGACGGATAGGTAGGACTTAAAATGGCCATTCGCTATAATCCCAAGTCCCAACCCTTTCAGGTAGGGCTTGGTTTCAGAACTTGGCAAAATAAATTGTATCTGAAGTCTACTTCTCACATTCTCGTGAGATGCTACATGATGAACGGCGAGCTCTGTTTTAGCCGTAAGTGCAGTTAATCAGTAATTTTCTCCTCATTATTTATTTACCAAGAATCGGGGAACAAACAAATGTGGGTACACTGAGTGAATTTGTGACGTCATGAGTTTGCAATATTTAATAATTAATAAAAAATTAACTACTGGCTAGATTTACGAAATATTAAATAAAGTTAGTTAATAGTAAAAGGTATTTATAAAAAAAAATTGTTCCCATACCCAATTCACACCAAGATCATCTGCTGACCCCAAACTAAGCAGAGCTTGTTTGTACTATTGGCGTCAGAGACTGGTAAACATACTTAAATATTTCTAAATAAATAAAATAAACACCCAATCACAACAAACACAAATGTTCGTCACATAAATGTTGGTTATGGGTGGGAATCGAACCCATGACCTCTGGCGCTAAAGGTAGGATCGCTGCCATTGCGCCAACAGGCCAGTCAAATAAAATGAAAATATAGATGGTTATTAAATAGTGACAATGTTCATTCACTTATTTTATCGGTTTTTGGTCAGTTCATCGGTTTCAGTCAAGTGAATGCGCTGTCCTAAGCCTAAAAAAAGTAGTCAGCTGGGATCATATCTGTCACTCGTCATTCTCTGGCTGGCAGTTCTGGCTTTGGCAGTTTGGCACTTGTGTGTGTTGCTGTTGTGATAAAAGGTTTATTTACAAGAAAAGTTCAAGATCAAAATTAAATTATTAGACTACAGGCATTTGATATAACTCAGTTCAAAAGAAGGCATATTATTATTATTTGCCTAGACTTGTGTAAAAAATCAAGAACTAATCGCTGTATTAATTACTTCACTGAAAAAACATGGGTCCACCGCCTGTAGTAACTGGAATTTCACCCAAAGAAGGCCCTCCGGGCACCCGAGTTACTATTCGTGGGGAATTCCTTGGCACGAGTGCGATAGATCTAATTGGTAAGATTTTAATTAGTTGGGAAACTCTGTAATATAAGCTTTCTGTTCTGCAATGTCTGAGAAAAAGAGAGGCGTATCACCATAGTCTCTTTCAATTCCCATTACTTTAAAATATAAAAGTAATTATAAATTGCCATCAATTTGGTTTTGTTAATTCTAATTGAAATGCAGGTTTAAAGATTTGCGGGTGTGATTGCCTGTTATCAGCAGAGTGGAAAAGTAAAAATAAGATTGTTGCCCGCTCTGGCCCATGTAAGGGACGCGGTGATATTATAGTTACAACGAAGTCAGGTGGAGAAGGCACATCGACTGTGCAATTCAGAGGTAAATCAATTTGTGTCTTAATTTAATTAAAGCTTCAATGTCTTTCAATTTATTTGGAATTATCCTGCACTGAACTGCAATATTTTTATAAATTATTACTTTCAGGCTACCATGAGTCAATAGGACCTGTTAAAGAAAGTGCAGTGTGGGTGGAGGAGTCTGTGCCACCCTCACTGCCCTGGGGCCGCAGACCCATGTCACCCACCACCTACACCCCACCAGATCCATTAGGGTTGTCTACTGAGGGTGATGATTGCAAGTTTCCTGAGGAAGAACTTAATGAGCTATTCCCTGATGGGTACATTCAATTATACATAATTTCAAGCCCAAAAGTGCCAAAAAGTTTATTTTAAATTATAGCACTCTTAAAGTTGTGAAATACCTTTTATTGTCCAGCAATTCTGCTTATATTTATTTTTTAAACTAATAATGAAGAATGGAAGGGGAAGGCTAGAAAAGGAAGCTATTCCGAATATAAGGCTATGTATTAAAACAAGTTTTAACTAATAAAAAATTTTTTTAGTTCAGGGAAACTATCAGATGAAAACTTTAACCCTAGCTGGTACCTCTTGGAGCACCACAGTAATACTTCCTATGAAGATCTCAAAGCTGGAATGGTCTTCTTACAGAGAAAAGTATGCCATCTACTAAAATTGTATTTCTAACAGTATCCTAATAAACTTTAAAACTAAATAACTAAGGGTTTTTGGTTGCAAAATAATTAGGTCTTTTTTTTTTAAATATAGGTTGAAGGTCAAAAAGAAGGACAACTTAGTTTTCTGAAAGCAAACACTGGAGCTGTCATGGACCAATTAGATAGGCTGGTTTTACTCAAAAATATGTATGAAGAGGATCAGAGAAAAAATGGCAAGGAACCATTGCCAAGCTTACAGACTGCAATTGAAGGTGAAGCTTTGAAAATGTGTTATCATTGTGTAGCTAATTTAAGAACTGTTCTACCATTATTTGTTATATTTTGTAATTTTTTTTTTTGGATGATTCACGGATTATTTCTGGTTCTGAACGCTTCATAATCTCTAAGGTATGTAGGATGAAGAAATATCACTCATCCAATTTACCTCTTTCTTGAAGTTAAATCTGCCTACTTCTGCTCTTACCTCAGCCACCTGTCTCCGGTCTGGTTGCAGGTGGCTGGGATCTTTTTCAACCTTGTCTATTCAGCAATACCAGGGTCTTCCCACCGAGTGCTTCCTGGATGATCGACCATGTATGCTTTCTTCACTGCCTGATGATCAGACTTCATTCTTGTATTTGTTTGCTCTTTGCTTATTTCCAGACTCCATAACCCTCGCCGACTCGCTGTTCTCCGAGATTCTGTCCCGCAAGGAGAACGCGGACAAGACGCGCGAGGCGCTGTCGTTGCTGACGCGGCACAAGTTCCTGTTCCAGCTGCCGTCGTCCATCGATCGGAACATCCGCAAAAAGGAGTACGACCTGGTGGTCAATGACTACACTAGGGTTAAGAATCTGTTTGGCAATACCGAAATTAAGGCAAGTGTAGGCAATTTTTTTTATACTTCATATTGTCAAGAAACCTCCCTATCCTACTTATTCTTGAATCGGCGAGTGCGCCGAATTTCTTAGTAAAACCCTAATCACTGGACATCACTGTTATGAGATTTCTTTTTAATGACTTCCAAATGGTATGAATTGCAATATTTATGACAAACAATTTTCGGGCATATCATATTTAGGGATTTCAATTTTCGGAGACGTGATCTTATGACATGCTAAGTCGGGCAAGTTATCATTCGGAGAAATGATGATAATGGTAAAAAACTTTGTGAGATGTTAAATTATGATTAAAAAATGTATAAGACAAAATAGAGAATTAATATTATTATTTTTCAAAATTCTTTTTTAACAGCTATTTCAGAAAATTCTAACAGAAATTGATAAGAAAATAGAAGATCTCAAAGAAAAATTGTATACAAGAATGAAGACCATGCCAATAAACGTCCAAGAACAAACAAATTACATCAGGTAAAGTTATATCATCCTACAGACTTTTCGCTAATCTCAATTTGACCTGATGAGTGTGTTACATGCTCGATTAAAAATTGTTGCTTCAGAATTAAGAACTTGAACATAAATTCAACTTTAAGTTTATACAACAGAATTTCAAAATGTTGTAGCAATATACTTTATTCTTCATGGTAGGTTGTTGATGAGCTTGAATTGGGAGGGAGATGCGGCATGGACAGCGATCACCGCTCGACACGAATACCTAATGAACCTCATGAACAAAGTTAAAGATCACTTCAAACAGAAAGAAGATGAAGAAAAGCAGAAGAAAGAGGAAAGTGAAAAAGGTATGTAAGTGGTTATAAAAAAATTGTTTTGGTTTATCAAAACTACACTCTGTTGCTACGGCCTGCAGTTAAAACGTTTCGTTATTTGATTTGATTTCTCATAGGGATAATGTAAGAAGTTATAAAAATACTTATTTCATTATATCTATTTTTGCTGACAATTTATATAGGTACTAATATTGTTGTTGTTTTGTATTGTTCTTCAACAGAATTTTATAAAACACAAAAACCTTTTTTGGTAGCATAAGTTCGATATAAAACCGCACTTCCAGGCAAGAAGAAATCAAAAGACAAGGACAACGAGAGCGAAGGGTCGTGGAGTTCGACCCGCGCGCTGTGGTGCGGCGCGCTCTGCGGCGCGCTGGCGACGGAGCTGCTCGCGCTGTGGCCGCTCGCGAGGCGCTACTTCGCCGGCGAGCTGGGCGGGCAGCCCTCGGCCACCGAGCGGCACGATAGCCTCAAGGTGAGCGACGAAGATGATGATGATTACACCGCCATATGTAAAAATATCTGA
Source organism: Udea olivalis (assembly GCA_947369235.1). Classification (NCBI taxonomy): domain Eukaryota; kingdom Metazoa; phylum Arthropoda; class Insecta; order Lepidoptera; family Crambidae; genus Udea; species Udea olivalis. Next base: position 17,516,067 of record OX376342.1, read on the forward strand.
GAAACCTTATTACATTTTGACGTCAAACCTTCTGTTCCACCAAAGTAATGTGTTTTATCCATGGATAAAGTGGGAGTCATCCGTCAAACCCCGATTTTTGTTACAATAAAGCTGAATTCCTTAATACTTTAATACTTCAAACTTTAATCTTCTTACTAATATTATAAATGCGAAAGTTGGTGCGGATGTATGTATGTTTGTTACTTTTTCACGCAAAAACTACTGAATGGATTTGGATGAAACTGTACAGTAATACAGCTTATACATCAGAATAACACATGGGCTACGATTTATGAAGGTTTTATGTAATTTGGCCGTAATATGTAACGATAACGCGGGCAAAGCCGCGTGCGGAAAGCTAGTACTTTAATTTTTTTTATTTCTTAAGGCTGGCATTTAGCGCGCCGTCCGATAGAGCATTCGGTGGGCCACTGACTAGTTCTGTGCGAACGGAAGAACGCCGCGGCCTCCTACTGTTTTCTTGTAATGATTTTACTATGAAATAACATTAGACAAATGAAAAAGTTTCAAAAGTAGTCGACCTAGAATATACAAAGACCTATCTATATATATATTTTTAGTGCAAAATGTTAATAATGAATATTTGAGAGTAGAACAAAAAAGCGTCCACGTACTTCTTTGTGATTTTTTTTATCGGCTAAATTATGCTATATCGTGTTTTGGATAAGTTGTCGCCTTAGTTAAAGACAATGCACATTTTTTTATTAATTAAGTAGTTATCTTCAAACAAAGTCGATCAGATATTGACATCTTGGGAAAGCAAGTATTTTTTACGCATTTGTCTGTAACAACCGCTGAGTAAATGCACTGCTGTTTTCATGAAAACCTAGAAAAAAGCTTAAACCAAATGGATTGCGTTACAGGAGATGATAACAGCTGCAGTAGAAGTGTTCTCCAGCCACATGCGGTCGTGCTTGCTGAGCGGCGGCGGCGCGCTGCCGGCGGACGCGCTGCGCGCGCGCCTCGCGGCCAACCTGCGCCACCTGCGCGAGACCCGCGACGCGCTGGGCAAGCTGGACCTGCCCTCGCAGGTACACTGACCATTGACAAACGATTAAAAACTATTTATTTAAAAAAATATAAAACTACAGTATTTTTAGTTTTTATTTCATTTACCATGAAAATACTGAACAAAAAGCAGTCAAAAGATGTGACTGCTATCAAATTGAATTTGCAATCCTTGATGTTTTAACAAATTTTAATGTAGGTACATGCCTATCCTATCTAAAATAAGTTTTACTAGAAAATACATTTTAAACAATATTCATTTTATTGCGTGTTAGTATTTTGAATCAATTTTTTTTTGTATGAAGTGATGCTAAAATTAGTTCGCCATTTTTTCAACAGATGGCGTTATACTCCTTTAGCTCGCGCAAGCAAAATGTTCTCAGAATTCCATAAGACCTTCTTGCCGATAGTTATATGTTAACTTTGCGCAGAGGCAATATCGTAACCAATGAGGTTAATCCGAGGTGCGATTATTGCTAGTTGAAAACTTTACCAATACCCCGCCGTGTGGACGTGAAATACCGTCCGCGTTGGCAATTTTTGAACGGCTGTAAAAGGCCTAATAATGACTTGTGTGGAAGTGTGAACCGCCGGGCGGGCCACCTGCGCCCCTGCGCCCCCTGCTTTTATCAACGGCATAAATTGTTTCATTATTTGAAAAGCCTGCTGTTGTCTCAAAATTATAAGCCTATTATAGCACCAATGGCCAAAGGTCGTGGGTTCGATCCCCACCCAGGTGAAACATTAATGTGTCCCTGGAATGGCAGTAAGGATCAAAAAAAAGCCTATAGCTAGGGTAATTTCTGACCTTTTTACCCCTCTCAATATTGGTCCGATTTCTAACCGTTAAAAAGTTATGATCAATTTAGTTTTTTCAGAAAATCTGTTTTAATAGGGTTAAAAAGATCAGGAATGACCCCAGCTACGCGCTATTTTGATTTGATCCTTACTTCCAGGGACATCCTGTATAGTACAAGCTTTGCTTAGTTTGTGGTCAGATAATCATCGTGTATTATGTAATGTCCCAGTTATTTATTTATTAATTCTGTGCATGGTTTGTTTTCAGTGTGTGAAAAAAATAATTTCGATTTAGACGAATTTTCCCACATTTCTTATTGTTTGGGGCACTTTTTGGTACAAATCAGATATTTGAAATTGCATAATTTAAGCTTTAAATAATAATGAGTTAAGAGAGTTACGGCTGGGTAAGACGTGCCAGTTCCGGTTGTATGACAAGTACCGCACTAGCCCAGCATCAATATTATGAAGTGAACTGAGTTTCTTTTCCTGAATGCTGCATATTAACTTTGAAACTAACGATTCGCTTAGTATTATGTTGTCAATGGGGAAGTTTAAAAGATAGTTTTTTATGTCACAATGCCAGCACTGACACTAATTTATACGAATGTGTTTGCAGCCTCTCAGTGTAGTGGAGAAGGTGATCTTCGACTACCGCGTGTTCGGCATGACGGTGTTCTTCCAACGAGCGCACAAGCGCGTCAAAGGGCTCGGCGAAAAGGAAACGTGGAAGGTTGAGGAGTTTTCCGACTACGGCGCGATTACCAATCTGGTGAGTAACATCCTTATTGAAGCCCCTTAGCACAGAAGGTAATCGTTCCACTATTTGAAGAGTTATTTATTTATTTATTTGGTAAGAATACAACAACAGTGCAAATACACAGCACTAAATACTAAAACATTTCAGAGTATTAAATCTAATATATGCACCAACTATAGGCGTACACAGCGTTTACAGTGTAACAATGAGCAACTTACTTCTAACTTATATAATATATAAGATCTTAGACTATTGAGTGAAAAAAAAACACTGAGGACTTCGTAGTTCGTATTGTCCGCTCCTTTTTCGTGGGGTTCGTAACAATTTGCATATATTAATGTCGGTAATGATACATTTATTTATAACACCAATTATAAATAAAACGTATCATTACCGACATCAAGCTTCTTAACCCTTCGTGAATTGAGTTTATTTATTTATTTATTCATTGCATAGTCACATGGATATAAAGGTCTTACAGTATTTCATAAAAGTACATGTGACGCTCTGCAAGGGCATGTCAAATAGAGGGCATTTAATCGCCTCACATTAAATACATTGTCCGTGGTGTTAACAATATAAAATTAAGGACATAAAATCAACATAATACCAAAAACAATAATAAGCCTATGGTATTGAATTACCCATCCCTTACAATCAACAATTTCATCTTTGAAAAATTCCTGCAAGTTATAATAACACTTATTCATAAGAAATAATTTGAATTTTTTGGTAAAACGAGAGATAGTTTCTGAATATTTTATAGTATTAGGTATGTGGTTATGAATCTTAATTGACATATTATGAGGACTATCTGACACTAATTTTAATTTGGAAAATGGACCTCTAAGTTTATTTAAATATCTATTGTTTCGTTTAATTCTTATTATAGGGGAATATAAATAACTGTGTTTCTTGACGAACTTACACGTTTCCATGATGTATATGGACGTGAAAGTCAGTATTTGATATCTGGTAAAGTGAGTCCTACATGATTCCATTTGATCAATGTTTGTCATTATTCTTAAGCATTTTTTCTGGAGAATAAAGACTTTATATGCTTCTCAAGAATTCCCCAACAGAATAATTCCGTAGAAGATTCTAGAATACGCATAAGCGTAGTATGCCGCAAGGGCAGTCTTAAAATCAGTAACTCTTTTAAGGTGTTGGAGCGCATAAATAAAAGAGGACATTTTACTAAGTACTTTTTGGATATGTTGTTTCCAATTAAGTGTGAGTCTAGCTCTACGCCCAGCTATGGAGCAGAGTTAACAGTCTCTTGTTTTGTATTCTTTAAAGTTATAGGAAATTTGCAATGCAAGTTTTTGATAAGGTTTGAACTGAATCTAATTCTGTAACATCGGAGCATGGAATCAAAACGAAAACGTCATTAGCAAAGAGGACACAGTGGTCGTCCAACTTACCTGGCAGGTTATTTATGTAGATTAGAAATAAAATACATTCCAGGATCCTTCCCTGTGGGTAGAGCCAGTGACATGGACTCTATCAGACCTAATGTGGGAAATTTTTCCTCTAATTCCTGTCTGATATAACTTCTCTAAAAGAATTTCAAAATTGACTGTATTATAGGCTTTACTCATGTCGAGCAAGATGTTTTTGACATATTTGTATATCGCTAGAGTGGTAGAGCAGTTTTTCCTAAACTCATTTTGACTATCGTGCAAGATATTGAATTTCTCGTAGAAGGAACTCTGACGATCAATCATTGCGGTTTCAAATATTTTGGCTGATGTTGGCAACAGGGCTATGGGGCGGTAATTATTGATATCTGTAGTTTCTCCTTTCTTATGAATAGGGGGTACTGTCAATAAGTCAGCACAACTTTCAATTAAAGTAGGGGGGGGGGGGGGGGGGGTTCATCAATGCCGAAGGATGTTTTATTTTTGAAGTTACGTAGTATAGTGTTGATTCTCTGTGGTTGACAGGGCTTAGAATTTTTTTATGTTCGATCACGTTTTCCGTCACTGAACTAGTTTTGCTACAGGGTTTTTGGTAAGAGTTTCTAATGGAAGCAAAATAGTATATTTTATGTCGAGGGACTAAACGAAGCCATAATACGCTCGGGAGTTAATGAAACCGAGGGAATATTAAGTTGGCGTTTAGTCTCGAGGTGTAAACTGTACTTTTCACTTTGAGTGCGAGAAAAATAGTCAATTTAGTACAAAAAACATTTAAAACCGAACTTTACACTTAACAAAAGTTCTGAAATGTTCGTGGTCAGTTTTATTTTTCTGAACTGAACCACAGATTAACAATTGAAAAAACATGGCGCCACCTTCTTTGCGGACAAACCATGGAACTAAAACTCTCAACATTTCGCAATGAAGACGGTCCACACTCCACAGATAATAGTATATTTTTACTAGTAGTTTTAATAGTATAGTTTGTCTTTATCACATGAAGGAAATTAAAAAAAAAAAACTTTTTACTCCCTAGGGGCTAAAGTGGTCACTTTAGGCCCGCTTCGTAGGGCTATATTGGCGTACTTTCAGAGTGAGAAGAATGAGAAGTGAAAAATTCATTAAAAGTGTTCGCCACTAAATAAGGATCACTAATCACATTTTTATCCTCAGTTTTAAGTTAACAGTTTTTATTTTTTTGTAGTTTTTTGTTCGTTTCGTTGTTTATTATTTTCCACGTGGACTTAGTTTTAATATGTGAATTTTGAAATTCACGTTTATTATTATTTTTTTAGATGGCTTTCGTTAGGGTTTAGCAATATTGTTTATAATATAGTTTAGAGTTTTTATTCTTAGACTTAGATTCAATATTTTTTAGGAATCTTTTAAATCTACATGAAGTTTTTAATCCAGGTGTTAAGTATTTAGATTTTAAATGGTTCTGAATTTTAATAAGTTTTATGGGTATACACTTGTTTAAATATTTTTGTAAGGTTTCGGTAAATGTGTTATAATTTTCATTCATGGTTTTATCATCAAACATAAAATAGAAAGCTCTGTGCATGTTTCAATCGCATATCATTTCATTATTTAATTACACTTCCAGCCACACCTACTAGAGCAGTACGTGACAGAAGCGCTCTCGTCCATCCACAAATGCGTGGCGAGTAGCGGGCGGCGCGAGGCGGCGCTGTTCGGCGCGGGCGGCGAGCCCGGCGCGGCGGCGCAGAGGCACGCGCACCAGATCCTGCTCGCCTTCGTGCACGAGCTGCGCGCGCTCACGGGCCACGATAGCGACCAGGTACTGTGTGGCTGAGTGTTGAGCAGCACGTGCCGGAAGCGTACAGGGTTATTGGTTAAGTCGTTCGAGATCCTTTATGGGGTTGTTGATTCCATCATTTCAGACTTATTTGACTATGAAACACCATACTTAGAACTCAACCGTTATCAAGATAAGGGAGCTGTTAAGCTTTCATAAATATTGTCAATTTTTCGTCCATTCATTTTGTAATTTGTGTCTATAAACCATTTGTTTTTACAATTTTTGTGTAAAATTATAAGTGGTTATAGTTTTCTCAACACCAAAATTGCAGATAAATGAACAAACTGGTTTCGACCGTCGAAGCTCATTTGTACAAGAAAAACCAGCTTTAGTATGCAGCTTCAAAAAAATCGCTCGATCTTATTTACAATAAGTAGATAAAATATTTAACAATATTATTTATTTGTGTTCACCTGCATACTCGTCCGTGAAGTCATTTTCAAATATTTCTTGCTTACCTTTTTGTAACCATAAATAAAGATGTATTTTCACTATTTCAGGACTTCAACAACACAAGCCTTTCAGTAGCCCTAGACCAGAGACTAGACGAGAGCAGAGAGCAGCAGTCGCTCGGCCGCAGCTGGCAGCAGCGGCTGCTCATAGCGGGCGCCAACGCGCAGTACACGCGCCGCCAGATACTGCCTCGCATCGCCGCCGCCTTCGAAGAGTGAGTCACAGCTTCTGTAGCAGGCTTAGACCAGAGACTAGACGAGAGCAGAGAGCAGCATTTACAAACTCTTGCTATAAAGGCAAAAAACAGAACTCTCTGTAAAGATTTCACGAAAAGGTTACCCAAGTGTACCCTATATGAATGAATCGTTTCTTTTTTGTGGCCAGATATACTTATCACTATTTAGTATCATTATTTATTGATAAAGAATTGAATAATTGATCGACCATCTACTTCGCTTTCTCTAATTGAAGTAATGGGTAAAGGCCCCGCATGACGCCGGAAGTACACAACCAATATTTCTGTGACTAAATTTCTATTCCTGCTTAGAAAATTTCGTCGGTAACATAAACAAGGAAACCCCAAATTACTTCCTTCTGGAAATTCTTCCTTATTTCTATAACCTTTCATTTCATTATGTTTTACTGTGTAATACAATTATTTTAACAATAAATTCCATTTTATTTTTACCCATGTTAACAGTTACATTTTCACCTGTTTCTAGTTGAACCAAACAAAGATCAATGTTTGTTAACATAAATAACACGGGATATATACAAATATATTTCTACATTATTAATTTCTCCAGATACCATATTATATGCAGCTAGCGTTTGCCTCTGGTACGATTCGAGTGTTTTATTTGACTGATTTTAAAATCCAAAATAATTTATACATTAAGTTGGCTATCTCTAATAATTACCAGTTTAGCTCTTTATTTATTTTATATCGTATTGTTGTCAACAGATACGGCTTCCCGCAACCAACGCAAGCGATCCAAGCCAGCAAAGAGGCGCTCATCAGCCTCGAGGCCACCATCGCGGAGACGTACCTGGAGCACAAGGGCGACCCGCTGGTGGGCACCATCGAGCCCAGCATGTACATGGGGCGCCACAACACGGACTCCGACGCAAGGGTTGACGACGCGAGACCTTATGTCTATGAGATTATTAATAATCTCATCGCGGTGCATGCTGAGGTTAGTTTTTGAGCTAGTATATTTGATTATTTAAAAAAAAAAAAAATAACATCAAACTAAATAAAATAAATTGAATATGGGCTAAATTTAACAAATAATAAAATAATAATTAAAGGGCACAAGTTTTACTAACTAAATTGCATGGAAATAATTAATAATTGAAGATAAGTATAATAAAAAGGCAACAAATTAAAATGGAAAATAAATTAATTTAAAGTAGCAGATTTTTTTGTTAATATCATTAAAGTCGTAAAAACTGTTATTACCATTTGTATTCATAGAACAATTTTATAAGATTATACAACGATTTCACTCTAAGTGCATACGTTAAAACAATGAGACCACTAGCCCTAAATAAAATTCGTATTTGCAAATGAAATATAAAGATGTTACAATTAATACAATCCTAGCCTTATTGCTGAAAAGCCAAGCTAGCATTCTTCTTAAGAACTAAGAAAACCAGAAAATATATTTTTTACTTTATTAATTAAACTCAATTTAAATAAAAATAAACTAATTCATTCGAAAATAAATAACACACCAAAATAATATTGTCTCACATTAAAAAATTAAACAAAAATCAGTCAAAAAGGTACGATTGCCAGGAGATTTTATGACTGTACCTAATACCTACGCATGTTTACGAATTTATTTTCGAGCTAGCTATCTAAAAAATCTCTTTTCACCTGATAATACATGACAATATTTGTTTTACTTCTTTATAATATTTTAAAACTGAATAATTGAATCTGATTTTTGAAGTGAAGTGATTCTGAAATTAGTACGCTAAATTGTCAACAGATGGCGTTATACTCCTTTAGCTCGCGCAAGCAAAATGTTCTCAGAATTCCTTAAGACCTTCTTGCCGATAGTTTTATGTTAACTTTGCGCAGAGGCAATATCGTAACCAATGAGGTTAATCCGAGGTGCGATTATTGCTAGTTGAAAACTTTACCAATACCCCGCCGTGTGGACGTGAAATACCGTCCGCGTTGGCAATTTTTGAACGGCTGTAAAAGGCCTAATAAATATTAACTTTGTAAATTTAGGAAGGACCAACCTTGAACTAGGTAGGTCTAGCCGAATTACTGAGAGATTAAAGTCTAGATTCCCCGTTATGGATTGCATGGCATGGCATACCATCAACGTCATTTGAGATTAAATTAACTTATTTTCTTCGAAAAATAGTTTTTGCAATTTTTACTGGTACATTCATATAAGACTGATCCGAAAAACTGTTTAAGAATTTAAGTTTAAACATAAAAATAATCATAGCTCTAGAAACTACAATAACAAAATTAAACAAATTGGAAGAAGAATTTGAAAAATAAATTAAAAACCCAGTAAAATTTGTATAATGATTCTCGGACTCTTATTTTATGTTTTATATCGATGAATTTAATCCTAGTTTTACAGCCTATAAGTTTGTTACACACGAACACTATGTGTACAGGGTGTCCTGGGCAACCTGTACCAGCGAAGGTCTGTGCTCTGGGGATCCAAATACCCATCGATTGGAGCCATGTATGTTCCGCAATTTTTGGTAGTTTTCGAGGTATGTTTTTTTTTTACGAATTTTTGAAAATTTCTGGGTTGTGTAAATTTTTTGGTTACTGTGGCGCAAATAGTTAAGGTACTTGCTTGATTTTTTTAATTGTTAGCTGAAGGTCTGCTTGATTCAGAAGCATTGCGATTTTTAGATGCGTATTTTGACTCTCTGGACGAATTTTTTTTTACTGGTATAAACGCTTTATAGGAGAGGTAGAAATGCATTCAAGTTGATGTTGATTGCGTAGAAAAATTAAAATATTATTGTTTGTGAGTGTGCCTATTTTCTTAGTTAGGCCGTATACTTTTCAATCCCCCCTCGTATCTCATTGAAATGTGTGTGATGAATAGTTAATAAAATTGTGAAGATTTTGAAAAAGATTTAAAAGAAGAATTTGACATAATTTTGTTTTTTAAAATGGCTTTCAAATCTTAGGGAAAAAACAATATTTACTACTTTTTCAGTTTCATATTTTTTTTGAATCATTATTCAGTGCTACTATTAATGTAAATGCTTCTGAAACAAGTAGACCTAGTATTCAGCTAACAATGAAAAAAAAACAAGCATGTACAGTCAGCAGCAGATATATCGGAGCTGCCAGAGTGGTCAAATATATCTAAGCAAAGTACAGTTCAATAAGTTCTGTACTGCAAAGTTATCATTAATATATGAACGTCTAATCTGTCATAAATATCTAAGCAGCTCGTTTGCTTATAATATCTTAACACACGACCTAGCATAAATATTTGTATACCCAGAGCACCACCTGTATCTACGCAGCCGGGATGATCTTATATATCTAAACATTTGAGAAACAACGACCTTACTCTATTGACGTAACTTCCAAGGCGCATAAATAAAAACCTGTCTCCAGCGATATTGACGTTTCACGAAAACAGTGCAGACTTGGCACTGTATATGTCTGTCTCATGTTTAACTCTGTCAGGAGATAGACAGATTGCAAATACCATTTCCATTCCTATGTGGATAAAAAATCCATACTATTTATAGCATCATAAATTCAAAGTGTTTATCATAAAGTCAAGTTTTTTTGTCGGTTTGTCCTTTTGTCACGTCAAAACAGAGCAACAGATCAATGTAATTTTTGGTATGGAGATAGTTGAAGACAGTCAATAGTGACATGGATGACTTTTTTCTTTTGACCACACAAAAACGACGTCGTCATAGCAATAAGGTGAAAACTATGATATATTAATGATAGATTCGTTCTAACCATCTCGAAAGTGCTGAAAAATAAGTAAGGTATTTACCTGACATTGCATCAGGTAGTAACGAACTGATACTCGCGACTAGTTTTTTTAAATTAAAAATCGTTTTTTTTTTCAACATCTTTACATAACTTGTCAAAACCATTTCGCACTACATCTGCATCTTTTATGTATGACATACTCGTATTTATGTTTTATTAATATTATTGCCCACTCAACGGCAAAAAATATGAACTTTATTAGGAAAAGTAATTGACGTCTGGCCAAGCATTCAAATATAATTGTAGTGACTTAAGAAGAATTAAAACAACTATGAAATATTTTATGGATATGGTTTTATTTACTTTTATCGAAAAACAAATCATTTTCAGGTGTTTATTTTTACAGAAATGATATTGTGCAATACTTAAATTAAATCAGTTTATATGTTATGTTTATTTATTATCACCTCCTTCAGCATTGATCAAGTTCTGTAAACTGGAGGTCTTGAGGGTCTATACTGGAGGTCCTCGTGCGATACTAGTAAAAGAAACTGCGTTTGGCATTACTCCTCACATATTTATTGATGAAAATAGGAATGTTCAGATCAACCTAATATTTAAACTTAAAGTTAGATAAAACAGGGGGCTATCTATCGATATAATTCTTTACATAGTGTTAAAAAGGCAAAATTCTGACAAAAATGTGGCGACAAAAATTTCAGTGACGGCAAATAAGAAAAAAGAATAGTATCGGCTAGTCAAACTGGCTTTAATTGGTTTAGTGATAGATAGAGGGGTACCTTTGTTTCGTAATTCATTCACAACATCAGTCAGCCTAGTTTTTGAAACAGCACGTAATAGCTGAAAGGTTGCGGGTTCGATCCTGGCGAGCGTCTTTTTGTATTTTGGTAAATTTTGTCTGACGGCTCTAAATCGTGCCATTAACATAGAATTTGAATCGAATTACTAAATATTCACAGAGCTTTTTTTAATTTATTGACCACATGGTTGTTTAAGCATTCACGCGTTCTGGCTCGGGTGGAGTTCCACCTGTTTCATTTACCCCCACAGATTCTCTATTGGATTAAGATCCGAATTCTAATCCGGCATTTTGAGTTATGTGTCAACCGAATAACGGAGCATCGAACTTTTTCACGGTAGGCCCCTAGCTTTAACTTGCCAAACAACCTAGAAATTTTCAAAAATTCGTAAAAAAAACATAACTCGAAAACTACCAAAAATCGCGAAACATACATGGGCTCCAATTGATAGGTATTAGGGTCCCCAGACCACAGACCTTCGCTGGTACAGGTTGCCCGGGACACCCTGTATACAATGTAACCCGTTCGTGTGTCACCAACTTTCCCCTCAATTCGGCGTTCTTTATAAACGACGTGAATTATAATAAGACTTCAGTTTTCGAAGTCTGTATCCTAATAGCCCATCAACTGCGACAGGTGGACAGCGTATGCGGGCCCGCGTCAGCGCGCTACGTGCGCGACATCTGCGAGACCGTGTGCGAGGAGCTGGCGCGCCTCGCCGCGTGCGCGCCGCCGCAGCGCACGCGCGCCGCCGCGCTGCAGGCGCGCCTCGAGCACACGCTGCTGCGCCGCGCCATAGACCACCACCTCACCAGGAAGGGCGAGTGAGTTGCGCTGAGTGTATGGCGGTAGCAAGTGGCGGAAGTTCTTGTGACGATACGGAATCATAGTTGCTACTTTGGTTCATTTCTTTCATTCACTTTTTGAACAGCAGCATACAATTTTATGAAAAAATGTTTGGTAGTTAATCGTAACAACTACATCGCCTTTGTAATAATAAGTTATGAAATGCTAGTAACTTTCATGACAGTTTTTATGAAAAAAATAATAATCAAGGTTCTTGAAACCTACACTTTTAACTTTTCTTGTAGGTATGTATCATTCAATACACGCCAATATAGTATTAATAAATAAAATCATCTACAAAATAATATTATGATTCAATAATAAAATAATATTAAAAACAATAGTATTTACGTTCCACAAAAAATATCTTGAAAGAACAAAATGCTAGCCCGGGTTTAAACTTGACATAAGAAATAGTTCATCAAATAGTTTCAGTAACATTTTAGTATTAATCTGGTGATCGAAGTGTGAATTTGGAGCCCGCGTGACTACTTGCACCGCAAACAGCTGCTGAATGCTAAAGACGGTATAGTAACGCCTCAGTGGCTCAAGGTTCATTGCCCACAAAATTTTATATTACAATTCCTAAATTTTTGTTATAGAAACTATCTAATGGAAGCACTATCCGGGATACCCCCCTTAGAAAGCGATGAAGATAAAAAGTAAGTTACCTTTGAATTAATTCGTACCTAAGCAGAGTTCATCAGTTTTTTAAGTTTTAACACTGATTTTGTATTATAGGCGGCTGGACGAATTAGTGCAGGGATTCGAGAAAAGGATGGAACTGCAACTAGCCAGCTTGAATAGCAACGTAGAAACAGTTTGAATTATGACGAAAATTAAATTTAACAAAAGTTATTTATTCATAGTCGTAAGCGAAAATGGGTGCATATGAAAGAGACTGCTTAACAACACAGATAATGTAAATCCAAATGAAAGTAATAGTAATCATAGTAAATATTATTTATTTTAGCGACATTATTGGCCTTTTATCAAAGGTATTCGTTATTAATAGTACAATAAAATGTAATGCAAAATGTACGGGAGGTCGATCAAACTGTTAAGGGATGCGCTGAAATGCGGAAGCTAAACGTGAGATCGATTCCTACCTGACCACATGAAGTTTGTCAGCGTGTTATCGTATTACGTAATAATTGTCGCAACTAAAATCATAGAATATAATTATAAATATAAATATGAACAAGATATTAAATTAAATATTTTACACAAAATCTCGATTTTTATTCACTCCTTTGCAAGTTCTTGTAACTCTGAAATGATGAAACATTCGATAATAATGTAACTATTTACAGCTATGAAAAATCCGGATTTAAATCTCAGAGGATGATTAGTTTCAATAGAGGAATAAGTTCAAAATATTTGTAAGGAAACTAAATACCTCTGCGGCTATTCTATGCAACAGTGGCGCCATGGCCGGGCCGGTCTCAGACACCATTTTGCGAAAGTAGCCTTTCTTGTTCTGTAGAAGGACGTGTGGGTGGTCGAACTCCATTACACGCCCGGCGTCCAGCACCAATATCTAAGGCAGTTTATAATTGTTAATTCCATCGGCTAAAATATGACGACAAAGCAAAGTTTTGATCCCATTAGCATGAGGTAAACAGCGGGTTCCTAGACGGAATCTTTAATAATATACCCCTTTAGATGGAATGCAACAGAGTCTTAAAAGCAAGGTATGATGGTTATAGACTTCAGGTTATTGGATCACATCCTAGATGGCGTAAAGGAGAGGCTTAGCAAAGATATGGCTACGCTACGAGTATAATGAACCTTGCCTTGGTGACTGAATCAATGAGTGCTGGTATTGAAGTGTTCCTGATCGCGATCTATCTGAGCGCAATTGTTCTGGCGTAGCTGGTAGCATTTTCCAGTAAAAGTTACTGGATGTAATAAGCAGATGGTAAATAAATGTGCTCATACCTTATCCGAGTCAATGACGGTATTTAGCCGATGCGCTATAGTGAGCACAGTGCATTCCCTGAAGTGTTCCCTGATCGCGGCTTGTATGAGCGCGTCGGTCTCGGCGTCCACGTTGGCGGTGGCCTCGTCCAGCACGAGCAGCCGGTTGTTCCGCACGATGGCGCGCGCCAAGCAGACGAGCTGGCGTTCTCCTACGCTGAAGTTCGACCCGCCTTCAGATACTTGAGAGTACAAATCGCCTGCGAAAGCAGATTGATTTTATTCTTTGGGTAAGAAAGAAGTAAAAAATAATCAAACTTCTATAGCAGCACGAACCTTAACATAACATAGTTTAAACCGCTTGCTGATTGCAACATGTACTATTAACTACTGTTCTTCAAGCTCGGCTTTATCCGGAAAATTTAAATATGCTTACTTGTATACCCTGGGTACTCACCCCAGGACCACGTGATCTTGGCTGAGTATTTCGACACTTAACAAGGTAAGTTGTGCGACGTGGTAAGGATTTTAAAGGATTTGCTACCTGACCCTTCTTCTTCGGATTGCAGTTCAACACTTGCTAAAGCTCTGAACAGCAGTTCGTCTGGATATTGGTCGAACGGATCTAAATTTTTCCTCATTGTGCCGCTAAACAGAACTGGTTCCTGAATCACAAAAAAAATGATTTTTTATCACACTCAAATTCCGACACAAATCATCATTGTTAGTAATATTCTCTTACGGTAATTCTACAAATTACCTGCGGAATAATTGAAATCTTTTCCCTCAAGTCGTGTAATCCTATTGTGGAAATATCAATCCCGTCAATTAGTAAGGTGCCCTCCAGATACGCTAATCTAAACAGAGCCTGTATCACGGAAGACTTTCCTGCACCAGTTCTTCCTACAATTCCAATCTGAAAATAATGATATCTTAAAAAAAAGCTGTGAACACTGAACTGTTATTTTGCCTGTCTCGAATTTTTTTAGTCTGCTTAGATAACAAAAGAGATGAAACAAACTGAGACTGACTTTATGTATCGTAATGGCCTCTACAGACCTAATCCGCCGACAGTCGGCGACAAGAATCGTGTTTGGTATCAACATGCAGTTATGAACTCTACAAGTTGAATTCGTTGTTAGACCTTACTTATTTTGTTTTAGGTACCTAACTACAGACTTCTGTCCTGCAATCGTAATCAACAAAACCAATATTTTTTTATAAGTAGAGAATGTTGACCTCAATCTTTGACAAATTCAGGGAGGCTGATTTCCTTGAATTAGTATGTAGTATCAGCAGAAATCAACCTACGAAGCCAGCAAAAAGTATGATGATTATTTAACTGTAAGTGTGCATGCGCGAAAAAAAGTTTTTCAGTCTTGCACGTAGGTAGGTAGGTACGTACTCATAGGTAGGTTAAACTGTTATCGAAATTACATCAAGCTTTGCATGGCATAAGACCCATTTTGCAATAGTTTTGCAAAATGTCGTTGGTTGAATTGTCGCTTTCCGTATAACAACAGCTCCAGACTAATAAACTGCCAGCATAAGCTGAACTCTCATTTTTACGTACCTACTCATATCCAGTGTGACGCTTGAGGTCTGTCTGTAGTTCTGTACTGACACTTTACTACCTCAATAGTCACGTCTCTAAGCCGGCCGCGCACAAAAAAAAAACTTGGGCTCTGCTGTCCATTGAAAGCCGTACGGTGGAATAAAAAAAAATACTTTGCTTATTAATTGATACAGCTACCTTGTTGTCTTCTTTCAAATCAGCTCAAATAGTGAGTAAGGAGCGTTTACTATACAAATATTATTAATAGGAAAGATTTTATTGTTTGTTAGATAACCTAGCATTTTTTCCACAATAAATAAATATTAAAAAAATAAATTGGTTTGAATACCTTCTCATTGGGTTCAATATTCAGCTGAAGCTTGTGTAGTACATAATTGCCTTCCAACGAATATTTTAGGCTGAGGTTGTCAAAGTGTACTGCACCTTCTGAAGGCCATTCAGCAGGAGGCTTCTTGTCTGGAGCCTAGAGTTAAAACACAAACAGAAATATTGAAAAAAACGCAAACAGCAAACGCTTTCAGGTTTACAGCAAACACTGTAAACCTGAAAACTAGATGAGACCTGATGATGAGATGATGAGATCGTCGTGGTCTAGTGGTTCAGCACCCGAACTCAGATCGTGGATCGTGTGGTCCCGAGTTCAAATTTGGCCAGAACCAAAATATTTGTGTTCATTGTTAAATATCCGACTTACTCTCCGGTGATGGAAACCACGGATATAAAACAAATCAACCCGGATAACGGCGGAAGGCTCCCCACCTACCTACCTTGTTGGATTCTAATACCATTGGTGAAAAGTGGGCTTCTGAGTGTTTCGTTTACCATGACGACACAGTCACTTGCCTCTACTACCCCGTTTGGTATAAAGTCTTGGTTTTATGTATGTATTATATGTAGATAAGACCACGATGACACTTTAACGTCTTTAGAGAATTAGAAAGACAGGTGTTTTAACCTCTATGTAAATAGTTTAATTTACTTTGGCCCGCATGCGGTTGCTAGATAAGTAGTCGAGATAGAGCTTATGATTGTATAAACAAACCATCAATAGTAAAAAGTAAAGGTTTTTACTTTTTGAATTCAAGCATATGGCTTGAACTTGCTGAGCTCAATACCGCTCCAGTTTTGCTAATGCTCGATTGATCGTTGAGTACTTAGATTACATTATAAAATACAGCTTTTACTGCAAAGCGCCATAATGCCATAATAGGTTTCTAAATAAATATTCATACTTCATAGGTTTGGTTGTTTTAGTCGAATACAACTACAAACTGGTATCAGTATTGAAGACTATCTCTTGGGAATGTGTCTATGCGCGTTTGCCTGCAAACATGCGTAGACACATTCGCCAGATACGTACACTCCTTGTTGCTGACTCTTGCGGCAGTTTGGTATACTCCAAGACCCGCTCGACACTGGTCATCTGGTTCTCCATCTCGGCTGACTGACGCATACCCCATTGGAAGATGCCGGTCAAACTGATAGACTGAGTTATGGCCAAGCCGACATGACTGCCATCCATATCTAGTGAATTATTTGAATCTTAATTAAAGTAATCAGTTACAGCTATGATTAAAAGGTACGGTCAGAAACATAAGAGTTGATGTTTGTTTCTCTCTCTACCTACATACTTACAAGGCTATTATTATGTGCTCTGTCTGGAGTGGTGGAATTCCTAAGCGCTGAGAAGCTCGATGGAACTGGTCGTGACTAAACTCATCCCAACTATAGAATTGTTTGATTGATTGGTTGGTGACTGGATAACTGCATGGTCCCATGGTCAGAAGACCCAACCAAATATTTGTAACTGTATTTGTTTCGTTTTAATTTGTGTTTTCTTGTATGTACCTTAGCTGAAAGTGGTAGTTAATAACAGTGTGACTAATTACCAGTTTTCATAAGGCAGCTGAAGGTGACACAGATAATAAAAAGAAGGCAGATGACGTCGAGAAAATAACCGAAGGCGCGACTGCATGTGATGAAGAGGTACCAGGCGGCGCTGTGCAGGTCTTGGTGGCGGTCAAACTCTTCAGCCAGCAGCAGCTCAGCTCCGAATGAGCGAACCGTGGCCAGACCGAGGACAGAGGCGTTCAAGTGCCCGAACACTGGGCTGCGAGCTGAGGACAACCATCTCTGGTAAGTGCTACTGAACTTTATGATTGTTTAACCCTGGAAGTACGTGAGGAGCAGCAGAGTCACGTTGTAGAGACTGCATCCAACGCTCGCTCGTCAACCCTCTAGGTTCTTCCTGTTAAGATTACTTATACAGTGATGAATTAGCAAAAACAGCAATTAAATCACGGTCGCAGAAGGCTGCCTGCCAAACTTTCTGAGTTTGCGAATAGAAAAAACTATTTTCAGCAGTAGACGTCTTCTTAGGGCTGCTCATAATAAGCTTGTATTATAGATTTGGTCTTAAACAACTCTTAGAGTCTCAATACTCACTGATTCCTTCTAAACGTTTTACGGCACCTGTCGTTCTTATGTAAATAACGCGTAAAATGTATAATATTATGAGCGCTGCTGCTATCGGTATTAGCAAAGTGATGTCTATTATTAATATCACCACTATAACTCCGATCAAGTTCAGCATTATCTGAAACAGCGGTAGGAGAATGAATTACATTTCCAAAAAAATGTTATGCTGCGTATTTTTTTTACTGTCGTGAAAATGTACGTGTTCACAAGAACACGTATTTTTACCTGAAAACAATCAATCATAGCTTGCGGAAGCAACTCGTCAACGGCTCCCATATCCTTGCTGAATCGATTGAGGATTCTGCCAGATGGGTTAGAGTGAAAGAAACTCATTGGCGCGCCGGATACGTTTTCGAACATTCTGTCATGCAATCTAGTTTAGGAAAAATAATATTACTCGTACAGCTACTCTTTACAGGCGTTTACGTGGATAATCTTAGGTGAATAGAATAAACATTTAATTGGTATTTAATATATTACCAAAACGGTTATTACTCAGCTGTATGTCATGACAGAGCCATGACGCTGGTTTGCTGTGATAACCACCAGAGTGAGAGGATGTCAGCGGCCTCCATAAAATTACAGAAACTGTGTATGAAAAGTAGTTTTGTGATCACACAAAGGGAAAAGCCATTACTATCAATATTATTTGAACAGAACTTTAGTAGGCACGTGTCTGACACACTCGTGGCTTTATCGGTTCCCTCGTGTGTGCGTAACATAGAGAAATTGCTATGATAAAAGGCACGCATGACTTACTACCGCTTTGGTAAAACAAGTTGCCTGCGGGACGTGCGATAAGAAAAATCCAATAGAAGTAATCTATATCTATACTAATATTATAAACAGCAAATATTTGATTGTTTGTATTGTATAGGCTCTAAAACTACTGCTCCGATCGTGAAAATTCTTTCATTGACAGAAAGCTAAATTATTCAGGAGTGTTATAGGCTAAATTTGATTATGATTGTTTTGTTCAATCAATAAAATTTAGCCTTTAGCCTGTATTACATTTCTATATTCAGTGAAAAATAATAATACTCGTAAATGTAAATCAAGTCGGTGAATTGCAAGCGAGATGTGCCTTTACTAACACGAGACGTGCCATTTCTTTTGACAGAACGAAGTCTGCTAGTCTATACTAATATTATAATCAGGAAAGATTTCATTGTTTGTTTGTTTGTATAGCTCCAAAACTATTGATCTGGTCGTGAAAATTATTTCACCAACAGAAGCTAAATTATTCAGGAGTGATAAAGGCTTCTTATATTTTATTTTGATTGAACCAAAAATTCAGTGAAAAATAATAGTAAATGTAAAATCAAGTCGGACAAAAGGGGGCAAAAACATTTGACAGAACTTACTTATTAATTAATGTGTGACAGAACGAAGTCTGTCTTGGCAGCTCGTCTTATCTTAAAGAGGTAAAGTTTATAGGGGGTAATCTTCGGAAATACTCATCAGATCATGAAAATTCTTTCACTAACAGGAACTACACTATTCAGGAGTGACAAAGGCTTTATTTTCTTTGTTTGAGGCTATATTTCAACGGGAGTAAAGGTACACGCGGGCTAAGCTGTTGACGGACAGCTAGATTATGTAAATTATTTTGATATGTACGAGGGGCATGTCAAAAGAAGTTAGATACTCTTTACTCATTTGATTGACACTGGCAAGTTGATATTAATTAAAATTTTCTTTAAGGATTCATGAAATAAAGTGTTTTCGTTTGTCTACAGTAACGATAAACCAAGTCACCTTTGCATTAATAAAGAAATTTGCCATTTTCCTAATAAAGGGATTTTTGACATTTGAACCACTAACATTAAAGATCGAAAAAAAGACTGAAATAACAGTTTTCTTTAAATTTTTATTGGGTAACTTAAACAATCCGTGTTTCTACCGCGAACACTAACAACACAAGAACATCGGTTTGGCATACTCAAAATGAGTTCATCCAAATCACGCTGTGGAATGGCCGCCCATGTTCGTTGCAACAACAAAAAAAGGTCTTCTTGCGACTGGATACCCTCCATATTCGGCAGAGCTCTTCTCTGTAGCATATCCCATGCATGCTCAATCGGGTTCAAGTCTGGCGACTGAGCAGGCCAGGGCAGGACATTGATGTTAGCTGCGGCGAGAGTCTGTCTTACGACTCTTGCGGTGTGCGGTCGTGCATTATCATGCATTAACTGAAATGAGGGACCGATTTGCACTTGTAGAGGAACGATGACGTCTGATACAATCGTCTCAGCATAAATTTGAGCGTTGAGGTTGCCTCTGATCCAAATCAACTCAGTTCTTCCGCCGATCCAAATACCCGCCCATACCATGATGGTTCCACCACTATAAGGATGGACTTCCTGGCAGGATTTTAATCTCCAGTGTCGTATACGTCTTGTATCCGGTCTCATACCAAAACGAGACTCATCAGAAAAGCACACGAAACGCCATTGTTCTTCTGCCCAATTTCTGTGTTCAAGAGCCCATTGATATCGAATCCTACGATTGTGCATTGCTATAGGGGGTTCCCTTAGCGGTCTTCGGGAATGAAGGTTCACTTCATGCAAGCGGTTTCTGACTGTTTGGTCGCTAATTAAGTTCCCTGAAGAGTGATGAAGCCTCACGGCTAACATCATGGCGGTTATTGTTGGAGCTCTTCGAGTTGTGATATGAATGTATCGGTCTTGTCTCCGTGTGGTGCAGCGATACAGTCCTACATGGCGCTCAGCCACGGTACCAGTGCTTCGGTAACGTGTCCAAAGTCGACTGATAACACTCTGACTTGTATTCAGAGCTAAAGCCACAGTACGTTGCCGGGAACCAGCTTCTATCATTCCCACGGCTCTGAGCATTTCTTCCCTGCTTAAATGACGTCGCCGCTCCATAATGACGTTGGTTTTAATCAGTAGTAGGGAAACAGTAGCACTAATAATGTCTTCAATGCGTTGTATGTTTTTATAGGGAAAATATTGACAGCTGATTTTCATCTTTTACTCGAATTTGATTGACAGTTCCTGTTTCAAATTATGAAATGCACCAAAAAGGATCCATATAAATTTATAAAATCATAAATTTATTACAAAGCCACATCTCAATCTCAAGAAATCCGCATAAAAATGCTTGATCCCTAGACACTTTTGATGTGTGTATTTGAAAATAGAAAACGCTTTTTTTTATTTTATTTGAATGAGCATCATTTTTCCGAGAATCTGGCGGGAATTCGCTTGCAGTAATGATGGAGCTCAGTCGACGTGATTTTCGCGCTATGATTTATTTGACTATAAAAAGGTTTAAAGCCTCAAGAATGTTTTGAAATGTTGGCTACTACTTTTGGTGAGTCTGCTTGTTCACGAGTAACAATATTTAATTGGTTACTGAATTTAAAAGAAGACGGGGATGTCTTGAAGATGAAGCGAAGACAGGTCGGCCGCCAACCGCGTTACACAAGAAAACGTTCGTGCAGTCGAAAAACTTATTTGCGAAAACCGACGAATTACGTATGTAGAGCTGGACCGAGAACTGGGAATTGGATCAGCAGCAATGCAAACCATAATTCACGACCACCTTTCTTTCCGTAAACGTTGTTCGAAATAGGTACCGCACAAACTTACCGATGACCAGAAACACCGTCGGGTGGATTGGTGCCTATTCATGATAGATAAATTCGATGGTGGCGAGAAAAAAAACGTGTATGATATACTGACTGGTGACGAAATATGGCTATATAACTATGATCCCGAAACAAATCAACAGTCTACTGTATGGTGTTTTGAAGATGAACCAACTCCAACGAAATGTCGCCGTGCACGAAGCACACAGAAGCAAATGGTCGCCTCGTTTTTCTGCAAAACGAGTCATATTGCTACTGTAGTGCTAGAGGATCAAAGAACCGTGAACTCTGAAGGGTATGTGACAGTTTGTGCTCCAAGAGTAATATCAGCTTGGTGTGACAAGCGACCGAAGTCAGGAATCCGGTACCTTCTCTGGCACCACGACAATGCGGCGCCGCACACGTCTGCCAGAAAAACTTCTTCAACTCAAAAAATGAGTCAATCCTTCCTCACCCACTATATTCCCCTGACCTAGCGCCTCGTGATTTTTACTTGTTTTCAAAAATTAAAGAAAAACTAAAGGGAAAGAGGTTTGAAAGCAAAGAAGATGCACTGGCTGCCTATAATTTCGAGATTTCTGAGGTGTCTAAAGAAGAGTGGTCACAGGTATTTTCTAATTGGTTCAAACGTATGGTAAAGTGTATACGTGCTCAGGGTGAATATTTCGATTTTTTGCAATTTTATAATTTTTAAGTATCTAATTTATTTTGGCTTGCCCCTGTATAATGTGTTTCAACGCGAAAACGCTTCCGATCTCATAACATTATATGCGTGGAGTACCTACAATGTCACTACCATGGGAAGCAGGTTAAGAGAAGAAGAGATGTGTTTTGGTAACCAATCAGATTGCGTTATTTATTTCTACGTCTGTCTGTGAACAGTGGATATAACGCAATGCGATTGGTTATCATCTCTTCTCCTCTCCGCTTTAGTGGAAACCGGGCCTTAGGGTAGAGTAGACAAAATTTCTTACTTTATGGATGACTTCATGCACAAAGAAAAAAATGAGAATGCTCTGATTAAGGCCACAATGACAGTGGCCATTGTTATCAATCCAAATATGAGCACAAATTCTTCTCGAACCAGGCCTTGTTCGGCCCATATAATGTTGTCAATAGTGGCGTCACCCGTGAGCTTGTCTTCGGCGTTACTCCTGAAAGGATTTTCATCCATATTTTCGCTTGAGAATGAATTTAATTAATGTTGGAGGAATTCAGTAGCTTTTTTATGAAACATTTGATTTAGTGGTTATATCAATATCTTGACAATTCGACATAGTTTAAGGCTTCATATGACTTTTGCTATGGTTTAAATATGAAACTGGTAAAGAAAGACCGAGAGACGGTAGCAAAACATGACATACTTTTCGAAATAGTAACGTTCGTTTACCATCTACTGATCCAGTAGTCGCAGGCACTAGCGCAGAACTGCGCCACTATGAACAGGCAGAAGACTAGGCTGACGTACGGGCAACCCGCTGCAGCCATGAAATACTCGCGGTACACAGAACTGCGAACGCGACCTACTGTTTGCACTTCGGCTTCTGGCTTTTGGTCCTGAAATGTAGAAGATGGAGATTTCGTAATCGAAAATCATCCCTTCCAGAATTGAAGATATTGAGATATGATTATTAAAATATTTGTTAGGCTTCTAACGTGTCTGCATTCACACAATGTCTCACATTTCCAATTTTCAATTAACAGCCGGCTTAATTTCATCATAGAATTAGATTTTCTATCTTAATACCTTTAAAATATAAATCTTCGTTCGGATTTTATCCAATCCCTATTATAATGTCAAAGTCTAGTCTGCTAGTCATCTGTAGGTACTTTCCACCTATTGCTACCTAAACAAATTCTACATGTAACTTCAGTACAGGTGCATTAGCCCTAGTTACGTAACTTACGATGAAGCTAGTGTTGAAGACCATGGAGAAGCGCCGCCTGTGCAAACTGAGGGTGCTGTGCTGCATCGCGGACGGGCTCTGCAGCGCCGGCGTGGCCTCATCCTCGTGCACTTCGCGCACATTGCTCACCATCAACTGAATTATCTTCAACTCTTGCTCCTTCAACCGGGCAAATAGTTAATCATTACATACCTTCACAACTAAAATTATTTTCAAAATATAAAATGATGAGAAAATTATACCCTACATTCAAATCTTGAAAACCGCCTTCTGCAAGAACTTTTCCTTTTTCCATGATAATAATTTGGTCCACCGCTTTAATAAATTGCAACTGGTGGGTTACTAATATCACTGTTTTGTCTTCTAAATAACTGTAACCGAGGGTGAAAAGTTTTTTAATGATGGTTGTTTTAGATCAGATTATTTTAGGCCAGGCCAGTAATAATATTAATAAACATGAACAAACCTTTTGATACATCTTTCAAAAATGTGTTTGGCAACTTGAGTGTCCACTGCCGAAAGTGGATCATCTAACAAATAAATATCGGCCTGAAATAAGTTCATTAAAATGAGTAACCTTGATATCTGATAACTCCGGGAAACTAAAATGCTTAGCAAGAAACATTGCCTCCTTATAAACTGCTCTGGCTAAGTTAATCCTGGCACGTTGACCGCCACTCAGTGAGACTCCTCGCTCTCCCACCACGGTTTTGTCCCCGTGCGGGAACAAGGAAATGTCTCTTTCCAAGGCGCATACTTTGCACACTTCCATATAGCGGGATCTTTTGAAGGATTGTCCAAATAATATATTTTGGCGAACTGAACCTGTAATGTTTGATTGGTACATAAGAGATGGGGGTAAATAAGATCTTTAGTCGATCGGGTTTTGACGATTCAAAATTCAAAGCACTTCTTTACCAACAAAGAGCCATGGATCCTGACTGGCATAACTAATGTTTCCTTGAACTTCCATTGTGCCGCTTGAGCAAGGCAGCTCACTGAGCACCATGTGCAATAGAGTGGACTTGCCACATCCAACCGACCCTATAACTGTTGTTAAAGAGCCGGCATTTATCTAAAACCACATTGAAAATGCTACTGATATTTATTTGGAAAGCAACTGTTTTCAGTTTAACGATGATTCTTTCTTACGCTCAGATTTAAATTTTGAACATCATTTCTTTCTGATGACTTTATCCAGCGACTGCAAGCGTCTTCGAATTTTACTGCAATTTCATTTTTTCGAGTAGCTAAAGCAAAAAAACTAGATTATGAAGGAAGATATATTGCTAGAAAAGTATTTCAATATTTTAGTTCGTTTACTAAACCTTTTGGTTTGTTTTTAGAAGAACTCGTTGTCTCTTGATTTCGAACGGAAGATGGATGAACAGGATCGACTAAAAATTATTAGATTTAGTTTCCACTTCTAACTAATCTAACTAATCCAACATATTGTCTAAGAAATGACCTACTACGAATAGTGACCCTTTTTTTGGGACTGTTCAAGAGATTGAGACCAGGTTCCAAAAGCTGTCTAGGTGCCAGTTGACACTCCTCAGTCAACAAATAGTCGCGTATCCTCTGTATTGCTACATTCATTTCTGCTATCTGAAATTTTAGTGTGTTACTTCCAACAGCTGCTGGCAATCTGGTTAGTCTCAAGAATAGAAATTATCTGAATACTTTACTTGTCCAACAGCCTGAGGAAAGTACAACGTCATAGTCTGTTTCATGATGTTATAGTAACAAGTGAGAAGGAACACATTCTCAACTGTGATGCGGCTCACGAAGGTTACGTAGAAGAGAACGGTTATGAAAATTCCGAATCGTGACGTAAACATAATGAAAGACATAATGACTCCCCGAATATATGACGTCATTTTGATATTGTACACTTCGCTCCTTGAACAATTTGATTATTTAAATATAGACTCATAAGTAGAGCAGAAACTACAGTATCCTCTGGTACGTTTCATTTGGGTGTTATCCCAAGGAGTTAAAGTCGACAATAATCCTTAGTGATGGACATAACAACTGACAATACTACAATGTCTGGCTAAACGAATTCTCTTAAAACGATAAAATTACTCACAGTCACACACAGCTAATACTTACCTTCGAACTAAATCAATAATTTTCCTGAATGGCTGTTCCCAAGTGTACATTTTGATAACTTCTACTCCCATTATGATTTCTTTCATCAGATGGACCCTTTCATCAGTTTTCGAAGCTGTGCCTCTCCTGTAGTACGCCGTTCTCGTTCCCAAGAAAACTTGATTCGGATTATTCATTAGTGATATTTATACCTTATAGTATAGTTTTGTTTCTATACTAAGTTATGTATTAACTCACTTTGAAAAGGAACGACAGCAAGAATAGTCAATGCTCCATATATAGCTGGCATTCCCATCTCACGGTATAAATAAGCTGACATAAACTGAAATTATGAGAAGTTACCACAAAAGATCAAACCAATGTTGTTAAGAGCTTTTGCTTTCCTTAAATACTGGGTACTTACGATTGTTTCTAAAGGACCTATCCAAAGGTAATGAGCGAATAATGGACCTGTGTCAAAACGATTAACATCATTTGCCATTAGATTGACAACAAGCCCTGCACTGCTCTCGGATAGGGCTTGCAAACTCACTTTCAGAGCCTATAAGTGTGTAAAAAATATGTTAATAATTAAGAAGTTAAATTGAATAACACCAGAAATTTTTAGAAGTTAAATATACGTCATTATGCCCACCTTTCTATAAATAACACTACAGATTCCAACTCGCATTTTCATACCGATGTGCATGACTCCCATCATGAAGGGGTGCTGGACCATAACGTTCACTGCACTGCAGAAAACTACTCCAAATGAAAAGAACACAGCTTCACCCCACGTCACATTGTCATGTGAGTTGAAATAGTCTAGTAGTCGACCATAATAAGTCGAGTTGCTTCTACAATATAACGACAGTATTTGTTATGCTAAAGAGTCAATCTTATAGAAAAATATAAACAACCTAAAAAGTTAGTTAGTAGATGCTGCTTGCGAGACACGCAGAATGTCGTATGAGTTAAGAGATGTTGCATCAAAACTAATGGATTCTCCCAACAAGTTAATTTTTTTTTGAGACCCTGGATTCACGCAGCAAACTATACCTTGAAACCGGAAACATTAATTTCTTCACACTTACGTGTTGCTATGTAGGTCCTGAATAGGGCTAAAGTACCGTAGTAGTAGTCCCAAAAACAGCGGCTGTTGCAACCTTTTTGATACAAAAAAAATAATCAATTATTTTACCAGCATGAAGGAGAAACTGCTTTTAAGAAGTACCTACCTTTGCCTTAACTGCTTTACCTAATAACAAATTCCATTGCAGCCAGTATGAGTCCGTATAGCATGAGCTCTGCTCCAAAGACTTTGAGGAGCGCCTTCCAGAGACTTGGCTTGCTATTCGTATCGCTATTTCGGCTTCTTTCGACCTCGAGTTCCCAAGCCTTTTGTACTGCATCACCTGAACATAATTATGGGTATTTTCAATTTTAGATAGTAAAAATGACAAATCTCACATTTTTAGATAAGTAAGCTTCTGATACCTAGCAAGTCAGATCGATGTTCTGGCAAAGGAGCGTAGAGGTCGCTGTCTCCAATATCACGAGTATACCCAAGTTTAAATGTTTCCAGCGTCCATCTGAAATGGACGATTAATATAAGTAGTACATTTATTTATTCGTAGCCGATTGAAGGTACCAATGATATGAATAATACCCAAATGTTAGGATAGAAAATATGTTGGCGTTGTAGCGTGGATTTAATTGACGCCTCTGTTTGGGTCCAGTATCCATCTTTATGGGAACTTTAACTGACTTTGGATCAAATCTAGTCGGTCACAAATTTCAATATAGTATGCTCTTTGGAGTACCATCAAATCCGACCTTAATAATAAGCCAAGAAATGCATGTACCTTATGTGAGGCCCTCACGCATTAATAATAACGCAAGAATATAAAATAATTGCAATGTATCAATAAGCTCTGTAAGTTTTGCTCTTAAAAAATAAAAATGTATGCCCTCTTCAAAGGCAGATCATTTACTTTAAGGTACATACAAGTTATAAAATGAAATACCATCTAAATTGACGATGCTCGAAAAAAGCAGGACATGGCAACCGGACGTTCTGGACGTGTGACTAGAATTGTTAAAAATATTATAAGAAAAAGGGAGACGACGCCGCTTCGCCAGAATAGAAATTCATAAACAGGTACTATCAGGTTTTACCATTTGGTTTAGTTAACAAAATTATTAAAATAACTATCATAGTGACGTACGTAACTAGTATTAGACACACTGACACATATTTCACATTAGGTCGGTACGTGACCATATTACATTTTTAAATATAAGTAAGACAAGTATGTATTTCTTTCTTTAGTACAACCATGGTCAGAAGTGTTAAGTTATGTAAATATTACGTGTTGTTCGTGTCTTTTGTCTACTGATTATTTATACGATAGGGTTTTAAATAATATCTTCTTAAATACTCCAAGACCACGTGAAGTACGAATACATTGGTTTTTAGTGACTTTTTTGAATATATTTTATGGAATATCACGTTAAACTATTTTTATCATAACCATACCAAGTCTCTACGGAATGGCGCAATGTACATCACCCTCTGATATAAAAAGAAAAAGTCCGTCAGCATCGACCAATACCTAATTAATTATGTCAAGGCTGCAACTGTTTTGTCTAGCGGTGGTAGCCCTCTTTGGGGTAAGTGTACCTAAGCATTCATCAACTCAACATGTCGAAGAAAGGATAGGATACGAAAATGAGCCATTGCTTATTTTCGTATATGTTTAGGTGTTTTGAATAGTGTTACTAACTGAAAAACTACATAGGTACCTACTAAGTAGTTCCTTCCTCCTTGTTTTAAGCATCGATTGATGGTGCACCTAAATAGTATTCTTAGCTAATACGAGTGTTATTGGCTATGCAAGTGGGCAAATAGTTCAAGATTATGTAACTAAGATAAGGTTAAGGTTATTTGACTGAGCCGTAGGTCTATAGTGCCAATTAAATAGGTTCGATTACCACCTGTATTAAACATTCTCGTGACCAATTTTGCGTTCGCCGTGATTTAGTGTTAGTATTTGTAAGAGCAAAGAAATTGGCCGTCCCATCTAATAAACGCGTTAAATCCAAACCCTCAATTTCCTTTCTCCTCCTAAGCCCATACATTAAAGAAAATTTAAGCAATTTGATCCTTTTATGTTACCCGTACGTATTATGTTAAGTAGGCAAAAAGTTTTTTATTGTGGGGTTAGGTAGCAGTGTGTGAAGATGTCCTAGAAACGAGTTTTATTATTTTTGCAAATTTTTAGGTAATCCAAGCACAATGCTACGGGCGTGTGCCAGGCCGCGGCGGCATCCCCCCGGTGCCGCGCTACGCCGAGCCCTTCTACTGCCCTGGTACCGACGACTTGAACGCTTTACTGCTCCTTGCGAAAGCCCTCGAGAAGCCCAGCTCATCAGCTGATGTCAACAGCAACGAAATAATTAACAAGCTGCTCGACGCTTTGATATTCACGACCACTACTTGTGCTCCAGGTGCTCCAGGGGCCCCAGGCGCGCCCGGTAACCCCGGTCGCCCTGGTAAACCAGGTCTCCCCGGCGCTCCAGGAAAACCTTCAAAACCTGCAGAGAGAGATCCAGCTCTCATTGACTTAGGCCTTTTGACTGGCGATGACTTACTAAACTTGATCCTGGCTGGACAGGATATCCTCCGCTTGGATCTAGGCCAAGGTGGTGGTGCACTTACTGGCTTAGTAAATGGATTGGTTTGATCAGCTTAATTTTTTAGCTCGTAGCGTAGGTGAGTAAATAGTGAGTGACCCCAGTAAAAACGGTGGTCAATATATTATTGATCCTAGTTAAATACAAAATAAATTATCATTGTGACTTAAAGATGTACTAAAATACTAAAATACCTAGTAAATTGCGCATTTCAGACCAATAATAAATTCTGTTCTCAAAATTAATATACTTACCTACCCGTAGAGTACCTCCATACTGGTATTACCTATGATGTTTACCAAGTAATATTATTCTGAAGTTAATTAGTTGATTGTAATGCGAATTGGTTGAAAGCTGTGGCCTGTGTTAATGGATATTTAATTAAATTTATTCAATAAATTTGTATTTTTGAATCAAAAATAAAGTATGACTTACAAACACCTCTAACGTTGGTTTTTTTTAAATTTGCTAAGGCGCTGCGCAAACTTAGACACTTTTTGTTGCCGACACGGCACACCATCACGGAGGGAACCGTAGTTGCTGTGTCCTATGGCTGTGATCGGACACAGTTTACGTATGCGCAGGGAGTGGACGATTTCATACTGGTTCTATAGAAATCAAATATTCATCGGTAGCTTGTAGGTACCGGAGACAAGACAAAAAAGTGTCCACGTTTGAGCCCTGCCTAATCCAAGCAACCCGCACCGCTAGTGGTGGTTTCAAACATTCGATGTTGGTATAGATAGAGCAACATTTGATGATGAGCAGAAAGAATCGATTTATAGGTACCTAGTGATTTAATTGAAATGAAGCTAAACTACGAATACCATTTTTACATTAGACACAGATTATTTTGAACATCGAGTAGGAAACAATTGGGTATGGGAACAATTTTTTTTAAATGCGCTTTACTATTTTAAGTAACTGATTTAAATATTTCGTTGATCTAGCTGGTAGTTACTTTTTTATTAATTTTTAAACATTGCGAACTCATGACGTCACAAATTCACTTAGTGTTTCCACATGTGTTTTTTCCCGGATTCGTGGTAAATAAATTATGAAAAGAAAATTACTGATTTACTGCACTTACGACTGAAACAGAGCTCGCCGTTCATCATGTACAATCTCACGAGAATGTGAGAAGTAGACTTTAGATACAATTCATTTTGCCAAGTTCTGAAACCATGCCCTACCTGAAAGGGTTGGGATTATAGCGAATGGCTATCTTAAGTCCTACCTACCCGTCTGGGCAATGGGCGTAAATTAATTTACTTATCATTAAAAATAACTTTGTGGAAAAATATATTTCACCTGGGGGAATTTTAAATCTGCTATCTGGAAACCCCATTAATACCGTGCAGTAGAATCACCTAGCTAAAAGTCCTACGTATGATACAGATCGCGTCATTTGATTGGTTGATGGATAGATTATAAACCAATCACGTGAAAGGACGTTTATACGACCCAATAGGTTTCAATTGTGAGATGTTAATTTGATTACCGTCAAGAGTCCACTAAGAACCATAATATACTCTTTGCGGACGTTGGCAAACTGGGGTCATTCATTTGACCCCAGTTTGCCAACGTATTTGACTGAAAATATCCTCGATCCTTTGCTTTTAAAAATATTAAATATTTCAATAAGGTATAAAATACAAATACCTCGAAATGGTTTTCGATTTAGGACATGTTTGATTTTTGTTCCCATACCCAATTGCGTCACACAAAGCGTCACACCCATATAATTTTCCTTATAGTTTATACCATTCCTAGCTTCTTTAGCTTAGCTTATTAAAAACATTAATATTTAAAAAAAAAATTACCTTTATCACAAGATAATTCAATATCAACCCTGAGCTGCTGCGTACGAAGCTTTGAAAATAACTATGCTGCCTATCTTCCAGTCGGCATGACGCTGCGCCAATGGGACCGAGTAGAACTGACCGTAAGAATGTGGTCGTGGATCGCGGCAGGAATCATACCAATAGGCTAGTTGAGTCTTTCTCAAGTAGACCTTAAATAGGTAATCACCATTAGTAGCCACACCATCCTGACTACGCGTACCGTGAACTCCTGTTACTTCGCCTTCTGTAGTAGCCGGTATACTTCACCTAAAATGTTTAAACGGTAATAACTTTTTTATTAAACTGGTAAAATTGCTTTGTGTTCATTTGTTAATTTAATTCACTAATTTATCTATTGCAACAGTGCAAACTCATTTGTCAAAATCAAAGCCACCATCTAGGCAGTTTGAGTCAAAACGTGGTGCGAGGTGCATGTGATTTTTTCGCGAACCCCAGAAAAGTTACACGGAGCCAGGAAACTACTAAAGGTAAAGTTCTGTTATCCTTACTGTAGGTAAGTCATAAGATGGGATATCCGTTGCGCTAATATCAATTAAGGATGTCTTTGAATTGAACAGAAACATCGTGACAGGCAATGTTAGGAAGGGTATCTTCAACAGTCTCCTCCCCTCCCATACTTCGCCTACCATTAGGGTTGGCGCTTTTAGAAAATCAAACAAGAAGAAAAATAATAGTATAATAATTTGGTTCCATAGTAAATGTTATTCAGTTTAAAAATAAAACCATAATACAAAACAATTCCAAGAGCGATGAACGTTATGTAATGATGGCATGATGAATTTAGAAAAAAATGCAGCAAAACTCTTCTGGTTCAAAATGCAAAAGATCATTCACCGTGAAAATAGTCCTGAAATGCTAGAACTGGTCTTAGAGTGCATGCATTCTTTTTTTTTAACCGACTTCAAAAAAAGGAGAAGGTGCTCAATTCGACTGTATGTTTTAATGTCAAATTATTATCCCAAAAAAAATCATGTGAAGCTTGTTGCAACCCTATTGTTTGTTCCTAGTATCGAAAAAAGCCAGCCCAACTTCGCCTACCTATTTTTTTTTCATCTATCGACTGTTTATCTGTTTTATTTCATTTCATCTGGTGTAGACCTTTTATTAAATGTAATGAATGCAGAGGTTGCGAAATTTAGTTCGATTTATGGAGAAACAACAAAGTTAGATCAAATTTTCTCACTTCGCCTTCATTTTGAAAACACAGTTGTCAAACGTACACTGCTTAATACCGATCCGTGTCACATACACTTGAAAAGACCCCATCTGATTGGTGAGGTTGATAGTGTGCCGATGTGTCAGACTATCTTCATTCAGCGGGAACCTTTAAAAGTACCTATGGAAAATTAATGTCGAAATCAGGTTAAGTTACAGGAGTTGCAAATCAAAAATCATACACTAGTTTATTCGCCCTACGTATACAGGGTGGTCCAAACACACACGTTAATATATTTTTTTAGTTCCCTCACACTTAGGGGTACTTATACATAAATATTCCACGTATGCTACCCAATTTTTTGTAGTTTACGAGTAATGTTACGACTACTACAGTACGACTACTCAACAATTAGACCTTGGGCTTTCGATCAAAAATTTCCTAAGATGTACTTTAAAGGAGGCCACAAATTATGAATTTCTGATCGGTGGAGATTGTTCCAGAATTTCGTGGCAGCATTGCAAAAGCTACCACCAAAGGCAGCCGGACTGTATTGTGAAAACATTAGGCGTGGAGCGATTCTCATTTTACATTGAGCAAATTTTAATTTGCGATACAGATATGGTGTTTCATTTTTGTTCATAACTCCAAAGAGCAAAGAGGCAAAGTGTAGGATGTATCTGAGAGACATACCTATTTAAGAGATTGTTGTGGCTTAAGAATGGTGAGATGTGTGAGTCACAGGTGTGAGCGACGAGGAAGTTGGGAAACTGGGGCTATATACGTTAAATTAGGTCCATAAAAATGGTATTGAAAAAATAAATTAACAAATACCTTAAAATTCGTTCCTTTACCCAAATTGGGTCCTAGATATTTTATTAATTTTAATAAAATAATAATTTGCAGATAAAAGTCCTATTTGGGACGCGTTTGTCCTAAATAAAATGAACGAAATCACTTTTGCTGAAATCGGACCAAAGCCAACGTGAGCTGTCATCTGTCATCAATGAGTGCTGTCAGGTCAACCAGTGTCAAACGGTCAAATCGAATCGAAAACTTGTCTGTGAATCGAAACGAAAATTAGACGCGAGGAGGACCAGCGAAGACGAAATACGTTGACGTTTCAAAAGTTGGATTTTGTTTTTAGTTGTTGTAAATAGTTATTCAGAGAGCACTTTAATAGACTTTGTTATTTAATGTAAACAGATGTGTTCGTCCTGTAGATATAATTTTAACTGGGTTGTAGATATAAATTTAATTGAAGTCCTTTTTAAGCTAACTTTTTGGACATAATGTCATCATGAGTATGACTTCTGAAACGGAGGTTCTGAAAACAAATGAGTTTCTACGTCGACGTAAACTTAGACTTCAGCAGGTCAGCTTTTTTATTATGAAAGACGTGTTTTAAGTTTGTTAAAATTGTACAAGTAATCACTGTATGAGGGCTATAACTATGTGAGTGATATTTTAGGTCAGGGAACAATCAAAAGACATAGCAAAGAAGATAAGACAACGCGCTAAAGTAGAAAGGTTGCGGCAAATTGTAGATCTTGATTCTAAGAAGGAGAAGGAATACATTCAGTGCCAGGAAAAGTTAGTGAAACGACTGGAGCAGTTATATGCACAAGGGATCAAGAGTGTTGGTGACAGTCACAAAAAGGCTACAGAAGAAAAACACAATGGTATTTTTTTGCTTTTTTGCCGATAAAAGTTTTCATAGTAAGACATACCAAACTAAAAAATGAGTGTATGCAATGATACAAAATCAATAGATAAACATGTTATTGTTTCTGTTCGTAATAGGACCTGCATTATATTTTTCATTGTAGTTTCTGTTTTTACGTTTTAGTGCTGTTGTAGTGTTGTTCCTATTTGTGGTTTTTCAGGAGCTTCTCCAGAAGAGAAAGACTTATCTAAGCTACGTGGTAAAGAAGCAGTTGCTGAACTAAGAAAAAAGAAACAAGAAAAACTAGATGAGCAAAAAAAATTACTTGATAGAAAACTGTTAGCAAGGTAGCTATTAATTTCATTGCATATTCTATCTTTTGCTTTCTGACAAGTAAGTCATTATAAAATGAATCTTGAACATTCTTTTCATCTTGTTCCTTTTTGTCTAAAAAAGATCTTTGATGATTTATGATTATATTTTCAGGGAAGCAGCTAATGAAATTAGTCGAGAAAAATCAACTACTGTTGCCAATAAACTTCAAGCTAAGTCATCAACAAAAATCTCAGAGGAAACGGACCATGTTGCTGATGGAATTGTGAAAAAATGTTCTAATACGGATGATCCCAAGGTGGCCAAGAATGATATGGCTACTCAATGGGACTGTGAGGAATTGCCTGATGAATGGGAACCAACCATACCAGCACTATCCTTGCCAAAAGATGATAAAGAAAGTGTGAAAGATTCTAATCTTGCACCAGAAAGTAAATCTGAAAAAAGCAAAAGGCTTGATCTTTTTGCCATAAGTGACGAAATGCCTTCAAGTTTGCGAGGTGGTATTACCACAGTTCCAGAGGAAAGGCCTGCTGGTAGGCCATCCTTGACTTTAGTTTCTGAGTATTTGCAAAGTAGAGCACTTAGATTACGAGAAACTGACACTACAGACTACTCCAGTAAGAAGCAGCCGGACGACTTGCATAGCATAAAACAGACAATACTACACTCAAGATCTTCAAAAACAGCAGGTACATTGCCTCTTGGTGTTTGTCATGTGCTAGACGAGCAAGTTATCCCAGTGCCATCATGGCAGGCTGAAAAGAATTGTGGATTTTGCTCTCATGGCATATCCCATCATAAACAAAGACATTGTGGTAGCCAGTTTAAAGTTACGAATTCCCAAATAAATGCGATTTTTAGCTCTATTAGACCTTGCTGTCCAGACTTCCTCCCCAGTCCTGTGTTACGCGATCGAAGCGCTTTTCGGCAGAGCAAAGTTTGCCAACTGAACTGTGAACATACAGGTGACAAAATTAAATAAAAAAGTAACAGGTGGTGCTTAGATCCCTTAGTGTAAAGTTCCTACTATTTCATTTTGACATAGCTAGTTTAACCACCTGGATAGTCTGTTTTTAGACATTTTAGGGTGCTTCCAAATGCCACTTTAGGTAAATTGTAAATCCCCTTTTTCAAGGACTTAAATTATTTTCTGATCGGCCTTCAGTGGAATGGAACCCTAATGACTAAATTAGTTTCTTAATTCATCCATTTAAAATTTTAAATGGTCTGTAAAGTACTATTTTACTCAGTACCTTATCATCTGTGGATTCATCTGTAGTATCTGATAATTTAGATTAATTCATTAGTTCCAATTTTATTGCCTTATTTTGTATAAAATATGAAGTTATTATTTCCTGCTCCATAGTATGATTATACTACAATTTATTTATCAGGTATATCTGGGACATCTTCATAACAAGAATCATATGACCTCTGACTAAGTATAACTAGAAATGTATAGTAAAAAAAATGTTTTTCTTGGTTTGTTTGTAATCAAATACATGTTTTTACATTGTAGTAAGAAATGCTGATAAATCCTCAATAGCAAATGTTGTTGAAGCAAACATAACTAAGAAGAACTCTGTTACAATGTACAACCATGCTACCAGGGACTCTAGAGACATACAATGTGGAGATTCAAGACTAGTAGTCCATAATCTTCAGGAAAATGAAGATGCATATGCGCAAGCACTAAAGGAGGCAACCAACGACAATCCAAAAGAGAAAGCACATCAGAAAAAGTTACACGAAATGCGAAATACAGTTGCAATGACTAAACAAACAGTTGAAAAAGAGTACAATGATACAATGTCCTTCTTGAAATCTTTGCCAAAGGAAAAAAGTTGCAAACATGTGGTAAGTGTTGCCTTTATTTTCTACTGTATCACTGGTATTACAAAAAAGTACTTGACACACTGATGTTATACAGGGTGGTCCAAACATAAAAGTCAATATATTTTTTTAGTTTCCTCACACTCTGAGGTATCTGAAAATACCCCATGTATGTTACCCGATTTTTTGTAGTTTTCGAGCTATGAATTTTTTGAAAATTTCTCGGTTGAGTCACTCTTTCGGTCACTGTAGCGTGATCTGATATAAATACTTGATTTTTTTTCTTTATTAGATGAATAAAAGCGCTAGATGGTTCTGAAGAATTTACATTCAAAACGCTTATCATAACTCTGAAGAAAATTATAAAATTGTAAAAGTTAGAAATGCTGTTTTTTCCTAGAACTAGAGGCCTTTTAAAAAAAAAATACCCAAAATTTTTCATCCTATATTTTTTTAAACTCTTCTACACTCTTAACTACACACATCAAAAGTGTCTAGGGATCAACATATATTTTTGCAATAACTTTTCTCCTGATTGATATTAATTAAAATTTTCTTTAAGGATTCATCAAATAAAGTGTTTTCGTTTGTCTACAGTAACGATAAACCAAGTCACCTTTGCATTAATAAAGAAATTTGCCATTTTCCTAATAAAGGGATTTTTGACATTTGAACCACTAACATTAAAGTTCGAAAAAAAGACTGAAATAACAGTTTTCTTTAAAATTTTATTGGGTAACTTAAACAATTAATAATCCGTGTTTCTACCGCGAACACTAACAACACAAGAACATCGGTTTGGCATACTCAAAATGAGTTCATCCAAATCACGCTGTGGAATGGCCGCCCATGTTCGTTGCAACAACAAAAAAAGGTCTTATTGCGACTGGATACCCTCCATATTCGGCAGAGCTCTTCTCTGTAGCATATCCCATGCATGCTCAATCGGGTTCAAGTCTGGCGACTGAGCAGGCCAGGGCAGGACATTGATGTTAGCTGCGGCGAGAGTCTGTCTTACAACTCTTGCGGTGTGCGGTCGTGCATTATCATGCATTAACTGAAATAAGGGACCGATTTGCACTTGTAGAGGAACGATGACGTCTGATACAATCGTCTCAGCATAAATTTGAGCGTTGAGGTTGCCTCTGATCCAAATCAACTCAGTTCTTCCGCCGATCCAAATACCCGCCCATACCATGATGGTTCCACCACTATAAGGATGGACTTTCTGGCAGGATTTTAATCGCTGTTGGCGTCCAGGGGTTCTCCAGTGTCGTATACGTCTTGTATCCGGTCTCATACTAAAACGAGACTCATCAGAAAAGCACTCGAAACGCCATTGTTCTTCTGCCCAATTTCTGTGTTCAAGAGCCCATTGATATCGAATCCTACGATTGTGCATTGCTATAGGTGGTACCCTTAGCGGTCTTCGGGAATGAAGATTCACTTCATGCAAGCGGTTTCTGACTGTTTGGTCGCTAATTAAGTTCCCTGATGAGTGATGAAGCCTCACGGCTAACATCATGGCGGTTATTGTTGGAGCTCTTCGAGTTGTGATTTGAATGTATCGGTCTTGTCTCCGTGTGGTGCAGCGATACCGTCCTCCATGGCGCTCAGCCACGGTACCAGTGCTTCGGTAACGTGTCCAAAGTCGACTGATAACACTCTGACTTGTATTCAGAGCTAAAGCCACAGTACGTTGCCGGGAACCAGCTTCTATCATTCCCACGGCTCTAAGCATTTCTTCCCTGCTTAAATGACGTCGCCGCTCCATAATGACGTTGGTTTTAATCAGTAGTAGGGAAACAGTAGCACTAATAATGTCTTCAATGCGTTGTATGTTTTTATAGGGAAAATATTGACAGCTGATTTTCATCTTTTACTCGAATTTGATTGACAGTTCCTGTTTCAAATTATGAAATGCACCAAAAAGGATCCATATAAATTTATGAAATCATAAATTTATTACAAAGCCACATCTCAATCTCAAGAAATCCGCATAAAAATGCTTGATCCCTAGACACTTTTGATGTGTGTATTTACCATGTAAATTTTAATAAGTAACTTCAATGGCATCAAACATATATTTTCATTCAGTTGATACACAGATTACTTGAATTTTACACTTCAGACAATTTGAATGAAAATTTAAGTATGATGCCATTCAAGAAAATCATTTAAATTCACATGGTAATTAGATAGGAGTGTGGTGAAGTTTTTAAATAAGATATGGATGAAAAATTTTAGGTAACTTTTTTTTAAAACGGCCTTAAAAGTTCAGGAAAAAAACAGCATTTCTAACTTTTTAAAGTTATTTTAAGCGTCATGGATATAAATTCTTCAGAATCATCTAGCGCTATTATTCATCTAATACTGAAAAAATAATTATCTTTGCGCCACATTGACCGAAAAAGTGACTCAACCCAGAAATTTTCAAATATTCGTAAAAAAATTAAATATATATAATTACTCAAAAAACGCTGTACCGTGTTGGTGTAAAGTTGTAAACTCATGGTAGACATCATTGAATGACAGTCTTATCTGTCTACATTAATTTACTCTGAAGTTTTAGCTGTCTATCTATCTACATTGATTGATTTTAAATTTATTTGCCCATTCGCGGCTTCTTACGGTGCGTTTACACCAAGGGAGCGAATGCTCATTCTATCCCCTCGCCCTCAAATTCTCTTTCTGTAAACAGTGACCAAAAAAAAAACGTTTCATAGAATTGGTATAGAATGGGCATTTGGTCGCTTCGCTTGATATAAACGCACCGTTAGATCTGTAGAGCACTACAGTTGTTAGTATTAATCCTGCATCTAGAGGCATTAGTAGTGTATTAAAGACATGAGCTCTTCTGCTCAAGACTTAGTTTTGCCAGTCATGCATCAGTCTTTTGAGTCTTTTCAATCCCTTGAGTTTTGATAATAGGGATGTGTATAATTTTATTTGATGTCGTATGATATATTTTTAATTCGGTAAATTAAAGTATAAACCACTTTGTATCAAATATTGTATATAAATATATAATATATATGCGCCAGACAACACTCCTCTTGTAATGGTCTCGAAGTAGGGATTAATATCTCTGTGCCATACAAGAAAATGAGCCAGGCTCCTTTCCCAGCACACCCAGACCTGAGTCAATTTAGAAAAGATGACCCGACCGGGGATGGAACCCGGGACAGGGGGACACTACGGACATCGAGGCGAGAAACCGTGCTGCAGCGCACTACGCCAATCGTGTCGTCGTATAGTATTACAGACTTGATTTCAGCTATGAATTCGAGGACTCAATGCCGTGTTCTTTCGAAAAGACTTAGTCACGAGTAGTTCAAAAATGACTTGAGTCATAGTCGTGACTCAAAGCCTTTTTTAAAAACTCAAAAGACTTAAAGACTCAGCTTCAATAAAAACTCAAGTCTCATTATTATAAGACTTAAGGGCTCAAGTCCCTTACACCACTAGGCATGAGGCACTAGTCTTAGACTCAGCTGTTGGAAACACCCACACTCTGACCTTCCCTAATAAGAAAAGTTTTTTTAGAGAAATGCTCACCTGGCCGAAAGACGTCAACGTATTCTAAAAGTGAGTCGTCAGCAAAAGCTGCAGCAGGAATTCAACAAGATTGAAAGAGAATGCAGAAAAAGCAATGAGGTAATTTTAATTTGCAGTCAACTACATGCATTTACCTTCTAGAGTTGTTGTGTTGTGATATAGCTTTTAAAAAGATAAGTAATAATAATAACAACTATTCATAGAATGTTGTTTTTTAAACTCTTTCAGAATGCAGACACTCAGAGAAATTCCCCTGGCAAATCCCAACTGAACACAAAGTCACCCATAACGGTTGTGGATAACGAATTTGACACACGGGATGTGCAATATTCGTGGATGCCTGTTCCTGAAAGCGACGGCAATTTAGCAATTCACACAATACCGACTACGATCAAGGAAGGCAAGTCTGGGAATACTGTGAAGTTCAGCACAGTGGACAGCTACCACGAGTACAGATCCCGACACAAACACACCCCTCCTACTAAAGATACGAACCCCAACAAACCTATCAATAAAAAAGTGGTTGAAACTGTTCTGATACAAAATGATAGGGACGAATCTACGGATTGCTCTTCCATATCATCTGATACCAGTTCAGTAGAAAATTTGAATATTAATAATAATAATGACAAAAAACCTGAACAAAATTTGTCTGAAGCTGAAAGAATAATCATTTACAAGATTTTGGACTCTAAGCAGGGTAAGAAAGAAAAAGAAAGGAAAAAAAAGAAACTGATAGATGAAGTGGCCCAAGTTTTAAAATCTATGGAAAGAAAGAAATGTAACAAAAGCCTTAGTGATAGCAATAATAACATGGAAGAGAAACTCAACAGGAGTAAAGAAAAAGACACCAGAATCCCTCTTGATCAAGTGGATGAGGGTATGATATTGAATATTATTGTTGCAATTTGTTACTCAAACCTACATACAATTTAAAAATACAAGTGATCTTTTTAATTGCAGGTGTCTATAAAGTGGTCAACGAAAAAGGGTAAAGTTATTTTTACAACAATTAATGATAAGTGCCGTTCTCTTTATCTCTATTAATCTATGTCATCATCCATGTCCTGCAGACTCTCTTACAGTGTTACAAGTTGTTACACTGCTAATGTAGAAATGTGGCAAACCACCGCTCAACACAAACCCTGGTGGTGATTATCTTTCATTATACTTGCGTATTTAAACAAATATAACATATGACTAGATATTTGCCACGTTGGATAAGCAAAGTACCTTATAGTAGTTACATGTGAGTTCTGAGTAATAAAGTTTCACTGATAGATTTCATATTATACCTCTTCATATTAATGCAATGTCGTTACGCGTATCCGAACGCGATTTATTGCTTCTACGTTTTACAAACGATAAAACCGAATACGCGAACTTCGCTTTTTCTAATTTTTATGCATCAAATTATAAATGTCCATTCTTAGACCACATTTTAGTGAAGTTAATAAAAGTATGTAATGAATTAGAGAAATTAAATAATATACCTATCAGTACGGATAATTATCTGATAAGTGTCCAAAATTTATTCTGACGATCATCAAGGAAAATGAATATCTCGATCATTTGGATGTATGTACAACACATTCTGAAGCGCAGCAGAATTTTTGCAAATGTTTTTGGCCTCAACAGTAGTTATGCGCCGGTTCAAAGTAACAGTACTTACCTACTTTTTTATATACTGTAGCTTGTTGAATATCTTTGTAACTATTAGTAGTTAGTATTTTTGTAACTTACTTATTAAGAAATTTCTTCTAGTTAAATATATACAATGTATTGAATGTATTTTTGTCTTTAGAATAGGTGTCATAATAACTTACGGCTACAAAGTTGTAGACAGTGTTTTTTTACAGTGAAGATACAAAATAATGGCGTAAGAAATTGCTTTTTTTATATTTAAATTTGGGTCGACAAAATTTAGCTAGTACAAGAAGCGTCAATAACGATCAGAATATAATTTGCTGTTACTTCCAGGGACAACATCGCACCT
Organism: Udea olivalis; assembly: GCA_947369235.1. Lineage (NCBI taxonomy): Eukaryota > Metazoa > Arthropoda > Insecta > Lepidoptera > Crambidae > Udea > Udea olivalis. The sequence continues at coordinate 17,557,666 of OX376342.1, forward strand.
TTATATGCCTCGGATGATCTAAACGAAACCAAGCCAGGACGACCATGCTGTTATAGCAAACGATTGAGTAATGATTATCAAAGTGAGAAAGGTACATTATTTAAATTTCAAAAAAATGTGTACATGTCGATAAACCTAGATTATTAATTAACCTTGTAATATATTGCACGATTACATAACCCTTTTTTCTCGTAGGTACAATTCTACATAGCGGAGGTGGAGATCTACCAGAAACAAGGTACAAAACTTATAATAATTGAATTAGCACTGTAATAATAAAAGACAAAACTATTCAAAAATCCCTTTTACATGAAAATACATACATACATACAATCACGCCTTTTTCTAAACGGGGTAGGCAGAGACCACATCTTTCCACTTGCTACGGTCCTGACATACCTCTTGCGCTTCTTCCACTCTCAATAATCGTTTCATACATGCTCGTCGATTATGGGTACTCCTGACCTGGCCTTTTCTGAGCACGTCTTGGACTTGTCCTAAGTACGTCCGGCAAGGCCTTCCCCTTTCAACAGCTCCATCCACCCTCGCCTTGTAAATTTGTTTCGTTAATCGCCTTTCATCCATCCTTTTCATATGCCCAAACCATCTTAGCATTCCCGTCTCAATTTTTGTGACAACATCCTCTTTCACACCACATCACTCTCTTATTATGCTATTCCTTACTTTATCACTCAATGTCACTCCTGCCAAACTTCGCAATGCTCTCATTTCCACTGCATTTATCCTACTTTCATCCTTCTTTTGCCATGCCCAACTCTCACTTCCGTACATAAGCGTCGGCACCCCCGCATGAACAGCCAGTCGCGCCTTCTCTGACACCGTCTGGCTGTTCATAAAGACATGCAGCGCTCCATTTAATATATTCCCTGTATTCACTCTTCTATCAATATCACCCTTATGCCTTCCATCCCTCGTGAACCTAGTCCCCAGATACACAAATTCTTTCACTTGTTCTACCTTTTCACCTCCAATTAAAACATCACATTCTGTCATATCCTCATCTCTTTCAAAAACCATGGTTTTTGTCTTACTTACGTTCACTTTCATACCTCTCGCTTCTAACAACGCAATCATTAATGTTACCATTACCTCGTCGGCCGACGACGCCAGTATGACTTGGTCATCAGCGTAGAGAAGGCATTTAACAAGCAACCCATCCATTCTCAGTCCATAATCACATAAAAATAAATAAAAAAAAAATTTTTTTCTCGTTTTAGGGTTGCCTACTGCGGAACTTGTAAACGTAGCTGCACTAACAATATCAAGCCGAAAGACCAACCAATGCCAAACATCACAGCGCATCCCTCCGCCGCCACTTCTACCTCCTCATTCAAAACGGCCACCACGGACAAGGCACAAGGTGCTCCACCGGACGGCGGCTATGTAAAACTGCTTGGGGACGACGGACACGAAGCAGGCAAAATTTATATCGGCGCTACCAACTTCCTCAAAGACGATGCGTATGAAGTCGTCATACAGCTGAGGAAGAAAGAAACTGCCAGATTGGAACTTGAGAAAGAAATAACCAGAAATCTTAATCTAAATGAAGATGTATGTGGTATAGCAGCAGAAGATAAATCTAAATCCTCTACGGTGGAGGAGCTAACAAACAAATCTGGAACTAGTAATACCATAAAGAGGACACACCCAGTTCAAGAGATGGAAATAAATTCTCCTCGGACTTCTAATGAAACATCCATTCCAGAAAATCTAGTGAAAGATAATAATGTGAAAGAAGATGAAAATTCTAGTAATCATGCTTCAACTGATTCTAGTAATGGAGATATTCCTTGTGTGAGTAATAAAAAAACATTTCATGACAAAGGGGTTTATACGCCATCTCAACTATCTTACGCAATACCAAGCGATGTACCTAAAACTGACCCTGTGCCCAGGCCTGCAACGTCTACATACACACAAACTACTATGGATTCACCGAATCCCCGACCAGTATTTATACACATGAGTTCTTCTACATCAACTGCGTATATGAGCCCACCTGAGATGGTGTTGCCAAGTTTTTTGAGACAAGATCACAATTTTCAAGAAGAAATACCTCAAATGGGGCAAAGGAGATGTGAATATGTAAACTGTGCACGGCAGCGATGCAGATGTTACAAAAGTACGTCATCCACATCATGCAGAAAGGGTTGCTATAGTAAAATAGGTACTCCTCCAAACACTGCCAGAAATAATGATGAAAACAGCGATACTAATGATAATGCGTTCGAAAAGCCATTCCGAAAAGCACACAAGAAAAAGCACAAATGTGAAAGTCGGAAAAGTGCAAATGTTTTAAAGTGCAATAGAAAAGACAGTAAAGCGCCTTTGCACAAGCTGTCATCTCGGAATCTAGTTATGCGAGTTAGCTCTAGTAATGCTTCGTCGTTAAAAAATAAGGCGAATAATTATCATTGCAATAAAAAAGTTAGTAAAACTGATCTAAATCCTACCCTAAAAAAGTATGTTAATAGGTTGCTGGAGCTCAATAGAGAAGGAATAAAAGCCATCGAAGTTGCAAATCAGGAATGTAGTTCCGTGAGTACGCCCGGGAGTTCAATCATTGAAGTACCTCGAAATTTGAACGAAAAGGAATCTGAAATAGAAAATAAAATATCATTGGAACAAATGAAAAATATTCTAAAACAACAAATATTAGATAAACATGTCGAGCAAAACGCAAATAATAATTTGGGGCACGCTGTACAGAACAAGCATAAATCTAGGATAAGTTTACATCAACTTCCGAAAAAAAAGTCAACCCACAAGATTAAATCTCTGAATATATCCAAAAGAGTTTTGAAACAAAAAAAAACATGTGATACAACATGTTCCACTCGGAATATTCGAACAAATCCTAGCTCTTCCTTACCTTCTTCTACGAGAGATCTTAAATTCAACAAACCTGATTTGGCAACAAGATCACGAAGTAAAAGTTCGCCTACGCCTAGACAAATGGAAAGTGGTGCAGATCATAAATATAAAAAATCTGCAGCAAAAATAGGAGACTGTAAAAACAAAAAAACAACTACTAGACAAGAAAAAATTACAAATGACGACGGACTTAAAAGATACCCTAGCAAAATAATCCAACCACAAGAACACAGTCAGAAGGTCAAGAAAAATCCATTACCCTTTCTTAATGCTACGACATCTTCCCCAGATTCTGGGGAGAATGTACGTAAGCGTCACATGCAAGAGGAAACTCTAACGAATATATCTACTCAGACTAGCCAAGACCTCGATAGTGAAATAAATCTTATAAAATTAGCAGAGGATAAACTTCAAAATATGGAAAAAATTGCGGATTTAACAGAGAAGTGTACTAAAAGATTATCAAACCTGGCCAAAGTGCTTGAAGAAGTTAGAAGAAATAAATCGCTAGCCTACAGCCAGATATCTACATCGGATACTGCGTCAGATTCGGAGCACAAATCTGATAAGAATGTTTGTGTTAGTAATGTCGCTAAGCAGGTCGACCCTGTGAATGATATGTACAGCAAAACAGACTTGAAGTCATCCACTCCGGAAACCAATGAGCAAGAAAAAGAAGGGGAACTCACAGTTTCTTCAGAATACATTTCTTTTTTGACAGATATTCCTAAACCAGCAGAGTTTAAATATCCTATAGCACCATCTCCAACACAAGAAGTTGAATCAAAATCAAAGCCTTTAATTAATACCCATGTTGAAAATTTCGTAGGAAAGCGCAGAGATAAACCGCCACCGGCTTTATCTCGCATTCATTTGAAGCATGGACAAGATGTTGTTCCACATGAATTATCTACTGTAATTGAGGTTGATTCTCCAATGAGTGTAAAACTCAAAAACCATTCTTCACGCAATGATACGAAGCAAGATGTATCGGATATGTCTTACCGGCTCAATACCGGTAACAAAGATTATAAGAAAATTGATAATCCTGGAACAACCTCGACGAACACTGAGCTACTTGCTAATCCAGATTTGTTACAGAGTAATACAAGTACATCAAAGCTTCAAACTAAGATATCATCTACTGAATCGTCAGATGATTCTAAAATTCAAATGATGGACCTAAAACAGTTTAATGAATTAATGCTTCAACCATTTATAAGCATTCAAGAGTTCGCTAAACAATGCGGGGATGTCGGAATGCTAGATGATGGGTCAAATCTTGACGAAATTCCAAAAGACGAGATAAACGAGGAATTGAGTTCATTACATTCGGATGGCAGTTTGCCAGATGTTATTGCGGAGTTGCTCAAAAGGAATATCATAACAGAACCCTTTAAGTTCGATACGATGTCAAACGTGAATTCTACTACTGTATCTTCAGAATCTACGTTGTCCGTTTTGGCACTGTCTAAAGCTAAGAAGGACAAAAAAAAATCAAGTGTAGTACTTAAAAACAAAGAGAATATTTCTGAGACATCAGACACATTAAGCATTTCATCGAATCCTGATTTGGAAAATGCGTTTAAAAAATTGGGGATGGGCTGGGCTTCTTCTACTCTGAAGAAGACTAAAGAACGATTAGCTCTCTCTTCTTCTACGAATACTTCTAGTTCTAGCTTGTCTCAATTTAAATTAAAATGTTTAAATCACCAAGACATTCCAGCTTTAGTCACTGATTCAGTTTCATCTGCAACAAAGCCACCATCAAGGCATCAAGATAAAAAATCTGATACTGCCCATGTAGAACAGCAAACATCGTTCATGAACTCAATGACTGTTAGAGAATTCTTGACTAATGAACTTGCTAAGAAAATAACTTTTACAAATAAATCCAACCGAAACGACACTGAGGAGGAATTTGTATCTTTGTTTGAGACGAAAATGCCTGAGGAAATGAAGAATATGTCTCAAACTATAAGAGAGGAGCGTTCTATTGATAGTTTGCCGAGTGGCCAAAACAGAGCCCGAACATCGACACCTGTACAGATTTTTAAATCTATGACTTACCACTCTAGCTCTAGCTCTAACATGTCCAATGGCTTGTTTAGTAACGCGGACGACTTATCTTCTGTGAAGGTTACTTCCAATTCTAATCGTAATCATTCCACTTCGGATAAGGACGACTTAACCATTCCTAACTGTAGTCTAAAAACGAGGAAAGGTGCTTCGGATTGTAGTAAAAGCGAATGACTAATTGTTGTGAATTTATTTATTATTTTTATATTTGCGTAGATTGAATTGTCTTTTTGTATATTTTGTTTAATGAAATCAATTTCTATAATCGACATTACATTGTTTTATTTTTGAGATAAGTAATTTTATGCACAAACAATGAATGACAAGGGGGTTTGACTAGCACCGCCTCCCCCCCCCCCCTGGGCGGTGCTAGTCAAACTCAAATAACTTTATTCAAATAGACTTCAGTAAGTACTTTCAAATCGTCAAATTTAAAGTAAGATATACTAAATAATAGACAAATACTATAATAATCTATATAGTTATATAAATATCCCTGGACATTATTCCACACAGCGCCATCTAGCCCCAAAGTAAGCTAATTAAAGCTTGTGTTATGGGATACTAGACAACGGATAAACATACTTAAATACATTTTCTTTTGTAAATACATACTTATTATACATAGGAGACACCCAGACCAGTACAAACAGACATGTTCATGCACACAAATGTTTTTACTGTCCGGTAATCGAACCCGTGACCTCTGGTGTAGTAGCCAACTTCTTAACCATTACACCAAGTCGGTCAGCGTATATACAGTTTATATAAATACACAGTTTAGAAACAATGCGACTCTACCACCGCGTTGGAGTTGTTTCTTGCTGAGAAGACCCGGCGAGAAACTCGGCAGTTACTCTTTTAAACTTGTTTTGGGTTTACAAAAGAGTCTCATTATGTCTGTATGTATACTGTGTATTTTTATATTTTGAACGTCCGTTTGACCGAGCAGCCATTGCGCTGATATAGTCCTATCCTTCGAATAGCTCGACGCGCCAGTTAGTCTAAAAAAGGAGAATGTGTTAAACTTCGCCAATCATATAGAAATAAACACTTTTAAAGTAGGACGCGGAATTAGCTCCCTGTGTTCTAGTAGCATTCAGCTTCAAACACAAAAACTTTGCAAATACTATTAGTATCATAATCGAAAAGTCAAATATGTGCACACATATTTCTTTCGGGTGTTAATGGCGCTTGGCTTACAACGTAAAATACACTAGATGAATTTGCTCGGCCTCGGAAGCTCAGTTGGAAGAGCAGCCACCCGGATTGTGGTAGGTTACGGGTTCGAATCCCGCTAGAGTCCCTAGGAACAGGTCGAATTTTCCTAGTTTCTATCTTTGTGTAGAAAATAGTGCATTGTTAAATGATAAAAATAAAAATTAACTTTACAATTAGTATATTATCACTTTATCACCCTAAATACCATACGAAATAAATGTACTAATAAGTATTCAAAACCGATTACGTCGTTTCGACGTAGGTTATCCATCTAGCACACTTGCATAAAATTACACTCAATGCAGACTAATGAGCTCATCCCTAATGAACTTAGCAGGGCTAGATGAGCTGTGGAACACTATCATTATGTAAAACAATATGTTATGGTATGAACATTGATTTTGTATGAACACATGTATACACCTACACCTACCTAGAGGACTATTCCCAAATCACTTATTTTCTACTGGACAAATATGTATATTTACCCACACCTGTGAATTTCTCATGGAAGTGACTGTATGGTTTATAATGAGGAAATAAATATTCTTTAAAGCTAAAATAAAGAATTTTAGGATAGGATAATGATCATGGGCATGGGTGCAGACCATGTTCGCCGAAAAAGGATTAATTGATAACGATCATGGCTTTCGGCTTCCTGGCGCGTCGGGCCATTCAAAGGATAGAACTATCGGCGCAATGGCTTTTTAGTCAAACGGACGTTCGAACTAATGGCTAGCAGAAATTGTGGACGTCGATGTTATGATGAGATCCATCCAGCCAATTAGCTATCAGGCACATGACATTCGAACCCAAACAGTAAACTCGCGATTCACGAGCTTGTCCCGCCCGAGGCGATTATGTTTTGATTCCGACCAGTATGCGTTGCAGTAGGGAGTTACATACAAAAAATACTGAACGACTTGAGTTGATACGGCTAGGATCCCTTTACGGGTTGATGTTTGTTTTACGACCTGAGGTGTCACCTCCACGAGCGAGTGTATCGCGGCGATATTATCGTCGTGGCATGTAGGTATTTCTTTCAATGTTCTCTCGCTGTGATATGCTCGCTTGTGGAGGTGACATCAGTTGGTTCAATCGTGCCTACAAAAGAAATCTAAACCTTGTGCACACTTGAAAGAAAAATTATTGAGCTGCGAGCCCAGTTTGTTTTGGGTTTCGTTGTTTTAATCACCTAACACCAAGAACATTTTTTGGAGGGGAATGACTTACGAACAAAATCTACTTTTGTGATATTTACTAAGTACGATGTTTGAGATACGTTAACGTTTTGCTTGCATTCAGCCCTTCGTCGTATAGTTGTGATAACATCATCGTATGGAAACACGTTCTATAAAATATCACTTGTCCCCAGTGAGTGTATCGCCCTTAGGAGAAATAGTTTGGCAATAAATAATTCAATATTTTGTAAAATAAAGTTCCGTTTTTTATTACTTTCAATGAGAAACAAATAATAAATATTAAACTTAGTTAACAACACTAATCAAAGTGTCGCATTATCACAACATAATACAGCAAATCATTACTTAGACTAATGTGGTCTAATTGAAAACTTCACTAATATCTTGTGCCTTGATACTGGGCCTATGTGAAATAAATTAGGTACTTTTATATGGAAAATGATTTGCGTAGCAACATGATCTGCATGTATAATTATTTTGATTTATCCTGCCTCTCACACTTAAAATTTTTTTATTACTTTTAGTAGGAACTAGGAAATTGCCTATAAAATATGGTCAGCAGATCGAAAAACCCTTAGTATACTGCACTTTGAATTAACTCATAAATTCCAGTGCCATTGGTTTCAGTTATGACTTATTTTCACAAAAAGGGATTTAGGATTAACATCATGTGACTGATGGGTTCCACCTGCTCAGTTGCCTTATGTTATGTAATCAGTTACCCAAAGCACAGTTGATGTGCAGGAATTGTGTGTTATATGAAAAATAAGTACACCCAATGATGTCTTAAAAAAAAAAGAGAGAGACCACATTTAATGAATAAAAGCTCATTTGGACTTAAAATAATACCTTTAAGTCCAAATTAATAATAATTCAGAGATGATAGTATATTCTCAGAACAGCACATCCTATCTTACTGAGAGATTCTGTAAGTGTTCATATTTATTGTGCAGTATAATACGGGTTTAGCGGTGTTAAAAGTTGTTTTGGAAACGACACACTAAGCTTAAATATAAATATACATCACAGAACAAAAAGATGTCTAAGATCATTTAAGTACACCATTAAACATTAATATATCATTATCAGAGATTGCTATCAAAATATTCAATCATTTCATTTATGAGACTCTTTTGTACATAGAGTATGGAATTTCACACAGGTAATCAATCTAACCTACCCTTTACATCATGGCATTACATCATCCGAAAAACAAAATGAATAACACAACAGACCATGTTTATGAATATTGAGTCCTCATTATTCATAAGCATAACAGCAATTATAGCTAACAGTGGATTTTCCTATTTCATTTCATCAGGTCATGAATTATTCTTTTTTGTCATCCTTAAAAAGATGCTGTTTAGCTAAGCTGTAGGCTATACCTATGGTGAGGGCAGACACCACTGTGCCCTGGGCAGCTACTCGGAGTTGCATGAGGAATACACTTGTGCTCATTTTGCCCCTGTTCTTGTATGCATATGCACCATATCCACACACTGCTAGTAAACCCATTATGCCTGAAAGGAGCAAAAATGTTTATAATTTTTACTTAGGATTTAAATGGATTTAAAGAAGTAAATTTCCGAATTAATTGCAACATAATTTGGGAATTTATTTTCGCTATTAAGAGGGTAAAGTTGCTAATACACTTTGATCTGTATCTGTACAAATAAAAGTTTTATTTGAATACTTGTGCAGACATGTATCAGTTAGTTGTTAATCTGCTACATCCTGACAAGCTGCTTCCATTGCTATGAACTAGCATACTAAGCACCAACAGTATTTAGTTTGATCTGCAGTTGTATATTAAATGTAAATGCGCCAGGAAGTATGAACATTGAAAACTTATTTTTTTACCTATAATCATAAAAGGAGAATCCTTGGATTTCCTCGCCAACTTCTCTGATGATGACTCATCTGGGTAATCAAATATCTGTCGGGGGTTTGCCATTGCTGCTCAGGAATCAGCAGTAATCTGAAATAATGGCCAGATAAAATATAGGCTTTGGTGATATAGCACTTTGTTTTTTTCTATAGTTACACTACTAAAAGTGGAGGGCAAATACCAAACTAGTCACTTAAATAGCTTATTGCAGTACAAATAGCACGTGATAAAAAACATTTTGTATTGAAACAAACAAAAAACCGTAATTTGTGGCAAGTCTACTTTTAATAAAATATTTTTTTTATGGCCTTTATGTAATAATATTGCTCACCAGAGTAAGGAAATTATGTAATTTCCAATTTTTTTCTAAATTGCATCACAATCGCAGGTTACGAGAAAAATAACCTTGACTTTACTTCACTTCCATTCATTCAAAGTTGCAAACGTCAAGGAAGACAGCTTTGACCTTGAAATAATTTAGATTATAAAAATTTAATGCTATGGCTAAACTAACCCTTTTTTACAAGTTCGCTATGAAAAATCAAACAAGTCCTAAATCGAAAACCATTTCGAGGTGTTTGTATTATAAACCTCATTTATATATTTAACATTTTTAAAGGCAAAGGGTCTAGGATGTTTTTAATTAAATACTTTGCCAATCTGAAGCCAACATCCGCAACATATATTAACTATAAGAACAAGTTGTCCGCAAAAAGTACATAATGGACTCTTGACGGTAATCTAATTAGGATAACAGATTTTAAATTCCCAAGTGAAAAATATATTCCCACAAAGTTATTTTTAATAATGTAATGTAATCCCAAAACAAGTTTAACAGAGTAACTGTTGAGTTTCTCGCCGAGTCTTCTCAGCAAGAAACAACTCCGACGCGGTGGTAGAGTCGCATTATGTCTGTATACTGTTTATTTACATATCCATATTTTTATGGTATTTATGTCTATTATTTCGCATATTTTGCTGTAAATTTGACGATTTGAAAGTACTGATACAGTTTATAAGAATAAAGATAATTGAGTTTGAGTGAGTTTGAGTTATACGATACGTAAATTAATTTACGCCCATTGCCCAGACAGATAGGTAGAACTTTAAATAGCTATTCGCTATAATCCCAACCCTTTCAGATAGGGCTTGGTTTCAGAACTTGGCAAAATAAATTGTAGGTATCTGAACTCTACTTCTCACATTCTCGTGAGATGCAACATGATGAACGGCAAGCTGTGTTACAGCCTTAAGTGCAGTAAATTATTTATTTACCACGAATCGGGGAAAAAACACATGTGGGAACAGTAAGCAAATTTGTGACGTCATGAGTTCGCAATGTTTAAAAATTAACTACCGGCTAGATCAACAAAATATTCAAATCAGTTGCTTAAAATAGTAAAAGGTATTTAAAAAAATAATAAAAAATTATTAAAAAAATTGTTCCCATACCCAATTGGAAGTTGGGTGGGGGGGACCTGAACTTGGAAGTTTTCCAAGTTGGGAGACAAAAATTAAGACACTAACACGTTTTAAATGTTACGCTTACTATTTTAAATATAATGTAATAATAATGAGTATTTAAGTATGACGGCGCCTCAATTATTTTAGAGAGGACGATGATAGAATGGACGGAGGAACGCTCTGACACAACACCGGAGGCTAGCAAAAGATGGCGCGGGTGATCACACGGGAGATCGAAGGGAATCAGAGAAGAAAGTTACGCATTCGGTGGAGTGTTGTTATTTTTGTGTTTAGTGCATAGTATTTTGTAGTGTGTTTGTTTTGTTGTTGTGTTTTGTAGTTTTCTTCCTAACCCTGAAATCCTCGCCCACCTACCGGCTACATCTACATACTCAGCCATCCCTCGCCATGGATCGCGAATTCCCGATGATAACTCTGATAAAGCAGGAATCCCTTGTCTATGCTATGCGAATCCCTATAAGTACTGTGAGCCAAATAGGGAAAAACTGTGGTTTCAATAAGCCAAATCTAGAGAAGACTGGATATCCTTGGAGGAGGCCTTCACCAGCAGAGGAGTTCTAGCAGAAGAATAAAACATAATATCTTAGATTGTAGTCAATTTAACTTTATACATTTTTTTATTGTTTTAAAATACTGTTTATTCTTATAAATTAAGTAATGTTATTTAACTTCTGTCTAGGAATAAAAGGATTTTTACTTAATTTTACCAGTAGCGGGTTGTTCCGTTTTAATTTACTGGTTGCTACCAATTTTAATAGCTCGGTTAGCTAAAAAAAAACATAATGATCTCACATATAGTAATAATGTGGTGTGTAATTATTGACAGTAATGAAACGTTACGGACTGACTTGACTTCCGACCAAGATAATAAGATATTCTTAGCGCCTGTTAATCTCGTCGATAATTTCACTCCCTATCGTTCGTGAAACAAACAAATATTAAAAATTAGTTCTTAACCAATTAACATATTTGTATTACCCAAATCTGGCGCTCTCCAGCATATGTCTCGCTGATGCTCTGGACACATTGGAGTGGCGATAGCTTAAGCTATTTTAAACCATTTATTGTTGTATCAAAATAATTTTAAGAATGTTTTAGGAAACGAGGAGGCTGACTGCTTAGCTAAACAAGCATTAAAAGAAGGTATTGTTAAAGATGTGGAACCCAGTAGCTCGGAAGTTTTCGTTAAACATAAAAAAACTATTCAAAATACGTGGAAAGAGCATTTTGATAGAAGGTCTCTTGAAAAAGGTATCTGGTACAAAACCATACAGTCAGAACCTCCTCAGGTCCCTTGGTTTACAAATGCATGTATGAGTAGACTACATAATATTCACAGCTCACAGGTTACGGTCCGGTCACGTACCATTAAACAAATTTAAATATCTCATGAAATTATCAGAGTCTCCAAATTGTACCGTGTGCGGAATATAAGAGGATGTACATCATTTATTATTGGTATGTGAGCGGAATCGTCACCTTAGAGATATAGTTTACAGTTTGTTTATTGTAAAAAAAAAGTATATTGGTTGTCTATCCAATCTCTTAGATGAGCCGTCATCAGAGGCCGCTAAAATTATCACTAATATTGTAATTTCTAGTCTTAAGTTGGTTTAGTTACTAAGATTAGGATACGATGGAGCTGGCATGATCGAATCTTCGATCAAAGCTTCAAAACAAATGAAAGAAAGAAAAAAATTAGCTTTTTAAGGAAATTGAATATGCAAAAACTGTTCCACGTAGTTTTGCCTATGTTTTGGAATGGTGTACATACATAGACCTGGTCAAGACTCCATACATTTTGGGACATCTCCTTTATTTATTTACTTTAATTTTAAGGCCACTACACAAATAGTCGAACAGTCAGTATTTTTGGTATGAAAACCTTAACATTAAAGCCTATTAAAAAACAAATATTCCACTAACACCACATTACTTACTGAGTATGCCATATCGTTTTTGTAAGCCTTTAGATAATCACCCGGTATAATTCGATTGCATATTTTATGTGTTGAAGACAGCAATGTGACTCTTGCCGCCCTACAAATCTATAAGATATTTAATGAAAAAAAATCCTCTGCACACTGGAATAGGAAATATAAACATAATTATACCAACAGGGTGAAAATAAGGAACAAAGATAAACGAAATCAAACTTTAATAAACCACTCAAAGTCCACTTATTTAATTAATAACTTAGTTGTTAATAGAATGTTGTTCCCAGAATTATTTTTATTGAAGTAGAATAATAAAAAAACATTAATTATTCGATTTTGATATTTTGCAAGTCACAAGTCACAATGCTGTAAAAAATACTACAAAACCAATAGACTGCGAGCCACACTTCTTCAAATTAAAAAATTGAGTTAGATTACAATTTCAAGAAAAATGTTCATAAGAGCGGTTTTAGCCTTTTTTATGCGCGTATACGGTCGTATTTCATATTATTCTAAACATAAGGGACCATCATAGCTGTTTCCTTATCGGCAGATCGATATTTAATTTAATTCACTAAGTTTTTACATAATTCATTAAGTTATTAGTAAGCACGTTTTATGCATGCTTATCAGGGATGTTGCGAATATCATATTTTTGACATTCGCGAATGCGAATGGACCTAATCCCACCTAACAGCTGTTAAAAAAGATGCAGAAATAGGAGAGGAAGGTTTTCTTTTGAAGATGTACCTGTTGAGTATATTTTTCTAATGAAAGTACATCCAGCAATACATCAAGTTAGATGGTGGTGGTGGTATTTTTTTTTGTTTTGTAAGTTGGAGGCATGGTTCTTATTAACCGTCGATATTAGAGACATTACAATTTACATGTGAAAAACACCTGAAAGTCTTTATAAGGGTTTGGGAAATTAACCTGACTGGATATAAGCGATTGTATTATGGCCCCTGCCTGATGACCATTGAAAACTAGCCTTCTTAAATCCAAATTGCGTCGCATTTCTTTTCTCCAGTACTATTGGTATTAAGGATTATAAATAATGCCGCTTTTTTACCTTTTCCTTGGCTTGGTATGGATCAAGTTCAATTGAGTAGTTAGTTAAGAACAAAATACCTAATATCTCAGCTCCGATATGTATGATAGCTATATTATGTGCTCCTTAATAAACTTGTTCCCCTCGATTTGTTCTTTTTTATTAAGGTTTGATGAGTGGCTGACAAGTTTAAAAAATGACGCCAACACTACCCATACCTAGGTTTAGGTTTCTATTGTAATCATTAGTTCGCAGAAAACCGTTGTAAAATGTAAGTTAGAATATAAAAGCAATGCGCGTTGAAAATGCTTAAAGAAAAAATACTAATCGTCATCTCTTAGAGAAATATAGTAAACTATCAATTATTATAATAATTCGAACAATACATGAGCAAAAATAAAAAATCTTATGAAAGTAAATGTAAATTAGACTTTCAAGGCTCTTTAAGTTTTGTAAATAAATAATAACCTACTTTATTCACAAGGTTCAGTTAAAACAATGTTGATTTTTTTAAGGGGAACACCCGAATTTGAATATTCCGAATTTTAAAAATCCGTTTTTCATAATTCCCAAGCAACAGAATTCCGAATATTCAAAACCACGAAAGTTATTTTCCCGGAAGTCAAAACCCGAAATTTGAAATTTCCGATTTTAATTAGTACGAATAATTAAAAATCTTATTTTATTTTCATTAGCCTGAAAAACTATATTCCGAAATTCAAAACTCCGAAAATTCATTGCTAAAATTATAAAAAATATTTATCAAAAATATCATAAATATGTATAAATTACGCTGACCAACTTAATAACAGGATTGATTGTCTAGGTTAGGTTAGAACTGTGACCAAAACGAGCGAGCGTGCCGCGGCAGCGGCCGGCGAAGCGCCAGAAAGCATTTACGCTTAATAAATACAACATTTTAAGAGTACATGTTTTGCATTGTTTGCTTCCTTCGTATTTATGATAATTCGGATTATTGTTAATTCGGAGTTTTGATGATCCGGTATTGTGAAGTTCGGAATTCTTAATCATTCGGAATTATAATGTGATTGTGACTTTCGGAGTTAAGTTTTTCGGAATTATGCAGTGTATCCATTTTTAAGATTAAAATGAATCAGTATAATTCCAGGGATTGCAAATTATTTACAATCAAGACGTGGTTTTTGTACACTTAGCTTTAAAACTATGAATAATACCTCCTTACTTCCCCTAATATAATTTCATAGGACGATTCATCGATTATAATAAATTGCTTAGCCCGCCGACTGAAATAATAAATGTCTCCGGTGTATATATCAAACCATAGCGCATGTATATGTAAATCGTGTTTTTGTAGACGTTTTTTCAGCATTCCATAAGAAGCAATGTTCTGTAGTTGTTGAAGCGTATTTACCTAAAACCAAGAATTTCAAAAATCATTCGTTTACAAATAAGAAAAGTAAATTAATGCAAAATTGGTTCCAAAAACATACCTGAGATAGCTTATCTTCAATATTAAATTTATTTTCTGGATCTATATATGCAACAAATTTCCTTTGAGGTGTCTCAGCACTAAAGAGCATGGGCTTATTAAAGTCACCGTTCATTTCTAAAAACTTTTCTAAGCTAGTTTCGGCATGCGTACATAGCCATGATTTAAGTGGAGACATCCTCCGTTGTTCCTGAAAAAAGTGCAATTCAATTGAATGTGTATGTAGCATGTAGGTAAACTTAGCTTAACATACCATCACGACTTTATCCCAAACGGGGTAGTCAGAGGCAAGTGAATGTTGCCGTCATGGTGAACGGAACACTCAGAAGCCCACTTTTCACCAGAGTATGCTCAAAGATCTACAGTCGTGCGATTTTTGGGCATGCTACCTGCAGCGCGGGTGGAAGGCGGCATGCTTTTAGTGCGTCTGATTAGGTTTGCTTACTGATCATGCTGCTATCGTTCAGTCGTTCTTTTTCTCTCGTGACAAAAGTTTTTGTACACATTGAATTGTATTGCAACGAAAATGATGATTTTATTCGATTCTGTGGAAAGGCTACTTGGTGTACCATTTTTCACTACCTGCACTGGAACACTGGCATAGGACTTGCCAGAATATCGATTTTAAAAATCGAGCTTAAAAAGCATTTGTGTTCAATTAAGTATGTACTAAACTGTGTTACCAAGTTTAGTACGTTGATAATGTTGTAAAAACTATTGAGATTATTGCTGCTTTTTGTAATTTTGGTATGGTATGATGATACCCCGACATGTATATGCTGAGTACATGTCTTTTTGGTGTAAAACGTGTCACTCCATTTTATCTTTTTAATGATTTTATTTGTACTGTTTTGTCACACAATATATGTTTATCTTTCTTTTTTTCAATCGTTTGCTTTGAGAAAATTTAGAAGTATGCGCTAAAGCATGCTAAACAAAAGCTAATCGTTTTAAGCATCCTAATAAGCATGAGTAACTGTAGCTTTAATATCTTGACAGAATATGGGTCGGTCGGTATACTAATCGAAACACCCTCAAAATAAATAAATAAAACAAGAAGTATATTTTTCCACACCTCATTTGGTCAAGTAACCAACCATTGAAACATAACTATCAATCGTTTAAACGATGCTGTGTTAACATCTTAAAAAAACTATCTGAAATAATGTACGAACAATACCATTCAAGCTAACCTAGAGAAGAAGTGATTTAATGATTTCAAATTTCAATCATACTCCTACTCCACTATAAATAAATAGATACGTACTGTACTAGACTCTTCTTTGCTCTTGAGTTTAAAGAGCAGATTCATAGCCTTACAGTCGCTATGGCCACAAACGATTATGTGTCTGATATCATTTATGATGCAACCAAGTTCTAATGCCGCTGGTTCGCAGCTGGTCATTTCATCCACAAAATGTGATGAGTGTGGTATGATGTTCCCAGCATTTCTGACTGTAAATTATTAATAAACATTAAAATAAAATGTTTGTTATAAACTAAACATATATAATTGGAAAGTACACAAACCAACGAACATATCGCCAACGCTGGTCTCTGTAAACCTTGTAGGTATCATCCTGCTGTCCATGCATGTGTAAAAGACTGCTTTAGGCTGTTCACAGAAAAATTTACTGAGTTAGAAGCACAGATTTTACTCGTCCGTGGTTCGTACCTATTTAATTAGATGTTTAAAGGTGAGTCTGACTTATAATAGTCCCAATGCGAGATTTGCGAGTTAAAGCAACAAGGGGTGGAAGAATAATAAAAAATGTCATACTGCAGACACTTATAGAACTTATATATTTCATAGCTTTCCGCCCACGGCTTCGCTCGCGTGGATAAATTTTTGTCTGGCCTACATATCAAACTTTTCATACGGATCCCTAACGTTTTGCATTGTAAGTAAGTACCAAGTAAAAAATCACGATTTCGTTGCGGGGTATAAGCACGTTATATTGTGAAGGATTACTTGAACGACAAGAGATTGTGGTCATAGTAGGAATAATCTGCTCCTCTGCTCAAATAATGTCCTTTTCTTGTCCTTTTGACTCTAGTCTGAATTTATTTGTTGTAAAACAAAACAAAGTTCAAAAGAGTAACTATCGAGTCTTCTCGATAAAAAGCAACGTCCGAACCGGTGGTAGATTCGTATTATGTTTATTTGCGATATGTACTACTATTTGTATATTTTTTTTAACGTTTATTATTATTTATATATATTTTTTGTAAACTTTGACATTTCATAAGTGCTTCTTTGTGAAAGCATAAGTGTTTTTTAATCGTCGCACTTTTAAAACTGAGCCGCAGTTTGCAGGAGTTGTAATATTATTCATAACTTCTTCCTCTGACCATTCAATAGGTACTCCTCTTACTACCCCCTGTCGGGTAACATTAATTGTGGCTATAAAGGCTTTGAAATGATTTAGTGGTAGTTTTTTATCTTGGAGGAAAGCATTGGCATCCTCAAACCTTGAAAAAGATACTGATATTTTATTCCTACCTATTCTTTTAAGGATGCCATTAATTTTGAAACAATGTTTCTTTAAAAAATATCCAAAAGCTATGGGATGTAAGTAGCTGTTTTGATCTGGGGTAATCTGTTCTTTTTGTACATGGACTATGTAAGGTGAAGCATCAGTTATCAGGTAAAAAGATCTACCAGGAGGTGGACTCTGTGTAATTTTGCCTATTTTTTGTGTCAAATTCGGTACTGAAGTAGGGCTAGAATCAATGTTCTTTAATTGTGGTTGAGTTTTTAGTCCACTTTCATTTTGAGAATCACACTGACAATAAGTACTTGTACTACTACCTGCTAAAGAAGATTGACCTTTCCTTATTTTAGTATTGCATCGCTTGCAATTTTTTTTGTGTCGTTTATGGCTACTACTATGGGAACTGCGCTCAGAGCCCTCCGTCTCCATATCGGAAATTGTAACAAAGTTGGACGGCGCCGGGGGGACCAAGTCCCCCCGGTCGTCAAATTCGTTCATTTAATCAATAAATGATTGAGTTGACACACCTATCGTCAAGAGAGAATGCACCTTAAAAGTAAATATATACAAATTATAGCTACAATTTATATATGTACAATCCACTACTTAACTGATCCAATTAATGAGTAAAACTTAATAAAATTTTCAAAGCCAAAAAAGTCGTCCGCACCGTTCGACGTTTCCCGCGCTTTTTTCTACAAGGAATTTTCGGAACTTTGAAATTCGGAATATTTTTTTTTGGGCCGTGGAAACTTTGGATTTTATAGTACCAATTAGGTATGGGAACAAAAATCAAACATGTCCTAAATAGAAAACCATTTCGAGGTATTTGTTTTTTATACCTTATTTAAATATTTTACAACATTAACAACAAGCAAAGGATCTAGGATATTTTTAATAAAATACGTTGGCAAACTGGGGTCAAATGAATGACCCCAGTTTGCCAACGTCCGCAAAGAGTACATAAAGGTTCTTAATGGACTCTTGACGGTAATCAAATTGACATCTCACAATGGGCGATGCCCAATTTTGGAAAAAAAATCCAATTCCAAAACCATTTCGAGGAATAGCATTACTGAACAGTTATCAGTGATCAGATTTTGATTTTGTTTCTTATTTTTTGTGATATTTGAGCAAAAAGCTACGTCCTTTGTTTGACCTTTATGACGTCACGTCTTTCCGCCTTTTTATTTTTACAATGGCAACACTGAAACCAAACGTCAATTGACAGTTGACTCTTGTTGTCACAACAAGAGTTTCGTTCGAGGTTATTGTTTGTTTGCGTTCATTTCATTTGATTTCACCATCTTTTAACGATTCTGCTGCCTTTGGATTACTTATTGCCTGCCTGGACATTGACCCCCTGGATTCCCCTGGATTCTGAACTTGACATCCTAAACTGTTGCTTTTACTGCACGGATATCTGATCTACTATGCAAGTACTTCACAAAATAAGAGTAGCTTTGTTATAGCTGACTTACGTAAAAGGGAAGATTGTGCAAGAACATAGAATCCACAATAAACTGTACACAGTTACAGCTAGAGTTAATGAAACTAATGACATAATCACAGATGCAAATTGTAAGGATTGTGCAGCATCTTCAGGTAACTTCTTTCTTTTCAATGTCTGTTTCTATGTTAGCTCACTTAGTGGCTGTTATCCACTAAATTCCTTACGCAACCACGGTTGCATGAAAACAGACGTCCAAAGTGCTTTTATGCAACCACGGTTGCACGGCGGCAAGTGGGTCGCTTCGCATACTCAACAGGCTCAAATAACTGAATCACTGGGCCGTTTCTTTCCTTTTAAAAAAAATACATAGACTATGGACAAATGCATCACTCCAAGTCATGCGTTCGTAAAAATAAATCAAAGAATTTTTAAATGACAGTGACAGAATATGCTTGGTGAAAACTGGCTGCCGCTTAGCATGGATGATGATGTAATATGTGTTCGTAAATTCCTTAAAAATGATAGAATTATGCATAGTATAGGTGTATTGTTGTATATCCAAATAATCTTCAGTTTTCAGATTTTTATAAGATCACCAAGTATTTGTCTGAAATGTAGACAAATTGGTAATTTTTTTTTTTGCTGATAATGTGACTTTTTTCATTTTGTTTATTTACTTGGTGATTCCTGATTATTAATACCATGTTTCTTACCAAATATTAGACATAAGAAACGTATCTTTCTGTAGCTGAACATATTTTTGTTCTATTTTCGAACATTTATTTTTAGACATTTATTTAATTTATTCATTTATTTCCGCTGACATCGCGAAATTTATTTGCAAACTTAGAAATTTTTTTATGGTTTTTTTTCAAGTTAAACATTATGTTTAAAATTATTATAATTAAGAGGAAAACTAATATTATGATGGATTTAAATATAAAAAACATATGTCATCGTGCTGTATTCTACAATAAAAAAAAATCGTTTATTAAGTCGGGTATTTTTCACACTAATGAAGTTTGATATTTTTTGTAAATTATTACTAAGTATGCTCAGCATATTGTATTTATAATCAAATAGAGCATCTATTCCTCAGTTAGAAACAGTCATTTGTTAAGCTTAAAGCCACCCGTGTGACTCATAAATCGCGTTTACATCTCAAGCGGCGAGTGATCCGGAGTGGTGTCAAATTTCATGCGCGGCGCAAGCGCAAAACGGTGATCCCACCCGCCGCGCCAAGCACGTGAGTGGTTATGTTATGTGAGACGTAGACTTGCCCAGTAGTAAAGGAAGTAGACAGGAAGAGTGCGTTAGGACAGCAGGTTACAATTTTCCAAGTGACTCAGTCTACTTGCTTTGCCACCAAAAATAAAATAAATTTATACGAGTAACAGCTGCTTACCTTGCATTACACTACATGCATCTGATTCACCGTAGCTTCCTACTTAATTAGTATGGTATCCCGATGGAATATTGTAATGAACTGCAAAATGACCATATTATGTAATACTCAATTAAAAGTTTGTCAGGTTATTCAGTGGAGTACATAAAATAAAAGCTACTTGCATTTAACATTTATGCATTTGGCTCCATAAGCTCATGAATTTACTATTTAACAGGAGATTATTTTTTATCGCAGTTATCGATACTTTGTCGCAGACAAATGTGTCAGAGACAATGCTGCGCGATGTGTATAAAAATAACAATGCCATACCAAGTCACATGAAGGGTCTACCATAAATATACAGTACCAAAAGGCACTAAGACACAAAATATAATTAGATAGCAGAGCTGATAAAATGACTAATATCTTAGAATGTAGATTATCTTGACATGTTATCTTCGTTGGAGGGTCGTGGGTTCGATCCCCACCCATGACAAACATTTATGTGACGAAAATTTGGGTTTGTTGTGTGTTTGGGTGTTATTATCTATTAATGTATGTATTCAGAGATATTTGAGTATGTTTATCCGACTCTGACACCCATAGAACAAGCCCTGCTTAGTAAAATGGCGGAAACAGCGGGACCGAACCGACGGCAAATCTAATACGTCTAAAGTTTTTTTTATTATAGTTTACACGGCTTGGGCATTTGCAACGTCAAAAGTTCTGTGATTAAGGTAGCTTTAGCCTAGAAAACTAAGTACCAAGCCATAAAATACATCTTAAAAAATTAACCAAGTTTGCGTTGAAGCGACAGGGTAGCGGGAGATGAGGTAAAAGTCATGTATCATTATCCCCCACGTCTAGTATTTTTGTAGGCAACATTACCAGCCGTGGTTATGTCAATGTCAATCAATAAATGTTAAAGTTTTGCAAGTTTTTTTAGTAGAAAAGTTGCCAGATATTTTTAAGGCCAAGAAATTGCTTAAGATACTGCCAGCTAATGCGTCACTTCCGGTAAAACTTTAAAAAATCATAACTATTATATGAATGAAACAAAAAATAAAATACTCAAAATACTTTCTGTAAATGGCCTATATTTTCGAAAAAATATATAAAATAAATAGCTTCTAAAATTCTGGCATCGCCCATTGAAACCTATTGGCTCATATAAACGTACTTTCACGTGATTGGTTGATAATCTATGCATCAACCAATCAAATGACGCGATCTGTATCATACGTGAGACTTTTAGCTAGGTACATTAATTTACGCCCATTGCCCAGACGGGTAGGTAGGACTTAAAATAGCCATTCGCTATAATCCCAACCCTTTCAGGTAGGGCTTGGTTTCAGAACTTGGTAAAATGAATTGTATCTAAAGTCTACTTCTCACATTCTCGTGAGATGCTACATGATGAACGGCGAGCTCTGTTTCAGCCGTAAGTGCAGTAAATCGGTAATTTTCTCCTCATTATTCATTTACTGGGGAAAAAACACATGTGGGAACACTAAGGGAAATTGTGACTCATGAGTTCACAATGTTTAACAAATAATAATAATATAACTACCGGCTAGATCAACAAAATATTCAAATCAGTTGCTTAAAATAGTAAAAGGTATTTAAAAAATAAATAAAAAAACTTCTGACTCGGAAAAATAACTTTCGTGTTTTTGAATACTCGGAATCACGTTGCTTCGGAACAATGAAATACGGATTATTGAAAACCGGAAAATTCAATTTCGGTATTAAGTGTTTTGGAATTTTTTGGGTGTTCCCGTATATTGACAGCTTATCAACTAATGACGATGCAGTACCTATTTGACGTCAAATAGCCAAGAAGGCTAGAAACTAAGGAGAGATAACTCCCGAAGTGGGGGTAAGCTTTCGAGGGCCGAAAGTCGTATACTCTGTGCCGGGCAAACCGCTGTATTGCGCATGTGCAGCGGCAGCTATTTGTCATTTCATGGTCACATGGTTTTGTTTTGAACGGTGTCACGTGCGACAGTTGTTGTTTTTCGAGGTTGTGTTGACCAATTTTGACACTTCGCGAGGATCGCGGCAAAGAAGCGTAATGCGCATGCGTCACTGTGGGATACGGATTTAGTCCAACCCTTTCCAGGGAGTTATCTCTCCTTAGTCTCTAGCCTTCTTGCAAATAGCAATGGTGGCTGCCAAAATCTCTTTTTTTTTGTTGCTACCAGCAAAAAAAAAGACCCATATGTCTAAGATAAAGATTACTAAAATCGTGTTGAAATTCAATTCCTCTACTATGCACGGACCTTTTACTTTTATTGTGGATCATTATTATAGTAGCATAACTATTGATTGCATTCATTTAAAACCGACGTGATGATGTGTAACAGCCTTACCATCGGATAGATACGCCTACTGTCAAACTGATAATAAGGCAGCATGGTCTTTTGGTCTTAGACTGTTCCGCGCGGTACGAAAAAAAAAGCCTACTGTTGTGCTGTCATCTGTCAAATAAATGTCAACAAAAAAGGACAGTCAATAATCGAGGTTGCAATTTCGGAAATATCGAATGTGTACATCGCAGATATATAAATTACTTGGAAGACGTTGACAGCAGCATTTCTTGAGTGAATGAAGCTCTAAATAAACACAAATTTTGCACTTATCAGGGAAAGAAAAGGCACTAAAGGTCAGTTCTAATAATGTAGTTTTTGACTTACCGTCGGGCTATCTTTTACTTCTTGAAACTGTTTTACCATGCTTGCTCGGTCTAAAACTCGATATCTCATGATGCCCCGTAGTATTTTTTCCATTTTTCTTATAAATCAATAACAGCATGAGCTACTGTTTGGGTCTCAAGGTACAAAACCGCAGAAAAGCACGTCCGTATTAGGGCACTTGTTGTTGAGATTGACATTGGTGACCTTCGTCAGCGAAGCTTATCGTGAGCCGCAAGCGCTCGAAGCGGCGACTTTACGAAGCTAGGGTCATCGTACACACTACGCTGAGTAGGAAATAAGATGAGATAAACAATTTTATCTTATTAGGTATTATTAGTTTTACACACCGACCTAGATAAGGTAGACTTTTTGATATTAACAGTGTGGTAATGAATTCCTACTTAAATTTTAATTAATACCTACACTTAAGATTGGAAACTATTGAAGAAAAAGAGTATCATGTTATGATCAAAAATGTATCTCATTTAAAAATATTTCTTATTGCCACATTCTAGATGAATGCTGAAAGTACGATTGGTGATGGTATACAGAAACAAATGGGGCTTCCAATAAATCACCGCTTTGTTGAACCAGAAAAAGCAGTAAAAACAATAACAGATATGGCAATTTGGGAAAAGTCTGAGGCTTACATGGAATATACAGGCTTCATTGCCACTCTAAATGAAGCTATCAAAAGCAAACCTCTATCAGTTGACTGCAAAGTATCAGACAATCTCACCAAAGTTATGAAATTGTTAGACAAAATTGAGAAAATGATAGATGAATTTCCCCCAATTGAACAGCCACAGAGATTTGGCAATACAGCCTTTAGAGATTGGCTTGGAAAAATTAAGCAAAATACAACAATGTTACTTCAAGAAACTCTAGATCTCAAACTCCACTTAGCCATACCTGAAATCAAGATTTACTTAGAAGAAAGTTTTGGCAATGCTACTAGGATTGACTATGGCACTGGACATGAAATGTCCTTTGTTATGTTTTTGTGCTGTCTTTACAAGATAGGGGCCTTGCAGCCGGATGATAATGTAGCCACAGTTTTTATGGTATTTAATAAATACCTTATTATAGCAAGAAGATTGCAAAAGACATACAGAATGGAGCCAGCTGGCAGCCATGGTGTTTGGAGCTTAGATGATTACCAATTCATACCATTCATTTGGGGGAGTTCACAATTAGTTGACCAGCCTAAAATTTATCCACCTGCAAAATTTCTTGAAGAAGATATTATTGACAAATTTGCAGATGAATACATGTTCCTTTCATGCATTAAATATATAAAAGATGTAAAATCAGGGCCCTTTGCTGAACACTCTAATCAGCTGTGGAGCATAAGTGCAGTTGGGTCATGGGTTAAAATTAACCAGGGTCTCATTAAAATGTACAAGAAGGAAGTATTAGCTAAATTCCCAGTGATTCAGCATGTTCTCTTTGGATCACTTCTTCCAATTCGCAGATTTCCAGCCAGTCACTAAATAATCTCTCATCTTTGCCCTGATGTTTGTACTTTGCATGCAATGTTTGTGAAATGATTTTGGTCCAGTATTATTAATGTGCAATTTGTATGTAAAATAAAAATTTATGTTTGGAAAATTGTGATACTTGTTTTATTATAACTGGTAGCAATGGTAATAATACAGTACAGTTTTTGGCATTAATGAGAAAATATGTTTTAAAACTATAATTTTATGTTAAACTTATGATGAAGTAAAGTTAAGTTCTTGAAACTTGATAATTTACTTGTACTTATATTACTTTATACTCATTTAATAACCTACTAGATGCTTTTATCCTACAATAAAAAGGTTTTTTTTAACATTTAAGCCCTTACTTTAAATAAGATAATCTGTATATGATTGTTTGAAACATGACCATTTAACACTGTAAGAACAATAAAAAGGACATAACATAAGTGTTTCAGTTCTTAATACCTAACAAGCAAGCTAGGTGATTGTTTGACCACAAGTGCTTTGGGTTCAAATGGCTCGATTGATACATGGCGACTAGAGTTGCCACGAATAGTGATTTGGCCGAATACCGAATATTCGGCAACGCTGTCGGCCGAAGCGCCGAATATTCGCCACAAAATACTTGCTTTTCGAGCGCGTAGGTAAACAAGAATAAGAAGAAGGTAAGTCTTGTAATTTGGTGATAAATATACATAATCTTGAGTAATATGACGTAACTTTTTTTCATGAGTAGGTATTCGGTATTAGGCCGAATAGTACGTATTATTCGGCCGAATACCGAATATCAAAAAAAGTGGCCGAATACTGAATAGATGCCGAATATTCGTGACATCTCTAGTGGCGACTACCCTTAGAGAGAAATGTATATACACATACAACTTAAGTATATTAGGTACTAAAATATACTACTAACGTATATTTAAATTAGTTTTTTTTAAATTGGTTCTGTAGTTTTTGAGTTTATCCATTAGTTACCATTCATTACAAAGCAAATTTTTCCTCTTATATAAGTTTTACATTTTGGTGCAGATGGAATGTACTCGTCTCGTACTTAAGCGAAATGAAAAAAAAATACTGCGTAATAAATAAATTATTTAATTTTACAAATTAATATTTAATGTGTTGTCTTACCTAGTTAAATTGGAAAATTTTCGTGTAATATTAAAATATCTTACTTTAATATCGTAGCGAACTGGCTATCAGTCAAAAGCATTTATTAACCACAGGTATTATTAATTGCTTTAATTATTTTCATATTAATTACTTGACTGTATGTACAAAACCCCATAAGATACTCGTATATTGTGATGAAAGTGATCGCTCTATGCTTTAAAAGTTTAAAATCAATGTTCGTTTGTGTTAGGCAAAACTTTGCTGGGCATTTTGTTCTTGTTGAAGTAGTTGTTGTACAACGAGTAGGCCACGCCGAGCGTGAGTGCGCCGACGACGGTGCCCTGCGCGATTACCCTGAACTGCATGAGGTAGACGCTCGTGCTCATCTTGCCTCGGTTCTTGTAAGCGTACGCGCCGTAGCCCACAGCGGACGCGAGGCCAGCCAGTCCTGAAATAGAGTAAATTAATGACCAAGGTTTCGGTACATGAACTGAACACATGTTGAGTGTTCGTTCACATTTGTCGCTAGACAGAGTAAACTATAATCCTTCTTTTCCCTCCGCGCGCCTTATGTAAAACAATGTTAAATTCATATTTAAGAGTAGGTATGCTTCTGCAACGCAGATGTCCCATCCACCATCATCATCCGTGCGGTCTATCCCGGTTGTGAACCGAATCCCACATTGGTGTGTGGGGTCCCAGGGTCCGCCTTTCTTATTTTCTTTGCCGACTTCGCGCTGTCTTGTGCATAATGTCCCACCCACCACCTCACCGTTATAGCGAAAGTAGGTACCTTAAGTAGTTATCTACCTAGTGAAAACGTGATATCACTGATTGCCTACAGACGAACAGCAGAGGTAACCAATAAATACTTTGAAAAACAAGTTTTATATTTAGCCCTATCTGCCTAATTAGAGAAAAAATACAGCAGACAGTCTTTGTTTAAATATTAAGTAGTCCGAATTGGAAAATACATTTTATCAACATTGGTCGGCAGGATACTGTCGGTAGGTACCTACTGCAGAACAAATTTTATTTGAAGTGGACTATAATCTACACACGAACTAAAACGAGAAGGTCAGCATTCCTACTAATAACTCCCAGTGCTTTCCGCTCGCTTTCGTCTGTAAATCATCCCGTACCATTGCATTTGCGTTAGATTGTATTTTTTTAAGTACCTAGTGCAGCTAGCGAGTTCTTTGACGCATAATTCATATAAGACACGACAACATCCCGTACATTGACAGCGCCCAGACCTATTACAAATACGTAATTACTTAGACGGCTCATCGAGAGACATATTTTGTTCTTGTAACTGGCGACTGCATTTGAAACGCGGCGCGGCGTTCGTTGCGACCTTGCGTCAGACCATTTTGATAAAGCAGCTAACATTTTTAACGCTTCATCATCATCAGCCTATCATAGTCCACTGCTGGACATAGGCCTCCGCCAATGCGCGCCATCCCGCCCTATCCTCAGCTTGACTCATCCAGTTTCTGCCAGCAACCTTACGCAAGTCAGGTAGTAAGATACTTAAAGAAGACGTAAGTTAACGCTTACGTCTTCTTTAAGTATCTATATCAACTCGCATTTATGTTGAACAGCTTCTAGAACAGTTTATATTCACATTATGTATATTCACGATAAGTACTATTATTGTAGGTACTTACTATTTTATTTACGTTTGTTATTATTATTTCTATATACTTTTTTTTTGACATGTCTTGTGCTTTGTACAAGCATTAATGAATAAATGATTTTTTTACTTCACTTTACTTACATACTTTATTCCTTAAACAGTCTAAACTAAGCGTAGCGAGAGAGAACTGACTTGAAATCTACAAGTGGTTGACTTGACCGTACGAATATTGTTAATCACAGAGTTCAAAACTTACCAATAACCATAAATGGAGATTCCTTTGATTTTCGTGCCAATTTCTCGGATTGAGATTCCTCATGGTAGTCGAAATTCACTTTTCCCTCAGTCATGACTGCGTTCTGTGAAAGCCGAGAGAACACTTCCAATGACAAGTTTTCAAACAGTAAGTTTAAAGAATCAACATAGTATCACCTTAATACCTGTTTTGTGCTATGATATCACGGATGAGTAAATATTATCTGCCTATTAAGTTGAGTGTAGATTATTAAAGATTATTAAATCATCAATAATATAAGCCACCATTTATTATTTAATAAATTGGGCAACCAGCAGATGGGTATTTAAATGTTACAACCTACCTACATATATTTCTGAATGGAAAAGTACTCGATTCTAAGATTGAAGTCATTCATATTTTCATCATTTCACACACTTGGTACCATTTCTTGAACAGTTAAGGTTTTTCTGTTTTTCTTCAACCTAGTTACTACACATTAACATTTTCATAAATGGACATGATCACATAGATTGTGAATAATCTAATCATCATTATTACGTACTTATTACGTAACAATTATTAAACCAAGTAGATTACCTACTAACTTAAATAATATCTACCTATACCTATCTGTGTAATTAAATACGAAATAAAAATAAACAGCAAGTATTACCTTTTAGTACTATCTACCTGTTATTTTGATAGTACCTACCTATAACGAATGTTTGTACTCACCGTGTAATCGGAGGAATACAGCGATAAGGATGGAATATGCACGTATCTACGCACTATAGATAACTTATTAAATATTTAAGATAGCCTATAACGCTAAAACGCGTCGAATCCGTCTGCTAGTTAAGATCGACTGCTCGCTTCGACCTTGCACTTCGTAGCCGGATTGGTGATGATAACGAGTGATTCGTCATCCACTATAAGTATATTGAATACGGTGCGCACGCGCCTTGCACACGGTTATTTATCATATGTTGTGAAATACTGCGCTAAATACAGCTTTTTTTACTTACCTATAGGTAAAAAGTATGGAATTTCTGATTCAAAGATCATCCAATCCCAAAGTAGATCTTCTCAAGTATAATTTTCTCTAAGCATACTTGTAGGTATGTTTTTACTCAAACGAAAGTC
The DNA here is from genome assembly GCA_947369235.1 of Udea olivalis. Lineage (NCBI taxonomy): Eukaryota > Metazoa > Arthropoda > Insecta > Lepidoptera > Crambidae > Udea > Udea olivalis. The sequence continues at coordinate 17,586,546 of OX376342.1, forward strand.
TTCATAATTTTGTTTGTCCTTAGTGGGGACCAAACCAAACCCACTCGCAACGCATCCAAGTGCACGCATGTTGCGTAAAACTGCACTTTGAGCTCCAGAGCCGCGCCTCAACTCCGCGGGTTGGTATCGTCATACTACATACATACTACTTTTGTAGTACGAAGTTCAATACAACGCATTAGCAGCTATGGGGGTCACCGGTGACCAGACAACAATAGATTTTCTATTGTGTCTGGTTCGGTGGCAGTCAAAGAATTAAGATTTGTCATGCCTGTCGTGATTTTGGGGAGACCTTGAGCCCCTAGCCCCCCGCTAGGATCCGCTACTGTATCGGTGGCATCAGTGCGACCTTTTTTTGAGGTCCAGATATGAGGCTGATAAGCCCAGTCATTCAAACGAATCACTGGGCTAACTATCTTCACCTTGAAGGCCTGTAGAAATGCTTTTTCACGCCCCGCTTGAAGAACCCGGGACTATAAGAGGCAGGAAACACATGTGCTGGAAGGGCGTTCCACGTCTGGTTGGTACGACAAAGAAACGAGTCATCGAACCTTTTAGTTCGGGCCAACAAATGCTGAATTGTGTATGGATGACACCGTAGTCCGTCGCACGCATGGTACTGGAGTGTGAAGGTGAGGGTGGAATAAGCTGTAATAACTCGTCAGATTCCCCATTGTAGAAGCGGTAAAGAACACTTAGCCTGGCAATGTTTCTACGCAATTGGAGAGGCTCAAGGGTCAAAGTTGCCTCTGGGTTTCCATTAATACGGATAGCACGCTGCTGCAACGTGTCAGGAGCTTCGAGTGGGTACTTGGCGGAACCGTACCAGAGATGAGGGCAGTATTCCACACACGAGCGAAATTGTGTCTTGAGAGCTGCCCAGGCGTGAAGGTTGCTACGGACATCCATGCCAAGGATGTTTAGGCTATCCTTTATCGGTAGCTGGGTGCTCTGAAGAGTGGGATATGGGAAAGGAACGGCGATGCTTTTGCTGTGAATGCACACACCTGCGTTTTCTTGGCGTTGAACTCGACAAGGTGGCATGCACTCCATTCTGAAATGCGGTCCAACACTCCGTCAAGCTCTGTCAATGTCAGTCTGATTTGCCCCAGGGCGCTCGAAATAACTCGCGTGGACCGTGCTATCATCCGCATAGCAATGAATATTACCAAGTGATAACATGTCATTGAAATGCAGAAGAAACAAAGTCGGCGACAAGGAGCCCTGCGGCACTCCAGCATTAATGTGGAGAAAGCGTGATTTTCGAACATTGCAAAGGACACAAATTCTACTTCCCTCCATAAACCTGGCGACCCAGTCGCATAGGCGAGGTTGCAGACAATATGCCGGAAGCTTGGAAAGAAGCGAACGATGCCATACACGGTCGAAAGCATTGGCAATGTCATGGCTGACGGCCAAAGATTCCCCATGCTTGTCCATAGCCTCCCCCCAGATGTGTGTTACGTACGCTAGAAGATCACCCGTAGACCGTTTTGGTCGGAAGCCGTATGACGGTCGTGAATAAGAGATTGATCCTCTAGGTAGCGGATGAGCTGCGTGTTTATGATCCGCTCAAACACTTTAGCTATAACTGAGGTAACGGCTATTGGACGGTACCTAATTGGCAGGGTCAGACCGGTCCCCTTTTTTGGGAACTGGTTGAACGTTCGCCTCACTCCAAGACAGCGGCACAAGACCCGAATTGTAGGAGAGGCGATACAGGCTAGTGAACACTGGAGACAACTCCGCTGCACATTTCTTCAGCACCACAGCTGGAATTCCATCAGAGCCACCCCGAGATTTTGCGCGACCTGGTGGGGCAGCCTCCATAGGTGGTTAGCCCACCTCAGCTGGAATTCCATCAGGGCCACTGGCTATCCTGACATCGAGTGACTGCAGTTCGGCACGAACATCAAACTGCCTGATACGAATATCAGGCATTGTGGAGCCGCAATGTGGAATTTCAGGCGGCACAGCACCACAGTCACCGATGCAAGAGTTTGCGGCAAAGAGGTTAAACAGTAAATCGGCTTTCTTTCTTTTGCGGCTGATGAGCCAACGATCCATTAGGGAATCTCATCATTAGATGTAGTTCCAGCTGTAGGGAATCAATTAGGGCCTTATTTGAAGTTATTTCAAATTTCAAATACAGACCCTTGCACACTGGTTGATTCGATATGCGCGTAGCCCGCTTTTGTGAAGTCCATGTCCTCAAATAGCCTCACGTGAGTTCCTTTTGCACAGTGCCCAATAGTCGCCAGTTAGTCAGAGGCCATCGGGGCTGTAGTATGGTCGTCAGCTGGGGAACACCAACGCGCAAGCGCAAGTAAAGTAATACTATTTTTTAGGCGGTCTTGCTTGCCATAGTAGCAAGTAAAAAGAGGAAAGGTTTAGTAGTAAATACAATTTCAAGTAAACTTTAAACATTTGTATTCTTAATTTCTTATACATAAACAGGTAAGAATTTTGCAATCTCTCTGAAACACATTCATATAATCATATTTTGTGTTTCAAATTGATAAAGAAAAATGATATTGCGAGTAATGGAGACTTTGTATCCATAAAAAACTGTAATTATTTAACGATTCTAGTTAAATAAATTAAATGTTTCAACATGAGAAGTATACATTCAGAAAATAATGTAGAACGTATACAATACCATAAATAATATTAAAGCCCGCATAAATTGTCATATAAAAGTATTCATAGTAGTAAGAATCCTAGTTTTGTTTAGAGCACATATATGTGATTTGCTAGCTATTTCTAAAGTACAGTCGCCCACATTCAGAGCTTGACTTTGCCAGCATGCTGAGTTCTTAGGAGTATGAACTTGCTACTACGCGTGGACGCGGATGGAACGCAGTAATATAACACTTGATCTCTAGCTGACAGTACACAACATTTTTCAACAGAAAGTACATACTAGGTACCCCAAAAAAATATTTTATTAAAATTCATTAAATAATAAACACAGGAAAATTGCGCACTCGCTTACTAACACCATTTCATACCATCCAAGTGTAAAATATGAGTTTGAGGCAATGAGAGTTCAGCTAATGCCGGCAGTGTTCCACTCTAGCTGTAGATAAATCTACATATCTTCAAGTTATTTAGGTGAATTATGTTTCTATAGGCGGATCGTTTTTGGAATCTTGAAAAGAATAGAATAGGAAGAAGAGACATTGCGAAGAAGCTATAAACACATCTTCAGTACATTTTTCTATCAGAAGACGCTTACTACTATGAAACGTGTAACTCGCAAACTTTGAATACAGAGTTAAATAATAACTTACTTATCCAAAGATCGTATTTCGGAATGTGAACAGAATAAACTAACAATTTGGTACCCGTAATCGTGATCATATTAAAACTATACTACTTTCGCCGTATGATGATATCCCTGACAATTCATAATTGTCAATTATAGTGATGTAACGAATGTAATTTAATCGAGTTGGCAAAGGAAATGGAATCGGATTAACCGATTTTTAATTTTTTAATAAATTCTTAGTAAACGGGTTATGGCTAATAAGTTATAGAATGAAACGCGGTATCTCGAAAATAATAGTTAAAAAATAGCACACAAGGCAGGCGCACTGGTACTGATGCGAATGACGTGATTACAAAATGGTCGCTCCTATTCATGGATTTTTTGTCAATTTAGTAGCGTCAATACACTATTGAATGGAGTTCCTTTTCACGCATCAGGCGCTGTAAAGATATATTAATAATAATTTCATTTACTTCATTCATTAACAGTTAATAATAATAACAATAATTTACCTGATAAGATCCGAAAGAACAATCGTTTTTTTTATAGTTTATAACATTTTCTTTCGCCAGTTTCTTTTTATTTAGTCTGAAATAGTATGCGCGACACGGAACAATAAGGCATATCATCTTACAGTGAAAATAGTATAGTTACCCAATATGTATAAAAATTCAAACTCACAGTTCGAGTGCACTTAATTCTGTATTCAAGTTGCTATCTTGCCTTGGCAAGTATTGTGCTTAGCACGTCCCAATGTACAATTCGCTACACCTCAGGCCGTACACAAGAGGAACACGCTACCGAGTTGCTCCATGTTAAAAACAAAAAATATGTGGATGACATAAAATGTCATTCTCATACATTTTAAAGCTTTGGGATGACATTAGATGTCAATTTGAATATCGCTGACATTACCGTACATTTTAAAATTTTGACATGCGGAAACGCTTGTAGCGTGTTGCTATTGGCTAGGCCCCCTCAGCTATGGAACTGTTTCATTGGTACTGGCTGGGCGCGCTCGAGGACACCTTTTCCAGCTTTTCGAAGTGCTTCCGCGCGTTCCTGATGTTGATGAGCGTCGCTTCGGACGGGATCTTGGGATCTGACATCTCCACCATGACGTATGTGTTGCTCGTGAAGCCGTCTATGAACGCCGCGAATACGCTGTTGCGGACCTGGACAGAATGTTTCTCACATAACTTATTTTAATTATTTTTTTAATTCAATTCATGGGAAAATATGTAAAGGTGGTCCTTAATCTAGAGCATTTTCCTGTAATGTAACGTTACAGAGTCGAGCATTACATCAGTGAGGGAGGAGAACCGGCAAAATGCATTTCGAATCTGAAATATACATGACAGGCGAATGTTCGCCAAGTGAGGAGGCAGTACTGTGATGTAATGCTCAAAATCGAATCTGGACATTACATGACAAGCAAATGCTCCAAGTTAGGGGGCCCCTTAACGATAATATCAATTAAAAAAATATAATTGACTTCTTGAAGAATTGAATTTGATTGAAGAATGGCATATCCTTGGATAATTATGGCATATCCTTGGATATGCCATTCTTTTAGACTAAGAGTGGAATAAACATCTTCGTCACGTTGTGACTAACGTAGTGGTATGGGGGTCATGAACAATAATAAAATTAATTATAAGAATTTTTTTTCACTGAGATTGTTTCTACACGACCTACTGAATATAATTATTATCGTATCGTTTTCCTTGAGGTATAACTATATATAATTTGAGAGTATGTATTTCCAAATGAAAGGCGGGCGGCCTAATAACTTGTCGACCTCATCATGAGACTACTTATGATTGCTTAGACTTGCTGCAAGGTAAAGGAACCGGCAACATAAATGAATGAATAAATAGAATATAAATAAATAATTATGCGCTAGACAACATACCTCAAACTCAAATATTTTTATTTAAATAAACTTAATCAGTACTTTTAAATAGTCGAAAAATATACTAAATAATAGACATAAATTCCATAATAATATGAATAAACAGTATACAAACATAATGCGACTCTACCACCGCGTCGAAGGAGTTGATTCTAACTGAGAAGACCCGGCGAGAAACTCTGTAGTTACTCTTTTAAACTTGTTGTGGTTTTACATTACAATGTGGACTTACAAAAACGATGTGTCATACTCAGTAGGTGATCTAGAAACTGTCTAAGTAATTAAATTTATTTGTTCTGTTGCTAACAAATCTGTCTAACAGTCAGTATTTTTTGTATGAGAACCTTAAAATTAAATTCAATTGAAAAAATCTAATTTTCAGTTACAGTGTTATTACATCGCTTACTGAGTATGTCATATCGTTTTTGTGAGTCTCACCCGGTGTAAATAGGTAAATTTATTTATTTAAATGTGGGAACATCCTTAGGATACCACCTTGTTGCTTGTTGAGGAAGGCGAAGACGTTTTCATAGGGATTTTACAGACTAAAACAAAAGGCTTTTTATAGGCCAGCATTTATGAGCGACAAGACTAGAATGTCCAAAACGACATTCTACTTCATTTAGAATTTTAGTGATATTTGTTATGAGTTTGTTTGTTTGCTTGAGCGCGCTAATCTCAGGAACTACTGGTCTGATTTGAAACTTTCCTTCAGTGTTAGATAGCCCCTTCATTGAGGAAGGCTAAAGACTATATATCATCATTCCAAGCGGACGAAGTCGTGGGCAGAAGTTAGTTATATATGAAATAAGCCAACTAATTTTTTTGATTATTGAAGTTGTAATACAAGAATCTATTTTTCGCTCAAATTCGATCGGGTTTAAAAAAATCACAAAGTCAGATTGCTCTTGTAACTTAAGTTTGAAATACCTCCATGCTCTGAAACTGCGCTGCAAGTTTTGAGCAGGACAACTTGAACTGTTTAACGATGTTGGACACCTTCTCGAAGCGGTGCGCGTCGCGGTGCGGCCGGCGCTGGCAGTGCGACACCACCAGGAACGTGGCACGCTCGAACAGCAGTACCTGCATTGTCAGACAAAAGATTTAACCCTTAAACTGGTATACAAAATACAAAAATTCACTGTTTTTAAACTGTATTTCAAACAAAACAAATCCAGTTAAATGTTATGTTACAAAATGTGGTAACTATTCTGACGCTACCAGTGTAAGGGTTACCTACTCACCCAGACCTACTGAGTTCTGATTTTTCCAATTAATAACGTCTTTTTTAAGGTTTATGTGCATTTTAGTGACTAAAGTCTTTAAGCCACCACCACTTGATAATGATTCATTTTTAAAGATGGAAAAGGCACAATACAAATTTTAATTAGCCTACCTGAATGTTTAACTCTAATTTTAAACTACATCATTAGTATTGAAATTTTGGTATTCTTACTGCTGGTATTAAACACTCACCTCATCCGCATCTACGATCGCCGCAAACTGTTTTAATGATGATTCTAATGCCTTAACATTAGGTATTAGCTTATACACTATACTTGACCATGCCCTGAAAAGTAAAGCATTCTCAAATCAAATTCTATAGATAAGTACTACATTGAAATTGACATTAGTTAGGACATGGAAGTTTACAGACGGTCACACTTGGAATACAATATAGCAGTTGGAAAATGGCCTTTATTGCATCAGTATTCATAAACAATCTTCAACATGTGGCTATCTGTAATGTATAATACTCCTTGTCAGTGCCTTGTCAAGAGTGATTCAATGCAAGTTGATCATAATTTAATATTTACGAGATAGTAAATTTACATAGTTGCTTCATGATTAATTTAGTGTTGATAACTACATACTATAGTATTTTAAATACAGAGGCACAGCAACAGTCAAACTGTTTAAGAAAATTGTAATGAGAAACAAGTGATAATTTAGCCATAATTTGTATATTACACATATACTTGTATTGTGGAAAGCAACAACCCCTCAAATAACTAAGTAATTTTTTTGTTTAGAGTATGAAGTATGAACTCACTTGTACAAAGTTTCATCCCATATACTTGTTCTAAAGCATGTGCATTCTAGTGGCTTTGAAAGTCTTTTGAGGTCTTCTTCTCTGGCCCTGAAAATTTCATCTCTTTGCTCTTCCGAAGCCAAGTCCATTTTGTGCACCAGACAGAATATTCTAGCCTCTGGAGAGTTCTACAAACAGTTTTAAGTTACCGTTAGGCAGTTTAAAGAAAGTTTTTAAGTGAAAGTAGAATAATTTAGATTCAGATTAATTTTGAACTTGTATATTTAGTCAAGCTATGTTCATTTTATTGTTGGTAGTGTTTTAAGGCTTAGTTTAAATTTGAATGATAAATTTGCCAGCACTATAATATACATACAACCAGAAAATAAAATTTAAGCTGTTAAGACCATTAAGTGATTTTAAATTATCCCAACATTAAATTAATAACCTGAAGTATTGCTTCTAAACAGGACTGGTAATAGTGCATGTCTTTCTCCATCTCTCTGCTCTCAACATCAAACACGTAAATGAGTACTTCTACATTCCGAAAGATGTTGTCACGCTGGGATGCAAAATAGTTTTCCATGAAGGCCTCCTGCCCACCACAGTCCCACAAGTTCAGCACCAGGTTTCCCAGGAAACGGACATGTGAGTGTTCCACATCAACTGAAAAAATTAAGTCAATAATTAATAATATATTTATAATTCATTTGGATGTATAAGCTCTATCAGGAATGACAACAAATTAATGTAAATACTGCACTTTAGTATCAAATTACGCAGTACAATAGTGAGGTATATTGTACACATCTTTATGTTACTTTTACAGAAATTATCTAATAGGAAAATTACAAAATCTATCGGTAGAAATAAAATACTTACTTGTGGCTCCTAGGCGCCTGGTGTCTCTGGCTATGTAGTTGGCGAATATTATTGATCTCATACTTGTTTTTCCTGAGCCACTTTTACCCATCAACAGTACCTACATGAGAATAGAACATATTGGATTGTCAGTCATATAAAATGACTTAATAATTGGCGAAGAAATGAATTTATAAATGTTATCATCGGTAATAATTACTCTAATATTTTTGATACGTACCTTTTTCTTCATGTTGACAAAGTTGCACTGGGTCAAGGGTTTAGAACTTCAAGATGTTTAGCTTTGGTCCCAATGATTGCGTGCAACTGTAGTGCTTAGACAGCAGCTATTAAATGTTTTAGTAATAACTAATTGAAAATATTTTTATCAACCTGCTTCACAGTTAGAAGTATATAAATTTAGGACAAATTTGTAGGCGTAAATTACTTGGTTTCCTTTTCTTTCACCACCACAGACTTTCACCACACAAAAAGCAAGCAATCAGTGATGATGGATGACAGACAGATCACAGATGACGGCGGACAGTTTCAAGACTCGTTCAGAAACAGGATGGATTTTTGTACATGAGCCACAAATTATATAAAAATGGAGAGAGTTATTTTTTCGAGAAAAACTCGAAAGAAAGAGAGTTAGAGTTTTTTTTGAGTCTTGTTGACCTTGCTTGATGAGTCTTGAGATTTTTTTGAGTCTTTTGTATTGTATTGTATTGTATTTTGTTTAGAAAGCAATGGGCGGGCGGCGGGAGTTGCAAAAAACAATGTCTAATTTAGAAGTTAGAAAACTAAAAGCGGCTAAAATCACCTTTTCTAGCCGTTAGGTGGCTAAAAAAAAAGATCCCCATGCTTTCAGCTTAAATACTCGTAAAAAAAACCTTGTAGTCACAGATTACAGAAGAAGACTTGTGCTGTTTTTCTGTCATCGTCGTGAAAATGTCAAGTGGGCAGCCGCAGAGAAACGTCAAAAGTGCTACGAAATTTGGAGTAACGTGAGAATATTTGCTGCTGAAAAGTTTTTAGTAAAAAACTGCTGCAGTTATGCCTATGGTAGGAGTAAATTAATTACTGGAGTAAAGAATATTCTTATATTATGGCTCGCCACCGTAATGTGAGGAACAGGAGCTACTCCGATGACTACGACGATGACGATGTTTACGGCCACTCTGTGGAGGAGGACAGCTGTTTGTCCCCAAGTGATACAGCTCAATTTATGTTCGATCGGTCCAGAAATCAACATGCTATATCTAATTTTATGGATAGCCACGATGATATTCAAGAGGAGACCGAAGAAGAGGTGTACAACGCACCCCACTCGACCATCGAACGACGCGATTCCCTTAATCTTCGTAGCCTTAACCTTACCGAAGAACAGGAAGCCTGTTTAATGTCGTGTTTGGATGAGTTACGCAATGTTTTAGGAGACAGTTTATCTGAAAATGTGCTCATACAGTCTGCACTAAATCATAAGTTTGATTTTAACAAAGCTTTGGATGAAATTCTTAACAATAAGCAGTGCAAAGACTGTGATAAATTGAAAGAAGAGCCTGTAAAACCAGTGCCATCACTTCACGTTGACACTGTAAAGGAGGCTGCTTTAACAACTCCAAAAGCTCCTATTGTTATAGCAACCAATATCACACCTAATAATAAAGGTGTGGTTAAAGGTTTCAAAGTCCCATTGAATCTTGAGGCTTCAAGTAGTTCCCATACAGCAAGAGAAAAATCACCTGTTGTAGAAAGAGCAGTGACACCAAAAAGTGAAGATGAAAACAAAATTGTTAATTCAAAAATTAAAGAAAGCAAAGTTGATCCAAAACAACAGTACGCAAATGAGCGAGGCTCTGAAAAGGACCACTTGTACATTGTTGTGATAGGCCATGTTGATGCAGGCAAGTCTACACTGATGGGCCGTCTACTCTGTGACCTTGGTGAAGTTAGTCAAAGAACCTTACACAAATATGAGCAGGAAAGTAAAAAGATAGGTAAGCAAAGTTTCATGTATGCTTGGGTTCTGGATGAAACTGGCGAGGAAAGAGTAAGAGGGATTACCATGGATGTGGGACGTTCACAGTTTGAGACAAAGACCAAAAAGGTTATAATACTTGATGCACCAGGCCATGCAGATTTTATTCCAAACATGATAACAGGAGCTGGTCAAGCTGATGTGGCCTTATTAGTGGTGGATGCGACTAGGGGCGAATTTGAGTCTGGTTTTGAGCTTGGGGGTCAGACAAGAGAGCATGCATTGCTTGTTCGATCACTTGGAGTAAATCAGCTTGCAGTTGCAGTCAACAAGTTAGACACAATTAACTGGTCACAAGAAAGATTTGACGAAATTGTAATGAAGCTCAAAGTATTTTTAAAACAGGCTGGTTTTAAGGACCTAGATGTAACATTTGTGCCATGCTCTGGTCTCACTGGGGAGAACCTTGTTAAACCACCAAATGAGTCTAAACTACTGGAATGGTACAGTGGGCCTTGTCTTCTGGATGTTATTGATAAATTTAACGTTCCAGAAAGGCTAGTAAAGAAGCCTTTGCGGATGTCCATAAATGATGTTTTCAAGGGTACTGGCTCTGGATTCTGTGTTGCTGGACGAATTGAAAATGGAATACTCAACAAAGGGGATAAAGTCTTAGTGTGTCCAACAAAAGAGATGGCCGATGTTCGCGGTTTGAGCATTAATGAGATGTCCAGTAATGTGGCTTTTGCAGGTGACCAAGTTAGTGTGACACTTTCTGGAGTAGACATGCTGCATGTCTCTGTAGGTTTTGTTCTTAGTGACCCCGTGCAACAAGTGCCAGTTGCATCTCGTTTTGAAGCTAGGTTAGTGGTCTTCAATGTTAAAGTTCCCATCACTAAAGGTTTTCCTGTTTTAATACATCATCAGTCTTTGGTAGAGTCTGCGAATATTGTGAAGTTGAAGGCTCTATTAAATAAGAGCACTGGTGAACTGATAAAGAAGAAACCTAGATGTTTAGGTAATAATTCTGTAGCAGTTGTAGAAATAGAGGTTTGCAGGCCTATCTGTTTGGAGCGGTACAAAGATGTAAAAGAGCTGGGCCGGGTAATGCTGAGAGTCTCAGGTGTAACAATAGCAGCAGGTTTGGTTACAGATATTTACAATTCATGAGTTTTTAGAATTAACTGTACATAGTAATGTTGCTGTTAGAAGTTAAACTTAAGTAAAAACACTCAATATATGAAAAATGCCTGTGCTGATTGTGCACTGAGCCGCACAATGCAAGTGTACAATAATTTAACATGCTGATGAAGTGATGATGTAACAATTTATTATAATAATTGAAAATAATTTATTGTTAAAATATAAATGTTTATTAAAAGCTCATGTTACTGTTTAACAGATTTTTATTTATTTAGAGTAATTAAGCATACACACTTAAGCATGCCCTGAAATACAAAAAAAAAAATATTAACATCTTAGATTAATATTGGGTAAGGTAAGAGCAGTCTCTAACCATCTTTTCTAAGATGTTACCATTGTTTTTTTATTTCAGGCCATATACATACCTAAAACAAGGATAAACTGGATGGGAATCGAAACAACGGCCTTCAGCGGGGAATAGTAGGCAAACTAATCATGGCATTGGGCCAGTGAAAGTATTCGTGTGCGTGTAATAGTGTATTGACACTACTGAATCCACAGAAAATCGATGAATAGGAGTGACCATTTTGTAATTTGTAATCACGTCATTCGCATCAGTACCAGTGCAGTGCAGCACACGCTTGTGCAGCTTGTGTGAAATTTTTTAACTATTTATTTTTGAGATTCCGCGTTTTTTTATATTACTTTATTAGCCATAACCCGTTTATTAAGAATTTATTTAAAAATTAAAAATCGGTAAATCTGATGCCATTTCCTTTGCCAACTCGATTAAGTTACATCACTAGAATTGACAATTATGAACTGTCAGGGATATCATCATACGGCGAAAGTAGTTTAAATTGAAATCAATTGATTTCTATCGAGCAGAAACGATATCGTTCAACGATACGTCACGATTACAATAAGCAACAAAGAAGTGGCACGCTTGGTTTTCGTACAAACGAAGCGCCTTAGCGGTATCTTTTCAGGTTTTTGGCCTGTGGCTTACTTAAAACGATAAATCGTACGTACGTAATGTACCTACTCTAAATATAATTTTTTAAATTGATGATCTCAAGACACAAAAACGCAGCTCTAAAACTTTGGTGTGACTTTGTGCATTGTTGCGAACTTCATTAATTTCGTAGAACGTTTGTAGCAACGAACCCGCAAATACGGTTGTAGCTGCGCTGAACTTCCCGCACTAGACGCTAGGACGAAGCGATTCGATTTAGATAAGTTGTTTGCCAACGACAGCCCGTTACGTTTGCGTTCATCGCATCGCAATCAAGTCAACTCAGTCAGGCAATATCGTATACCTACTCGATAATTTTAATTTAAGTTTCATGTTAAAAATACTGATTCGCTTACTAAGCCATAGTTGGTGTAAAATAACGGTGTTAAAATGGTATGAAATCTAACTTATTGGCAATCGATAATAGTGGGTAACCCACAAAGCACAACGTGTAATTATTTTCTTACAAACAAATATGTTGTTATCTTATACCTTTACGACTGTGAGTCTCGTCCCCGAAACCTGAAGTGTAAGTAAGCTAAAGTTGAGCACCTTCGATATGATACTGATACTGCCCTGAAGAAGATAATATAAGAAATAAAAGAATTCCCATTTTTTTTATATGAATCCGATACCCATCCATTGCAGCGATGACTTGATTACAACAATGGACAGCATCAGCAGTGGTACAGTTTAAGGGCTAATTTCTTTCCTTTACTTTATGTTTGCGTGAATGAAGTGGAGGGGCGCGTCATATCCGATCAGACAAGATCTACCTAAATAATTTTGTGGTTCATCGAAGTTCTGCTAGTTTGGAGTTAGCTGATCTAGGTCAGGATGTCCCAGATATTTATTGAATTATTAAATACTTATTACTGATGATTATTTCTTACTAATTAAGTAACCACCATAAATCACAAAAACATCAGAATCGTAAGTATTATATTTTCCTTTTCCTTTTTTGTTTGCGATCCACGAAGTCAACAGGGCACCGGCTGTTGCCACCGCAGTGTGCCGGATACAGCGCTGCTAGTGTTGCTACTGGCCCGTAGCGGTTTGCCGAGTCTTGAAATTTAATTTCCTACCCATTTCCCATCGGCTCCCTGTTTGCTTGCAGAATTACTTTACCCTCCTAGCCTTCCACTTTTCAATTCGCTCTTATCGATAACCACGCCGATTTTTTCTCACCATCAATTTACTTTTTAAAAGCGGTTGAAAAAAATAATTTCTCAGGTTTTCAATTTCAATGGAAGGATGATTCATTAAGCTAATGCTTTTGTACATTTTAGGACGACCTCAATTAAAAGTTGAGGACTGTAAAGTGTCTTGAGTGGTTTTTAACTCAACAGCTGCAAATATTGTACGAGTAGACGACTGAACCTGACAAAGCGGTAAAAGGTTAGGAGAGCGTATTCTGTAACGCCTTTTGGAGGGTTTTCAGCAATAAAGACCAATAGTGCAGATTTTCTCGCATCCATTAAACTTAAATAACGTCTTTAGCGTGTTACAAAATGTATGCTGTGATAAACCCAGATCCTCGGTTGGTAGGTACATTCGTAGGTTACTTAGACTAGTGATTAGGCGTCTTCACTTACTTTTAACAATAGAAAGTTCAGCATAAATTACAAAATCTTCCTTTGGTAGTAATTATTCTTTAGGTACTCATGGTAGCCACAGAAAAGGTTGGTTGAAAGGAGATTTTTGCCTTGTATCTCATAATATTGTCCTTTATATTTTAAATCAACAGTTTGCATCAAAAAGCTTCTTCCCAGGTTCGCATATTTAATCTCCATTTGCAAGTAAAAGAAAGCATGGCAAGGCAGGACAAATTATGTATTTACCCTTTAAAGGAGGTAGCCTAAATTGGGATGCCCTTCATTTGTGTCAGAGGGTCGCTCTAGTGAAAGAAATTCTCCTTCGAAGCTCAAAGGCTCTAAATGTGGAGGCAATGAAAATTCACAGTTTGAGAGCTACGTAACGAATGGAGGGCGTGAATAAATCAGAGTCGGGTCGTAGACGGAGTGGGGTACAGACACGGCCACGGGTGATAATGCCACACAAATGAACCACCTACCCAGTCTCGCCCGTTCGAAACAGAAGCTCGGAATTAGAACCTATCATTGTGTATGTGAAGTATCTACATATCTAGACCAAAATAGTAAACACGAGTTTGATCTAATAGGCCCTCGAACGAAGCGTCTATACTACTCGTAATAATAATCCAATGCTAATCATCAGATATTTAGTAAACCGGCTAATGCTTGGATATTTTTATGTTTATAGAAATGGTCTCAGATAACAAGTTAACGAGGTAGCCGAATTAAATTACAAAATAACATTATGTAATGGTAAGGTAAGGTTTAACTCACAAAATAAGAGAAAAATTTGCTTTACTTATTAATCTAAACAAGATACTACTAACACACATTTTGGTATCTGCTGGCGGGTATTCAAGCTGATGACTTGAAAGATAATTCCGGAGGTAATTAACGAGATTTGAGTTAAGTGCAATGAACTTTTCACAAAATGGGTTTCTGTGGTACCTACATAAAAGTAGATACACACTGAAGAATTCCTGCCAAAAAGGTTTCGTAGCCCATATTTCCACTTCGTTGAGTCATCTAATGAACGGAAAATTTACTGAGAAGATCGCCCTTTCAAAAGCAACCAAAATTAATCGGCGTTTCAAGTTCTGCATAATTTCACAAAGTCGATTTACTCTTTGGGTATTTTGTTATGCTGCGGCTGAGATATCCACTTAATGCTTTTCAAAAAGTTTGTTAATAGAGAAGTTTTTTCAGGCCGATCAAGTTTTAATTTTAGTTTAATTCCTAGCGAAAGTGGAATGGAAATTTTCGAATGCCTTAGAATGGTGTACTTTTCTGAAATACGTTTTGAATTCGTTTTGAATTGTTTGCTCTAAGTGGAATGCTCTAGCACTAATATTTGGGGCAGGTTAGCACCATCTATAGCTCAAGCGCCAAACTATAGACTTCGTCCTGCCCGCGCGTAGGTTGTATGCGAGTTCATAGCAAGAAGGAGAGGAGCGCAGTTTGTAGGTAGGTACACATACCTTCACGTGAAATCAATACTCAGCTCATATAGTTCTGTAAAGGTTGACCCATCGTCCTCCGTACCTCACTATTGGGATGTTGTTCTGAAGAACTGTATTATATTCCCACAGCTATATAGGTAGGTAGGTACTTACACCATCGCGAGCATCGCTCATTTTTCTTTCTGGAACTTGGACTCTAACAATTTAGCTTCAATATGTTTCCTTCACAAGACGCTTTACATTGTAGAATACGCTTACTACCGAAGCTTTCTCAACGAGCTATACCTATTACAAGGTTCTTCAAGAGGGCTTTGAAAAAAGGTTCTTACAGGGTCGGCATCTGCGTGTCATAGCTACGTGTCCAAACCAACTGCCGTAACCGCTTGCTTATAAACTGAGGTATTAAAAAAAACATCCAATAAACTCAAGCGCATCAATAGTTACAGGTAGAGTAGAGAGGTAGAGTCACATTATGTTTAATTATGATATTTACTGTCATAGTATTATTTTATGTAAGTTTATTTTAGTATATTTTTGCTATATATTTTTTTTGTAACTATATGACTTGTCATAAGTACTTTTTATAAGTCTATATGAATAAAGATATTTTTTACTTTACTTTTTAGTTAACTAAGCGGATCAAAAGCAAAGTTGGTAAAATAGGTTCACTAGCGCTACGAAGACGCCCAGGCGGTGTCATATTACCCATTGAAACTTGCATTAGCGCCGGGAAACTTGCGCGGCAAATAAGCACGCAGATAGCACTTTAACTAGTTGAGCATTAACATCCCATTTGACAAACTAGCCAAGTTTGCTATCGTAGGTAGGCGTCTCACCACGCGCAACGCACGACGGCGCCTAGTTACTCAAGTTTGTAAGACTTGCACGAGATGCTGAAAATTTACTTGACGTTTTTGATAGCTTTTTGACGACAGTATTAACGTAGTGCGCTATAGCACGGTTTCTCACCTTGACTTGCGTAGTGTCGCGGGTTCGATTGCCGGTCAGGTTAATTCAGAAAACCATCTTTTCTAAATTGGTTCTGGTCTGGGTGTCCTGAGAGACGACCTTGGCTCAATTCCATGTCTGGCACCACGTAACAAAGGGATATTTATCCCTACTTCAAGTGACAAAGACAAGTGATGTGTTGTCTGGTGCAAAGGACATCGCTCGTTCTCCATACATTGAATGCCCTGGAACGCACAGCAATGAAAAAATACTAGTTGTGTTCGGAATCATCCACAAATTCTCATCAGGCATTTGCTGAAACACGGACAACTTTAGGAACCGTGGCCTACTACAGAATGTATTCGATTTTGAGGTTATGTTCTGATAGATATATTGTTTACCTCTATGTAAAAACTTAAGTGATATGAATTAAATGATGTATTCGATTTTGAGGTTATGTTCTGATAGATATATTGTTTACCTCTATGTAAAAACTTAAGTGATATGAATTAAATGAACATAAAATACAAATATTTATTACAACTTCAAATCAAAAATCATTAATGCTCATATTCGTTTCGTTATTAGAGTGTTGGCAGATGGCACCTTATAATACAATTACTAATGAAATAACAAAAAGCATATGTATTGAATTTTAAGTTCTTATATTCTTATATTGTTCTTATGTTCTTATACGAACACAATTATAGCGCGATCTAGAGAAGTATAACTCCATCTGTTGGTATTACTTGAAACTAATTTGTGTTTGAGTCACCGAAACTTTTAGTTCGGGCCAACAAATGTTGAATTGTGTGTGGGTGACGCCGTTGTCCAGCACGCGTGGTACGGGAGTGGAAAGTTGAGGGTGGAATAAGCTAGAATAACTCGTCAGAGCATTCCCCATTGTAGAAGCGATAGAGAATACTCAGCCTGGCAATGTCTCTACGCAATTGGAGAGGCTTAAGGGTCAAAGTTGCCTCTGGGTTTCTATAAATAATTAACGGAAGACCTAGACATCCAGCAAGTCAAGGATCCGTGGAGCGAGCGAACCAAGATGTGGAGAACATGTTACAGGCTTGGCTACAAGATAATATATCTACTAATTGGTCGATTGGAATACGCTTTGTACAGTACCAAAAAAACTGCTCTTTTCATCGAACTATAAAAAGAACACCATACAAAGCTCTTTTTGGAGTAGATCCTCAAATTGGTTTGTCATCACAAGTGCCTGCTGATTTGCTTAATAAACTTAGAACTGAACAAGATCTTGAGAAGATATTAAATCAACAACAATCTTGTTCATCGGCAACACCTGCACATAATGACAAATTACCTGTTGACTATGTTAACTTGCAGCAACCATCCTGTTCATCGGCGTCACAACCGTCATCTTCATCAGCAGCGCCAGCGCCTATTGAAACCTGCGACCGTGACTTGCCTGTCGAGTCCGTTAACTTGGAACAATCGGCATCGGGAGCGTCAGCAGAACCAATTTTACTTTTATGTGTAGTTTGCGGCAAAGAATGTACGGGAGCACATTCATGCTACTCGTGTGCACGAAATGTTCACGTAATTTGTGGATTAACGTCGTGTGATGAAGGTTACGGATCGCAGCTATTATGCTATTTATGCAACAGCGAAAAAAACATTCAAGCCCAAAAAGACAAAGCTGCCGAAAACTTAAGAAAAGCCGCACAATAAATGAAAATCCACTGATCACAGAAATTTCCTGACATTGACTAGGGCACGTGGGATCTTCAGTTCTTATAGAGATACCAAAGATAGATCGTGGACCATTGGATCAAAAAAATGTATAAGGAAAAGTTTTAGAAAAGTGAAATGAAAGTCATAAAATTGGAACATCAGTTGGTATACTGAAAGATTGGTTACCCAGAAATGCAATACAGCTTTCAAACATTACTTTGAAGGATCCTATACCAAATGAAAACTTGTCACTGAGAGAAATATGCCAAAAATTGTCGCGCTTTGGTGGCCAAGGTTATTTAGATTGTTCCTGTAAAAAATCGAATATACAGAGTTCTACTAAAAGATGTGCCTGTGAGAAGCATTCAGTGCTATGTAATTCTAGATGTCATGATTCCTATTCTTGTCTGAACAAAGTTAAAAAATACTTTTAAAGAAACCAAGATCTCAACTCAGTTGATAAGAAATAAAGATATTACAAAACTGTTGATTAGTATTAAAAGATTTTTAATGTTTGATTAGTTTTATTATTTATTTTATTTATTTATTATTCAAAACATTTTAAATACACAATGGATGACTTACAATCCCCATACAAAAACCTTGTAGGTTTATCTGTAGGAGTGAGACGTTCTTCTACAATGCATATTGATGATAGGCATAATAATCTAATACAATCACATCAATGTTCACTTAAACTTGGATTTGACAAATAGAATCTTTTGTATTGACCTTTGTAATTAGTTGAATTCAGATACATACACTGTAAATTAGCTGGTATTTCATTTAAGTATTTAGGTATTACATAGTTGAGTGCCCTTGAGCCATATACATTCGTTATTTTTGGTAGGCGGTACTTGTTAGTGTACGATAAAACTCTTAAAGAAGCAGACCTTACATATTTCTCTATATAATCAGGATCATTAAATTCTGTAAGGCAATATTTTATTTTGTCATATATATTAATTACTTTACAGTAATCAAACAGGGCTTTGTCGTTATTTTTAAATGTATTTACTAAGTGTTTCGGTACTATAGTCTTAAGAATTTTTCGCTGTAATTTGTAAATATCGTTTATGTAAGTACTGTATGTTAAGCCATAGCTGCTTAATCCATAACTAATATATGAATCGGCCAAAGACATGTAAGGAAGCTGTTAATTGTACTGGTAATGTTTAAGTTCCAAAAAATATGATTGTTTTAATTATAATTGAAATTACTTTAATACGTGTTAATGTCACAAAGTAATGTAACTAACTGCAGGATACATAAAGTTGATTTTTTAATGAAGGTGAACCCATAATATTGTTTTATTTAATAATATATGGTAGATTTCTATTTCACTAAGCTTAATCAAGTAATTTATTTATAACACTGAACCTAATCTAGTAATATAAGTATATCACTAAACTTGGACCGTTTTATAACTATATTCCTAGTGAGATAGTAATGAATCGCTTTCGTATAACTATGTTACGGTATATAATTATATCCCTAGGGATATAACTATATTACGGCTTTATCTATCTTACTGCGACATACATACAGGGTTACCCGGGTAACCTGTACCAGCGCAGGTCTGTAATAGTCTGACGACCCTAAAACCTATCGATTGGACTCAATGTTCAAAATGGCGTTCAAAACATAGGGAAAAACAGTATTCATATTTTTTTTCTGAATTAGCATTCAGTGCCACAAATGTAAATGCTCATTAATCTGGAGAAAGCGTGATTTTCCACCATCGCAAAGGACACGAATTCTACGTCCTTCCAGAAATCCGGCGACCTAATCGTATGGGCGTGGTGGCAGACCATATGCCGGAAGCTTGGAAAGAAGCGAACGATGCCATACACGGTCGAAACCTTTGACAATGTCAAGGCGGACGGCCAAAGTTTCCCTATGCTTGTCCATAGCCTCCCCCCAGATGTGTGTTACGTATACGCTAGAAGATCACCCGTAGACCATTTTGGTCGGAAGCCGTACTGACGGTCGAGAATAAGGGAGTGATTCTCTAGGTGGCAGATGAGCTGCGTGTTTATGATCCGCTCAAACACTTAAGCTAAAACTGAGGTTACGGCTATTGGACGGTAATTGGCAGGGTCAGACCGGTTCCCTTTTTTGGTCCCATGTTTGACAAACCGTCCACCAATCATATCCAGCACCATATTTCGCGCGACCACCTGTACTATGTTGCACACGTGCAACCAACCTGTGCAGCAATTACGCTAAAAAGACTGCAATGATCTGCGCGTCCAGTCGTAAGAACGCATTCAGGGCCTTGTTGGCGGGGCTCCCATGGCGGTACAGTACCTCCGACATGTTCGCCTACCACAGTACCGGGCAGCTTTTATGCAGTGCAGTGAAAAGAACGGCTCCTTGTGGTCTCGGGTAATGTGCAGCATCAATACGCTTTGTCGGACAGAGTGATCAACCAAATCCTGCGGCATTGGTTGTTACTATGCTTGTCCAGAATAACAAATATTTCAAATTTTACTAACATAGTTATAATATTCAACCTACTAACATAATATGAACCTATATAATTTTATGCGTGTTTAGTCTGAAAGAAATATTTCATTCATTCATTACCTACAAACTTTGCTGAGTTAGCTTGGGGTCAGATGGTTTGGTTGGCGGCCCTGGCACTGTAATTTTAGCGAGAAATTTAATGAACCTGCAAGTTACCCGAGAGAATTTAGATACTTTGATTATTGTCCAAACACTCGGAGCTTAGTCACAGTCTATCTGATGACGAAGCCGGTCCCGAATGCCGGCTTAGTCCGTCTGGCCGTTGCCGTTGAGTCCAAATTGCGTTGTAAGCGGCTTATTGTGTTACTATAATCAGATTAGGTGGTCAGTCGGCCCACGACCTGTGCCTAACCCCCCACCCACACTAATTAGTACTTGTCCCGCTTTGTCGCGTTAATTATAATCAGTATTGTGCGACGGAGAGGATCTCGAGATTCGCTGCGCTGAGATCACTTCAAACAAGTTGGAGCTCACGTGACATTGTTTCTCTAACAGGCACACGCTCTAGTGCTGTTGAATAGTAACTGAATTCTTGGTTTTAAAAATAGGTTGCTTTACGTGCAGTTGACGGCGCCTAGGTGAAAAAAACGTTAAGTAAGGTGGCAGTTTTGCAGGCATGGCTAATTAGTGCTTTGTTATTATTTACGTCTTACTTTACAATTTAGTTTATTTATAAACAACTACCTCACCCAAAAATAAGGTTAAATACTTTATCAGATGAACAGAAGCAACTAGGTGTGTTATTATTTGAGCAACTAGGAAAGTAAAAACCGAAAGAACTCAAACTCAAACTCAAACTCAAATAACTTTATTCAAATAGACTGTATCAGTACTTTCAAATCGTCAAATTTACAGCAAAATATACTAAATAATAGACATAAATACCATAATAATATGGATATGTAAATAAACAGTATACAGACATAATGCGACTCTACCACCGCGTCGGAGTTGTTTCTTGCTGAGAAGACCCGGCGAGAAACTCAGCAGTTACTCTTTTAAACTTGTTTTGGGTTTACAACAGGCGTTAGTAAAGTACGAGCAGTGTGTCATTTTGATACAAATAAACCCAAAAGAATATAAAACAAAGAGAAAAAACCAACCATAAAAGAATATAATAACAAGAATTCATTTAAACAATTCAAAAACAAAAATTGTTAGTCAGTACATTCAAACTAGGTACCTATTAACTCTTACAATAAAACATCTGTTACAATAGAGCTATTTAATCCCGCATCGAGCAGAGCGCTTATACCCAGGCATTTTTATCTATAAGGTAGTCTTTTGTAGTATAATAGCCCTTTTTTAATAAAGCTGTTTTGATGTGATTTTTGAATCTATGTAAAGGTAACTCACAAATGGTTTTTGGAATTTTGTTGTAATAATGTGTACCTTGCCCCATAAAGGATCCAAAAACTTGTAACCTAAAGAGTGGAAGTGCAATTTTATCCTTATTCCTAGTATTTCTGCAATGTTAGTCACTGTGTTTAGCATAGAGACCAATATTTTTTCTGACCAAAACAATGCAATTGTAAATGTATTGTGACGCTACAGTGAGGATACCAATTTCCTTAAAAATCTCCCTAAGTGAAGCCCGTGCACGAAGCTTATAGATGGATCTGATAGCTCGCTTCTGGAGGATAAAGATGGTTTGTATATCCGCCGCTTGACCCCAAAGTACAATGCCGTAAGACATTACACTATAGAAATAACTAAAATAAACTGAACGAGCAGTATCAACATCTGTTAATAACCTAATTGCAAATGCAGCCGAACTAAGTCTGCCTGAGAGAGCTGTTATATGAGGGTTCCATTGCAGTTTTGAATCTAGTGTGATTCCAAGAAAAACTGTTGTATCTACAAGCTTCATAGTATTACCATCAATTTTTAGACTAATGGGGTTATCTTTAACATTAGGCAACTTAAAATTAATACATTTAGTCTTTTTTGCATTAAGCTGTAGATTATTTACTGTGAACCATTGTAAAACCGTCATTAACATCATCAAAAAGATTTTTATTTCTGTCAGTTTTAAAAACTAAAGATGTATCGTCTGCAAACAATACAACATCACAAATATCTTTTAAGTAAAAAGGTAAATCATTTATATATATCAGAAATAGTAATGGACCTAGAATGGATCCTTGAGGGACCCCCATTTTAACTTGTGATCCTGTAGACAGTACACTGTTAACATCAACTTTTTGAGTTCTTAAACTAAGGTACGAAATTACCAAATCTAAAGCATTATCCCTAACCCCGTAAAAATCGAGCTTGCGTATAAGTGTATCGTGATCAACGCAATCAAAGGCCTTGGACAAGTCACAGAAGACGCCAAGAGCGTTCTGTGAATTCTCCCAAGCCCTAAAGATGTGTTTTAGAAGTGCAATGCCAGCATCAGTAGTAGAACGGCCTCTCGTGAATCCATATTGTTCACTGTGTAAGAGATTGTTCTCATAAAAATGGCTTAATAGTTGTTCTTGTATGATTTTTTCAAAGATCTCACTTAGAGCTGGTAGGATTGAAACAGGCCTAAAGTTACCTGGGTCTTGTTTGTTGCCTGATTTAAAAAGTGGTACAACCCTTCTGTGTTTCATTAAGTTTGGAAAAACACCTTCATCAACACAATCATTGAATATTACGGCTAAATAAGGGGCAATCACTTTAATTATGTGGCTAACAATTTTGACTGATATACCCCAAAGATCAGCGGTATCTTTTGAATTAATTAATCTGAATGCTTTTATTATATCTAGTGACTCAACATGTTCAAATTTAAAGAATACACTGCAACAAGATACATTATCTTTCAACAAATGTTCCGCTCTAGTTGGTGAGGAATTTAATGAAGCTGTAGTGATTATAGGTATATTACTGAAATACTTATCAAATGCTTCAGCAACAGATGCTTCTGATTGTAAGATGTTATTGTTAATATTAAGAGTGTATGAGGTATCGCGCTGTTTAGCTTTACCTGTTTCGTGATTTATGACGTCCCAAGTGGTTTTTATTTTGTTAGTGGACTTTGATATTTTATCACGAATGTGCAATGCCTTAGCTGTAGTGCAGGCTTTTCTGAATATTTTGGAGTAGTTCTTGACATACTCAATAAAAAGTGGATCGAAATTGTATTTTTTCATGCCTTACAACTCATACATCTTACGTCTGCTCCTGTAAATTCCAGGCGTGGCCCATTCACAAAACTTAGATTGAACTCTGCAAGTAACTTGTTTGGTGGGAAAACAAGCATCAAATTCATTTTTAACACAATCAAACAGTCTTTTGTAGACTGCATCAGGGTCACCCTGCTTATAAGGAATGGAAGATACTTCATGCTTTAAATTAGTTTTAAAACTATTAATTCGATTACCCGTCTTCGGTCTACATGTTATTTTCCTGTAATTAACGCTATTGTTAGTTAAATCTAAAAATGTTATCTTCTGCCCACAATGGTCAGACTTTAATTCAGTTACTATTGCCTTTTCAATGGGTACACAGTTGCAAAATACATTATCCAGACAAGTAGATGTTGTGGCTGTTATCCTCGTGGGTTCATGGAATTGATAATCCAGACCAAAGGATTTAAATAGCGACAATAACCTATTGCTTTCAGATGAGTTTACTAGCAAATCTATATTGAAATCACCACACACAATAATGGGTTTAGACTTAGCACTTAACCTACCCAAAGCTTCCTCCATAACTGTCTCAAATCTATCTAAGTTAGTTTTTGGGGGACGGTATACACTTATCACAACAAAGCCCTCCAACTCAACACAAGACAATTCGACAATACGCTCTATGGACAGGCCTACAATGTCAGTGCGATCTTTACATTTCAAACTATTTGCAGTAAAAATTAATGAACCACCATGAATAGTGGTTTTTCTAAAGAACGCGCTTGATAATCTAAAATTATTAAGGACAAAAGACTGATAGTTTTCATCAGTCAGCCAATGTTCAGTAAAACATAAAATATCAATATTTTGGTTTTCCAGCAATAGTTCTATTTCTAAATCTTTGCCCGTCAAGCTTTGAATATTTTGGTGGAATAAATTCAAGTATTTGGGCTTGGCTGTTGTCCTAGGTCCTAGTTTAAACAAGACGCTGAAGGGGTATCACATGAAATAGATAAATTAGTACTAGTACTAATGTCAGAATAGAAAATACTGCCAATAGCGGCATTGTTAATGTTATTTGCTAACAAAGTAGCTAGTTTCTGCTTAGTCCTAATGGGAAGATACATAGTATCTTCAGTTAACCTAAAGTATGGTACAAACAGATTTGTATCAAACTTCTAATAAAATGATTATCTCCTTTTTGTATAATTATAACTTGTTGATTCTCTTATTCATAGCAATTGTCATACATTTCTGACAATAGATCTTCTCACTTTAAACCAAACACATGGTAGAGGTATAGAGCTTCCTAATTCCTATACTTAGGCGACAGAGATTGGTTGCCGTCCTCAAATGTTTTTTTTAAATACAGGGAACTGAAATTGATGAACTATATCTTTCTTAATCCCAATGCCACTTACTCTGTCACAGATTAGTTAGTTACCTCTACGGCTAGGTCCTGCTGCGACAGTTATCGACCACCCCATCTCCATCTAGGCCAAGTGATTAAGCATTCTCGAAGGGCGATATTTCCTTACAAATTGGAGTCGAAGTTGGATTGCATGAACCGCGATCGTTTGAACGGTCCATTATAATTTTACAACAAAGCTTGTCGGTGTAAGCAACGCTATTCAATTATATTAATCATTCAAGTGGTCTGACATTATTTGTACGATTTATTTATTTCAGGATACGCCGCCCAAATATATAAAACTGAAATCTATGCATTTAATAAAACCGTAACAGATATAATATAAGCCTGTGCATTGAATATATATTTTTTAATATGAATGCTATTGAATACAAAAAATTGGTAGGGTACTTACTTTAGACTAAGGGGTGAACAAGTTTTAAAAGCTAAGTACAGGCGGAAGCAGCAAGGGCTGTAAAATATGAGTGAAATGTTTATTTGTTACAGGGGAATCTCGCCTCGCCGGTCTCGCGGTCGAAGTGCAGCGGTCGAGGACCACGCCACGGGGGTTCTCCACGACAATAAAAAAAAAAAGTTTGCCTACTGAGCCAATAAAGCAATGGAACGATGGTTCATATTGTAGTCACTAAGTCAGTAATCTCTTGCAATCAATAGAGTTAAGTGATTGATTATAGAAGTGGTGCAAGGTTGCAAGTTCGCACACTACACACGAAGCCCGGAAATGTGTTATTGGTCGATCAAAGCGCCGATAAAGTTCGCCCGCATTTGCATTTCTGCATGCACAAATGCATTTCACCTCTAAACTTAAATTAAGAGCAATTCACATGCATTCTCGAACTTGCATTCAATTGATTTGAGTGTTTTGCAATTAATGGCGGATGTAGAATTTGAATACATACTTAGATTCTATGATATTTATGTAGGTTTATGTATTAAGTATACAGGTGCAGTAATCATAATTTATTTTATTCATTTGTAATTAGCGATCGTATAGCTATAAACTATACTGAGCCTCGTCTCTGATTACCGCCAAAAAAAATTAGGTATCAGTTACAGTCGCTCTGAAAGTAAACGCTGAGAAAAATCAGTTTAATTGGTAAAATGTGAAATGTGTTTATCTCAATTCAAGATACAATCGAAACCAGTAGATTAATTCAAATGTGTCGCTTATACTAAAGTTCTTGAAAAAGGTAATCCCGTAACCTAACCCCTTCCCTAGCACCTACTGCGCCTCAGGGCGTAGCGCCAGTAGTATAAAAATCAAAAGCAAAAGGTTTCTATATAACACTTAAAAAGTAGTATTCGTTGCTAAAACACAACGCAGTAGGGTCGCCGTAAAAAGAAGTAACTGCCCGGGGAGCGCCGGGAACTCGCCTTCAATACGATTTTATGACCCTGCGAAAATTACCTTCGCACTTTTGTATTATAAAAGTGGGAAACAATTTCGACGTTTGCGCATCTTGAAGGAATGTTTTATCGCTTTGTCGGCTCTGTCTCAAGAGCTTTGCTGCTTGTAACCCAGTGGGGAAATGTGTTTCTCTCTTTTGTATTTGTTTTGGTTGTAAAATAGGACAGAACTGTTGCCTTGTGTAGGAGTGAGGTAGTTCCGCAAAGTAAATAATATCTCATGTCATAATACGAGTATGTTAGGTCAAATGGACGTTAGAGTGATGGATGAACAGCTTCCGGGAAGATCGGTCTGTCGACTCTAAATCGAGAATAATGAAGGAATTTGCATGGCACATACTCTGGAGTCTAGGCTAATAAAAAAGGCATGATTGCTCAAGCTGCAATGCAAACTATTTTTATACTAAATATGAATGCGCAATATGGTTTATAACACCGTTGCTTTGAGCCCTTCAAGTTCGCTTAAAAGAATGACCAGTCTGGCAGGATTGATAAGCGCTTCATTGATCGCAGGGTGGTCGCTTTATTCGCAATCAGACGCGCGTGAAATTGGCCCGCAACACGTTTAATCAACTCAGCTGCAGACCTTATTGTCATTGGCTGATTCGCACACACCAGTCACGTCCATTCGGTCACTGTTCCGTCACTCATGTCGGCCATTGTTGCATATTTCGCCAAAATTGGCAAAATTAGTTCGTTCTGATAGACTGATGGTTAACAGGAATGCCTACAATGTTACAATGTCACGTCCCAGTTCTGACTGTGAACCCAGTTACCGATGCCAGTCGCACTCGTATATTAAGATTAGGTGTGCTACATTGCGTTCGCGGGTCGATCTGGACGCCACTGCACCGAATTTCTGTCACGCGCGACTGCAGTTTGCAAACGTTAGACGCTAATGACAAAGTTGTTCTAGATATTCTGCAAATGCTCCATTAGAAGTTACGAAGCGCGCATTCAAAGAGATGTTTTAAAGAAAATCACACTGTCAAGTCTTTGATTAACTCTGTTACAGGCTGAGTGGCGCTGTTTGTCTCTTTTAGCGCCATTTTTACTTCTTATTTCGATGGTTTAGTTCACAATTGCACTAATTGCAGATTTGACAATTATAGAGGAGAGCATATTACAATTTATATAAGTTTAGAAACTAATGGATTTAGAAAATATTAAGTTGCAAACACAAAATTGGCAGTAACATTCATCAAACTATTTTACTACAACTGTGACTCTATCGCCCGAATCCACAAACGTCAATCAAAGATGAGCGGTCCGCACATGTATACTACGTAAGCTAAAATTGCTTGGCAAATGTATTAAAACACATAAACTCGAAAAGCAGTATAACTACTATGCATGATTTCAAAAACATAATAATCAGCTGAGGCAGGGTCCTGATTGGCCCACTACTTCTTTGTTAGTTTTTATTCCCTGTTTTGTTTCTTTGCATAGTGTACCCTCTATTCTAAGCTTAATTTGTATTTTGGGTCAATAAATGGTTTTTCTTTCTTTCTTTTCTTTCAAAATGAATAATAAGTTGACATGAGATTACGATTATCAGGGAACATTATGCTTTAAATTAGTACCTAAACCTTTCAGCAGACACAGTTTCTGTCACGACTCAAATTACAGAATGTGCTTTGGAATCCAGCGCCATGATTTAAAGGTTGTGGGGTGGAAAAGAAGTGGGAATGAGTATGATGTGGTCGCAGTTCTAACCTAAGCTAGCTGTTTCGGTCAAATTGACCTACCCTATCAAACCAAGTCAAATTGATATTAGGGATTTTACTAATGATGCCATCTAAACTATGCTATTTATTTATTATCCTGAAAAATATTACTATTAACTACATTATGCCAAAGATAATTAGGGCTTTCACTATTTATTCTATGTTATATGCGTTTAACTGCGAAGTTTAAAAGTTATGCGAAGCAAAAATTATGAGATGTTAATGTTATGCTATATGATGTTATGCCAAATGAGTTATGCCAAGCGACTTTAGGAAAATCGGCATCATACGAAGAGTCAGTCCCACTCTTTTGATTCCTGGTGGGATCAATTCAGGAAACGAACTTTTCTAAATTGGTATGGTGGTAGACTGCCCAGGCTAAAACCTTTGACTGCGGTACCTCGTAACACACAAGGATATTTATTTACCTTATTTCGTGACTATTGTCTGTCTGGCGCATATTTTAATACTTTTATACATTTCGTACTACGTAAAATAACAAAGAATTGGACGTGAAGTTACTAACATCGAACGCAGGTACAAAACAAACCGTAGGAGATATATCTCTGGCATAGATACATCTTAAGAAGTGGACATTTTTTAATGCATTATTTTAAGCACTTTAAATAATATCTACTTACATATTTTCTATGCCATTGTAATTTAGAAATTACTAAATCCTAAGCTCAATGGAAATTTTCAACTAGCATAGAAAGTACTCTTAGTTAAATTTCGGACAATATCCTAATCCGAATTTTCCACATGGCATATCGATGATACGAAAAAATAAATTTGAAATAGGTAGGCATATCAGACAACAATAAGATACTCACCTGGAAATCCTGAAATCACTTATTTTTCTGACCAAGAGGATGAGATCTAACATCGCAGGTAATACTTTCGTACACCAAACTACATACAACGAAAAATTATTCGATGAGATTCTTGTACCTACATAAATACGCAAGTTTAACCGGTCGCAATCGCAATGATTGGGCTCCAGATGCATGTTCGCCACTGAATCTCTATCAAAAACTCAAAATAACCCCATAAAATAAGCTGTAGTAGACAATAAAATAGGAAAATAAATTGATAAAGATTTATACGCCGGATGTAGTAATGTTTATTCCCGTCTAATAAGCCTTATTTAGAGATATTAATAGAGCGTAATGTTGTGTTATCTACGTTGTATAAGTGCACCTGTTGCCAGCCTGACGCGGTACACCAGCCTTATCACAGTTTAATTGCAACCGAGGAATGTACCAGATAAGTAGATTTATACAACCAATTAGATGTGTAGTAACATATTACGGGTTTGTTAAGTCAAAACTAAACTTAGCTCTACTACGGGAGAAAGACATTCATGACTAGATTTGAACACCTAGCTAGTCGTTACGAAAATAGGCTATGGCGTAGGTAATCACCACGCTAACTTAATTGGGGTTGATGATCATAACTAGCTTTGTTCTAGTTCTCACTAGAAAAAACAGTGTTAGCATCAAACAGATGTTCGGTATTAATTTTAGGGAGGTTATAAATGCACGCGACCTGACAGCAAGTGCCGAAAGCTTCCACGTGCAATCTTCGCTGTTCTCTTGTAGAAATGGATATCAAGCTAAACACTGAAAGGCATTCGAATACACGATGAGGATTTAAATTTTTATTATTTTGAAGCATAAATTTGACCAGCAGGCATCCTAACGGCTTATTTTGATAAGATTTAGAAGGGTTAATTAAGTAGGACTTAGAAGAATTTGTTAATGCATATTTGTGATTTGAATTTATGAAGGAAAAAAAGATTTCAAGAAGGTGAAGAATGAATTTGTTTCTTTCTTACAGACAGAATAAACATTTACCAAATCGCCAAGAACTTTTTTTCAGCTCTGACTCGAAGCCGCCGTACGGCTTACGACGAAATTATGTTTGCCTCCATTTCCGAAGCCCGATAAAAAAGTAATGTTTTTCTGAACCACGAATTCGGTATTCACGATTGAAGTCCGGTCTCATGCGATGTGAGATGACATGGCGTTTTCTCTCCAATGTCACCTAAAGGTGACAACTAAAAATGTGATGAATTCTTCCTGATGCTTACTTATATGGGAGTAGGTACACGACAGTTTATATGCGATGGTCTTGATTTTTTATTACATAGGTACATGGAATTACGTTAGCAACGCAAACTCACTCTACGTGAATAGCATGAAATTATTGTAATAAAGATAGTGCTTAGAATTCAAATTCTTAATTTGCAGGAGAAATTGTTCATACCTACTGGTTAATGTAAATTTAGTAGTCTCACTGCTGCGAGATAAATTGTATGAAGCTGCAGTGGCATGGCGGTTATCAGCTTGGATGGTAACTATGAACTGTGAGAAAGGACATTTTTTTTTGGAGACATTTCCCGTATTAGATACATTGACCTATTTATGCATGAAATTTAGTTTTCCAATCTAAAAGACAGATTGCAGTTGGCAATACGTATCTAAATGTATTTCACATTATTAAATTTGCCGCCTATAATGACGCAAAGAATAGATGACCATTCCGCCAACTGAAAAAAATCCATCGACAATGAATGGTACTTTTATCATTTTTGTCGATGAACGGTAAAATTGCGCCGAATGGACGGAGCGCGGAAATGGCCTTTCAGCCGACAGCGATCATCCCGGATATGAATGTTCCATGTTCCAACTCCTGACATCCCTTTGCCAGTTCCGTGCCGCAATTTTTACACTGGCATTTATATTGGATATCCGTACCTGAATTTTAACGGAATTCATACACTTGTAACAAAAAGCTAGACAGTTGGTCATCTCTGTCATAATATCTGAAGATGATAGCAATTCAAAATTTACTGCCCATTGGGAGATCTGTGATTGCCTTATTCACAAAAATAATTCAAGAAACATAATTTTGACTTTAGTAGGTAACACGGCTGATCTTACTTCTTAATAATATTTTAAATGCGAAAGTTTGTGAGTACCTGTGTATGAATGTATATTTGTTACTCTTTTACGCAAAATGTACCGAACGGAAATAGATGAAACAACATTACATTAGTAATACAGCTTAGACATCAGAATAACATAATATAGGCTGCAATTTATATAGATTTTATGTACTATGTTTTATGCCAAAATGTATAACATAAGTATCGTAAGTCGGAAAAAATTAACTTCACGCGGGGGAAGCTAGTAGACTGTATTTTCAAAAGGAACTACCTATCTTTTGACTCATTTAAGATAGGTAGCTGATCGTTTATAGGGATATTATCTTGGGATCTTAACTTAAATTAGGTTGGACTTATAAGTTATGGAAGAAGCAGCGCAGGTCAAATGATTTTAAGATCTGATTTGGAGCTTAGGGCTTTGATTACTCACTTGACGAGGGTGAAATATATGGTTGGCGCCAGCTCAGTAATGGCGACACCAAAAGACATTTAAATTCGATGCCCCATTTTGAGTTTAAAACTAAATCGATGTCAAACC
Source organism: Udea olivalis (assembly GCA_947369235.1). Classification (NCBI taxonomy): domain Eukaryota; kingdom Metazoa; phylum Arthropoda; class Insecta; order Lepidoptera; family Crambidae; genus Udea; species Udea olivalis. The sequence goes on from OX376342.1 coordinate 17,618,173, forward strand.
CGAGCACGCAGGTGAATGAATGGGTACCGGCGTTCGGTGACCACTTTTTAGGTTGCGAAGCTGCAAACCTGTTTCGGTATTCGCAACCAGACGTTAGCTGTCGCTATATCTGGACATATCGACATAAATAAAGACGTTTTTGTCCTTTTGTATTGTCATTTAATTTTATATCGGGACAAGTCGAAACAAGTGAGCTGCAATTTTGATTTCTTTTTGAATGCAGTTTGGTATTTGGGTCGACACGTTCTTTTTTGGTCGTCATTATTAGAGGTTGTTTATTAAGAGTTTACTGCTTGAGTTCGAATTACCATACCGTGTATTCAATAAGCAGTATCTAATGTCTTTTAATCCCTAATGCTGTTCCCTGATACTTATTCTGCAGCAAACCAAAGAAACGTTTTATAAACTGTTATTTCTGTGCCAGGTAAATATTTTCAAAGTAAGTGCCTTTATTACTTTTGAAAATCTAAGCATTATTCAAATAACACAAATTTGCATGGCAGTTTATTTTTTAATATGAAAAACAATCAGAACATTTAAGCTATAGTACCTACCTTCTTTTCTTAAATTTGTTATTAGGGCTCTACATTTAAAACATGATGTTAATGATATAGATTACCAATGATTATTCCTCTAAGGATATTGGATTAATCAAATCGACACCTTGCTTACTGGAACATGTTTGACTACCGGTTAAGAAGGATGTGCCGGCTTAGCAGTTGGTGCCGTGGGAGCTCTCATGACGGCCAAGTCGCCCAAAGCGCTTTGACGAGACGAGCGCTTCCGTTTGATCGATTGTGAGTAGAAAACACACACTACAGATCGAATAACAAAAATAAATGAAGTGACAGACAATACCTTTCTTAAAATATATTATTCTTAGGTCTCTCACCTCTTAATAGCTCTTTTTCATATCCTATATTGTCCTACTACCTCCCCACTCAGACCCATTATTTAAAAACAGATTTTCGTAACCATATAAAGTAACATCACGTGTTGACATATCAACTGTAGAGACACAACTTGATCTATCTAATCTCATTGCCAATATAGAAAGCTCTGCTTTATCTTGGAATGCTCACACATCCTTGCGTTCAATGATCCAAACGACAGCATTTTTTGTTTTCTTTCCGCCATTGTGCCACTATACGTCGCTTTAAAACAGACAATGTTTTGTCGTTTTACTACTCGAAGACGATCGAAGGCGCTTGCAAAGTAAGCGCCGCGACGCGTGGGTGGCGGTCAAGAGGCTCTATGCATAAATAATAAAATTATTACAAGCCCGCCGCGGCTGGCGCTTGAAAGCCCATTAACACGGATTTTTAGACGAAAAATATTTCTTTTTTATTTCGTGTTCCGCAGCGGAAATGGAAAAACGGAACACTGTCAGTCCGCGCATTTCGAGAGATCGATGGTGTTTGGATTTGGCACAGTTGTCGGAAATCGCGCTCTAAACATTTAAGATGTGTCACGCATAGTTTTATTCAGACTTTAGTTAAAAGGATACCACTTAATACAATAGGTTAAACGAACCGTGCTTCAAAATGAATTAAAACCTGAAAAATTAAAACTTGCTTAATTATCACATGCGAAATGAAGGTTGATTTAAATAGAGCGATATTCTAGCGGTTCCTAAAGATTCTTGAAACTGTACAATAATTATGGTAATCCTAATCCTAAGTCAAGAGATAATCTTTTAGCATATTCTGCAAGTACATAAACTTTGATTTACAATGACGCATTACCTGTCTAATATAACGTTATGCCACTACTTCTCCATCACGCAAGAGAGTTAAACCTTTAGGGACATTTATGTGGTGTCATCACTTAACCCGATTGATAATGTGCCCATTGTTTTTTTTTCATTTTGAACATTACTCATGTCGTATATTTATACGGAACACTATCCTTAGCCCGTATTCTAGAATCATACTCAAGCATTGATCTGTGCTTGAGTAAAGATTTGTAAACGTCAGTTCATACAAAACGACGCCCAGATCTATACTCAAGTACAGATGTTATTTAAGAATACGGGCCTTGGTAATCTTGGTATATAAAATACCCTGCAATAGGTACTTTTTTGCTTGCTTCGAAGCGTGCCAGTCTTGCCAATTCCATAAACGAATACGTAATGTATTCAATTCTTAATCTTAAATCAATCTTAAGCCACACGGTTCGAGGCGGAAAGGTAGTCGTTAACCAATAAATGTTAATTATTAAAACATGCCACTGTTTTGGCATTTTAGGTAGGTAATTAGTGTCTTATCTCGTATACATTTGATAATTGTTTTGTATTGTAGGTTACGCAATATTTCCACTAGTTATCACATAATTTAAAACTCTCGATAAAGTATAATAGTAACTCGAATAAAGAAAACGAAACACTTTAAAAGACAGGTAATCAACTCACAGTGTAATGGGAAACTTTGAGGTTAACATTTCAATGATTTAAGCATGAAAACTCAAATGTGTATTTAAAAATAAAAGACGTGAATTTTGCGGTCTAATACTACTGATAGTTGTGTATAAAATAATATTTCTTTTTACTTATAACAACCTCACAAACAAAATCAGCAATCACGAAAAAATATATATATGAACGAAATGAATCGATGTTAAATCCATGCGCGTGCTTGCTACATTTTCATTGCAGATGGACAGTGACTTCCGCGATTGTAGATTAAGATTATAATTTGTAAGTGCAAAGTGTGTGGGTTCGATTTTTAACGCTTTACGCTAATGAACGGAAACTAAAACAATGGCTTCATCCTTAGATTAGGATCACTTTGAGGTAGGCGTACCCATCACCGGCGTGCGTGGGCGCAGGCCCTGTGTTGCAATCTTGAGTAGGGAGATGCCCTCTGCCCACTCGGGGAGATGATGAGCATATGATTGTTATTGTGTGAAATTGCAATTACACGATGGAAAGCTTGGGAATAGAAGACACCTATTTATCATTTATGATACAAATGTGAATATGAAATAAATATGATATGTTAAGAATAGTGTTTATGAACCGTTATTCGTAAATTTAACGAATTTAATAATAGATCATTATTGCAGAACTCATTTTTTATTTATTAAAATTAAGATCGGATCTTTTGTATAAACCACGTTCATCCACTCATTAGGAAACTATACAAAACATGCACAAATTATTAATGTAAATATTTTAAAGTTATATAACAGAAAGCTTTTTTATTTCAAGTCCGTCCGTGTAACTTTTGATCCTAGTGCATGATTAGAAACATAAATTTTTGGCAAATATGTTTTAACAACTTTCAAAATCATTTTATTTTATTAACTTTTATTCTGCCCTACCGAATCAAAACCCAATGGAACTAAATCGCAGCTGTTCGATGTAATAGGTTGGGGTAGTTTCTTCGCATTTAAAAAAAATAAAATCAAAACATTTTATAATATAGTTTATTTACATCTAAATAAAGTATTTAGATGCCATTTTGTTCGACTACTTTTTGCCATCTTCTAGGTAGGGACATCACCCCATTGCTATAGGAATTTTGAGGCTTCTGATCAAAATACCGCGACAAGTGGTTTTGGCAGTCCTCTCGTGATGTTAACCTGACACTGCCTAAAGAATTCTGAAGAGACCGAAACAGGTGAAAATCTGAAGGTGCAAGGTCAGGACTATACGGCGGATGCATTAACACCTCCCAGCCAAACTCTTTAAATTTTTGCTGAGTGGCTAAAGATATGTAAGGTCTAGGTCGTTATCATGATAAAAAACTACACCCTTTCTGTTGATTAATTCCGGCCGCTTTCTCTCAACTTCTTGCTTTAATCTCATTAGTTGTTCGCAGTAGAGTTCAGAATCGATGGTCCTGCCTGGTGGTAACAGCCCATAATGAATAATGCCCTTCTAATCCCACCACACAGCATCACCTTGTTGCGAGTTAACCCGGGTTTCGCCACAGTCTGTGAAGCATGACTGTGCTTTGACCACGACCTTTTTTTCGCACGTTCTTGTCGTATGTGATCCACTTTTCATCACCAGTTATCAGCTTCTTCAAAAATGGTTCGGTTTCATTACGTCGTAATAAAGAATCACACATGAGTACAAGGTTCATTAGGTTTCTTTCAGTGAGCTCGTGAGGTACCCAAATATCGAGAAATTAGTGTACCAAGTTTTTTCAAAACTGTTTTGTGGTCAATTCCCAGTTCTTCAGCTACGTCGTAACTACTGATATGCCAAACTTGCTCCACTTTTACAAAAATGGCATTCATTTTATCCGTAATAGGGCGACCAGAGATTTTGACATCAAAATTTCCGGATTGAAAACGCTTAAACCAAATTTGTGCTACCCTCACAGACACTGCACTAGGTCCATAAACATCGCAATTTTTTTTTGCGGCTCGCGTTTCACTTTTACCTTTTTTCTAGTAATATTTTAAAATGTATCGAATTTCTTCATTAGATTCACTCATCTTGACAGTAAGAAAAACAAATGAAAATCACACATTTTCCTAATTTGAATTTGGAATTACTTTAAAATTTAAACTTTTAATGATACCAAAACCAGCCAGATACAAATAGTATAGCCAAAGAGATTTTATTACAAGTTCATACATACTATATGCGAAAAGACTTTTTCCCCTACTTAATATTTAGAATGAAAAAGTTTTTTAAATACATTTGCAAAATAACCGCATTTCTGTATTGAATACAATGTGCAGACAACATTGTACACACAATATTTCACATTGCGTGTCAGATATAATCTCAGTGGCAGAACAATAATATTGCTCTTGCTCTTCATATTTTAGACAAAAGTAATTGCCAATAAGTTACCAGTGGTCGACTGCAGACACTGCCAAGCATTATTTAGCCGGAATGGCCATCTCAGCTTATTTGTGTTGTTTCCTTAATAATATCGCGGAAATATGCTCCTGTTACTGCTCTGCTAACTTAGTGCTGCTTCGGTATCGGGACAGATGTCGTGAACCCGCTGTGACTTCCAATTATATTTCCGATGGCTAAAACACTTTATTTTATCTACTCGTTCGCCTGATATTGTTTCCCGCGGCTTGCAAATTCTAGTTATTGGAAGAAAGTCTCGGTTTCCAATTTTTATTCAGCCCTTCAAGTATTTCTTATCCTTCGTTGGTTTTTTTTATAGTGCTCGTCAAGGTGACCTCACTCCACCTGATGGAAAGCAGTCGTGAGGTCCAGATATGAGGATGACAAGCACAATAATGCAAAACAATTACTGAGCTGGCCATACTCACCTTGAAGGCCTGCCCTGGCACCGGTTAGTGCAGTGCTGATCCCGGAACGCGACCTGACCGAGATAGGTCAGAGTCACATGGCGGTTTTTACGCAACTGCGTGGTGGTAACATCAACCGGCCGACATAATATGTCTCCCACCTGAAGAGCAGATGGTCTGGGCTCCCTTAGTCGCCTCTTACTACACCCAAGGGAAGGAGATGGGGCAGTGGAAAGTATTATTTTAAAGTGAAGCCACCATCACGGCAAATAATAAATAAAAAAATTAATACATTTCTGATTAGTATTGTAGTAAGCAAGACCAAAGGTCTTAAGATTAAAGGTTTTATATATTTTTTACGTCAAGATTCTTGGTGTTTTCTATGCTCAATTGCTCATGCTAGTTGGATGGAGTATGGATACTGCCCGTAGCAGTAAACTGTTTAATAATGTAAAAATACTTTGCCTATAACTGTTTTTGGGTTTGTCAGCACTGACGATCTTAGATGAAACTAGAACCGCACTTGTAAAATAAACTTTAAAGTAAATGCACCGAGAAACATATTTCCTTTTCATTCCAAATGTAAGTTTTGTCTGAGGATTTAAATATCAACATACTCAGCACTAAGTACACCGGGAACTCGTAAACATTCGCTTGCCAGTAAATATGTCTTGCATAAGCTATACGATCTCACAAATAAACTGGCAATGACATACGAATAACATTTTAATCTTTATTTTGCATTTTGACTAACTAATTCTAATAAAACGGGGTTTTGCAACGAACAAAATTACGGTAAAATTGCTTTACCTATTTGTTCTCGACGTTTCGGCGACGAATGCATGTCACCGTGGTCACGAGCGGACTCCGCTGGTGACCAGACCACGTTTTATTAGAATTAATTAGACATACGAATAACTGCTGAGTTAGAAGAATTTATAGGAGCTCTAAGATATTTGTTATTAGAATGGATTATGTTTTATATAGTTAAAGCTTCCGTTATATTTGTCTGACGTGTCGAGTCGTAACTCATCAGAACCGACATTTAATATGGTACATCACGACACGTCACAATACACTATTATAAACGAATAATGAAAAACTGTAATTGTATGTTTTTTTTATTTATAGCTTGTCTGTAATTTTCGTTTTATTGTTTGTTTGTTTCGGGTTAAATAAAATAAATTAGCTAAGGTAACCAACTGCTCACTTAATTGATAAATGAAGTAAATATTTACTTTACTTGAAATACCTATTTGTTTGAACTACTTGTTAAAATCTTTGTTTTTGTGCATAGTCAATTTACAGTATCTACTAATGAGTTATCACTTCACTTCGGCATATTATATTCAATTTCAAGCTTTAAGAATGGCTTTAACCTTCAATAGGCTAATCACCCGGCGCCATCACCATGATGGGTATATGGTTATGTCATATTACCTACACGTGAGTACTTTGGTTTCGTTCGTCTGATGACCAAAACATTGCGAATGAATCAGTTCCGTCTGTACTGTAGCCTTAGAATAATAACACCTAAAAGGATATCTAAAGGTAAGAAAACATTTCGGTCTTTTGAGCTAGCTAGGTGTCGGACCTAGGGCCAAATTTAGTTTTTTTTAGTTTACCTACCTTTTAGATATAAAATAAGCATTGTGAAATGCTAAAAACAAAGTATATTAGATATCTAAAAGAAATCACAATAATGAAGGATAGTTCTTACATTTTAAGCATGTTACTGAAATATATTACTTAGCAGAATTACGAGTATTAAACAAACAAAACATTTAGAAACCGTTTAGTGCACAAATGCACATCTTGTTGCAGTTCCTGTCACTGGAACTTGAAATTGACAATCTCTGACACTGACCGTAGTACGTCAATATTATGCCATCACAGCTGAATATTTTTGACTTACTACTATGCGCATCCGGACTCGCTTTCTATGGATTATTATTCTATGACTGTTGCTTAATTTGTATGCTAATGTCAAGAACATTGTTGTTACTTGCTCATTGAAGAATGACAGGGTCCTTATCTGACAAGGTCACGGGACCGTTTAAATTCATTTCAATGGGTAGCAATTATGCACTGTTGAATCTAATACAGTGGCAGTAGGGATCTCTCCTACTCGGACGACGGCAAATGAAACTATAAGTAATTAAGAGAAGAAATATGCAATTAACCAAGTTCCAGAGGACTTTTTTTTTTTGACAACCTACCAGACAAACATTGACATTATTATAAAATACTCTGATGTCTTTTTAAATTAGTCCGATTATCTCGTTTTGATTGCAAAGCGGTGGTTCAGCTGGATCCACCGAGTTTACTTTCCAGTGTTTTTTAAATGTTACCATTGTCAACCTCCATAGGCCCATACTCGTATCTGAAACGCAATCTCTGAATGAAAGCCATTAAAGGAAATTCGAACAATGAAGGAATGCGTGAAAAACTGAAGCGCAGTCGTAATTAACGGTTAATGGTCGATGGGAGAGTAAATAATTTTAATGGAGAATCATTTGATGGCAAATGCAGCATAGCATCCTTGTACGGCTGTGATCGCTGGTGATAGGTTTTTTCTACCTATTATATAAGTGTATTATTGTCTATTTGTATATACTCTTTAGGAATATCACTATTTAGAAATCTCAGTGAATTAGAAGCTTATTTCCTATATGGGGGCGGCACCTGTCCACATCGTTAACGCGCGGCTTATTCAACGTATCATATTTGCATATTATCTGTCACTTATATCGCAAGTAACGTATCCCCGCATCTCATTACCGGCGCCCTTTGCGGCGACTCTCATTACACTCGACTTTAATGCGCAAGAAATACATCGTGAACGAACGATAATATCTTCAATTATTTATTTGACACTACGTTTACTTATGTTAGCGAAACCAGAAATGCATGAACTGTACGAGCGTGGCGTGCATTGACTTGCAGAGCTCATTCAGGATTGGTGGATTGCAAGAATCGCCGTGAATAAAAACATATAGCGCGATTTGCGGAAATTACTGTTTAATTGAGAATTGCCCACACTGACGTACAGAAACAGGGTTGCTGCTTCTTCGGAGCTTAAGTAGGTTCGGGATAACAACGAGGACTTTCTGACTCTACGAGACTATATATACGAGTGTGTAAAACAAAAAGTGACGATAGGTAGGCCGATTTCATATCTGGGCGAGGAAAGGGTTCACAGAAAAAACCGTAGGTATGTAATGATGATGAATGGCAAATTAAAGGCAGGTAGGTAGGATTTTCAAAAGAAAATAAATGAATATCTTTTATTCTATTTTCCCTACTAAGAAAATAGTTTTTCCTAAAATCTGATATTTAAATAAGCAGTGTTGGGTTCTGTTTATTGTAAACTGGATTTCGCCTAAGCTCTTAAGTAGCAAAGCCATAGCGAATTCTGTCCATGTTGGTACTTTGTATCAAGGATTTAGGTACTTAGTCATTTACATAAAATTGTTTCATTAGTCTAATGAGTGAGCTTTTACAACAATCTTAACGATCTCACTCAAATAACTGGATAAATTGATTTAAAATTTGAAAGTAGGTTTCTTTTCTCGTTATTGCGGTCTCAAAACTGTATGTTCTTTTTACTCACGCAGTCATTAAAATGTAAAATTGCTATCGAATTGAACGTGCACATTCATTTAATTTTCGCATATTCATGCATTTCGTAAATTGTATTCGTTTGAGGACCGCCGCGAGCCGCTTTGCTTTTTGTCCAGCGTGAAGTTATCTTTTCCGGGGTTTGCCAATCCTAAATTACGGTTCCAAAAATAACTTATTAGTTATTGTGAATTTTTTAAATGAGTTTTCGTGTTAGTGTGGACTTGAATACCTACAGCATTTTGTTAGTTATTGAAAACATGGTGACCATTTGTTTTTTCTGAATTTCCACAACTTCTTAATTGAACCAGTTTTTTTGTTGCTTCCATTCAAATAATTCAAACGTGTTAACGTTTTCTGAACGTTTTCCTATTCTGGACCTCACGACAACTTTCCAGCAGGTGGAGTGAGGGCGATCATCCTTACGGGCAATATATATATATTTTTTAAATTGATATGTATCAACTGAAGATTCCACAAACTACAGCTCAAACGTTAAAATGGGGATTGTCCACGTGTTACACTCGAGTTGAAATATTGAAAGTTAGGCCTCACGGAGCTGCGTTTTGCTGTAGCCTACTCTTTTACCAGATAATATGTGCTGTGTGCTTTTACCAGTATGCTGCAAGGATGTGCAAGCTAAGCTACGAAACTATGACACCATTTCCACTGATGTTATGCTATGTAAAGGAGCGAGTATAATGTGGTACGATGAAGCGCCGCAAAAAGGTAGCTCAAGAGAGCTCGAGAAGGTAATCAGAAAAAGATGCGCAGCCCGAATTAAACAATGTATCGACAAGCGATTTTTTTATTTTTAGCATTAAACAATGCTCTATTTTCTGCACAATTCGCCAGGTCTGTTAGCGGCCTCGGTAGCTCAGTTGAAAGAGCAGTCACCCGGATTGTGAAAGGTCGCGGGTTCAAATCCCGCTTGAGTTCGAGGACCAGGTCGAATTTTTCTAGTTTCTATCTTTGTGTAGATAATAGAGCATTGTTTAATGCTAAAAATAAAAAAAACACTTATCCAATAGCTAGTTTCATCTTAATCGCAAGTTAAATATTTGCAAAAATATTTCTTTCGGATGTTAAAGGCGCTTGCCTATAACATTGATGAAACAACGTTGGCTTACAACGTAAAATACACTAGACAAAGGTCGCGGCTCCAAATCCATCTTAATGTATCGACAGTAGGGAAGGCACGTACAGCAGCCAAAACACGCTTCGATAGCACGCATCTATGTGTCATCGCATGTGTCATATTAAAAACATAGCCTCGTAGAACCCGTTTCCACCAGCTATGCTATGTGGACTAATGAATGTGATTGGTGGATATCAAACGCACCCACAGCAACGTAGCATAGCACATCTCTCGTGGAAAAGCAGCCTAAATGCAATCGGTACATACTACACTAACAAAAACAAATGACAGTGATAATTAAATGTCACAAATGAAAGAAAATAGCACAAAAGAGCAATCGCAAGATACCGACCCGGTACGTCTACCACGAGTTACCACTTTAAATTTACGTTATCGTTCGCGTAAAAAAATAAATTGGGATTCGACATAATCCCAATACATTTTTTTACGCGAACGATAACGTAAATTGAAAGTGGCAACTCTTGGTAGACGTACAGGTATTATATGCATTGTGTTGACTGGTGATGTTGATTGTGGATTCGCTTCGGTTTTTTGGCGGCGGTAATTTAACAAAATTGGTGAAAAACTGACCAGTTAAGTCAATGACCTATGACTAAGACTTCAAATGACAAGAAATTGGTATTGTTTGTAAAATAGCAACAAAGAACGTTACATTTTACATAGCGAAGCAGACTGATTGTACGTATGGGTACACTTAAGAAGTGTTACTATGGAATTTTAAAAACGCGTAAAGGTTTATAGTTCGTAAGATCCACGAGGCTTGGCATTTTTCTTTAGAGATGATAGAAAAAGTTTGCAAGCTATGTTATTTTTTTTCGTTGTATTATTATGCAAACACATTTAATAACTAGGTCATCCAGATCCTTGATCTAAGACTGGACTTGAAAGCTTTAACATAATATATACTTAAAATAAGTCTTCAGAATTCTTTCACAAGGCGTTAACTGCTTATGAAAAGCCCCACTATTCTGAGATTACGTTCCTAATGACAAAGTGATTTTACGAAAAAAACAGTTAGTATAATAATAAGAATAAAAAACAGGTAAATAAGTACCTACTGTAATAATAGATAAATAGGCTTATTTTAGAAACGCAACGTGACTACAATCGCGGTCTCAAAATCACCAGTCTTATTATAGGGTTATTTATTTAGTTAAAATACTTATAATAATCCATGCCATTGCAGGGTCATTTCATTTGCTTTGCCTCAACTATAGGCTGGTATGACATATGAGCATTAAGAACCATACTTCAACACGCGGGCTCATGTGCTCAGTGCATAAAAAGTAACATAAAAAGTTTTAGTAAGAAATAAAAGGTATGAACTAGTAGATTTTCTGGCTAATAAAGCGGCGATCGCGCATGTTTGGTTTCAAAATATAGTTTTTAGTTGAGCTGCTTTTTGCTAAGCTGCAAGATTAAACCCGCAATTGACGTCTGGGGTTTTCCTTTTCATTGAAATGGTATCTCTCAGAAAATAACGTCATTAAGTGACATAATACTAACGAAAGATTTTGCTGAAATAACCTAAACTTAACTAACTACAGAGGCTGTGATATAAATTTTGCAATGCACTAATGTAGCCCGAAATGTGCACTGTGTTTTGTTATTGTTGTTTGCCTCGACGTTGTCTTTTTCTTATTGTAGTTCTGTGCAATATACGCTGTTAGCTGGGGGACCTAAGTTAGCCCTCGGCTTACATGATCATTAACGCACCAGAGATGTTGTGATACCTCTGGTGCTGCATACGAGTATGTATCTGTTGTTGGTTGTTTTTTTAATTGAAACAGTATTTACATCATCATATCTTACAAATGATTCTGCGACTAACCAATTGAGCTTCTGACTAAAGCAAAGAGGCTTCGGATCTGCGCAATGCGGAACTGAAGGGTCATCGCTCCGGCCGCTTAGACTGATGGACAGCCGAATGGGTCTCCTCTGCGTCTGCCACTGGCCGGCTTGCACGATTATTTGTTTTGCCCAGTGCATACGGGTGCCTATTTTGCTGAGGTACATTGCAATTTTTTTGCTACAAGACGCGTTGAAAGACTAAGACGGTGATCAATTCAATCTTCACGATCTCGGTGAACTGTGGACCGGGCCGCCGGCAGGTTTGAAGTTCTGGGCTTAAGATTATTCAGTGGCTAATCACAGCGTGCTAAATGGGTTAGCCGGCAGAAGAGGCCCAACATGAATATACTTTGTAGTTTACTTTACGTCACGTAAAATACGATAGTTCAATATATGACAACAGTACGTCTACCACGAGTTGCCACTTTAAAAGAGGACGTGCAAAAATATATGGAGGCTAGCCTAGGAACCAATAACAACATGCATTGTATTGTGTATATTGTTATGTACTTTAAATGAAGGGCAGGTCTTTAAAACCATTATCAGGGCTGGCCTTCTTTATGGCAGTGAAACATAGCCGTTACTAGAGCGACACAAGCAGGAGCTGCGCGTCACGGAAATGAAGATGCTGCGGTGGATGTGTGAAGTCTCATGCGAAGAAGATCCACATCCGCGGCAGCCTTCGTGTTCGTGATATCGCAGACAAGCTGCAGGAGTGCCGCCTGCGTTGGTATGGTCATGTCTCGGAGATCGGCAAACTACGTGGGCAACAAATGTTTGGCCATGCCGCCCCCGCCAGAACCGGTAGAAGAGGTCGACCCAAGAAGCTCTGGCTCGACGTCGTCAAGGGTGACATGCGTGCCAACAGACTCACCACTGAGGATGCACAAGACCGCGCGAAGTGGGCCAAGAGGGCCACCAGTTGTGAACCCACACTGGTGTGGGTTCACAACCGGGATAGACCGCACGGATGATGACTTTAAATTGTGACAGATCTAGATTGATTATTATTATATGGATTAGACGTTTAGATTTGACATAATATTTCACTTTCACTCATCTAATGCTACTAGTGCTGCTAGATTGGACCGACAGCCAATTATGGGCAACGCTAAAGGAATATATACGTACAGAACCCTCAGTGTGCGAGTACCACTTGCACTTAACTAATTTCATTCTTTTGGTACTTCACTACGTTAGTTTTACAAAAAAGAAATCAGGAAATTTATGATAAACATCAAAATAGGTAATCACTAATATTTTTATGAAGAAGTCTGGCTTTTTTGTGTGCCATAACTTTTTCCACACAGTGATTTGGTACTTCCTGCCATAACAATAATAATAAATAATAATATTAAAATAATAAAATCATTTATTTGCAAGAATATGGTACATAAGAAGTTCTTAAATATTTTAGAGTCCAGCATATCCTATCCTAAATATTTCACATTAATTTAATTTAATTTAAGACAATTATTATACATTTTACAAATAATAAAATAATAAAAAATCTGGTAATAAAATCTGGTATTTCTAGTAAAATGTCAAGTTTGGTGGGTTAGTTTACATTATTGTCATTTTAGTATCCAAAAATTCATTTACAGTATATTACAATTTGTCCAATAAGAAATTATACAATTTTGATCGGAATTCAACAAATGTCAATTTTTTAAAGTTGTCAGGTAATTTATAATATATTCTTATGGCCATGCAGTAGCTGTTTCTGGAGTATAGTGTTAACCTTTGTGGTGGGGTATGTAGCCTCTCTCCTATTCTGCCCCTGTGTTGATGATAGTCTTTGTGTTTCTTAAATAGATAATCATATTTATGTACAAAATTCCCAATCTCAAATATGTATAAGCAGGGGAGAGGTAATATATTTAATTTTCTGAATAAGGGTTTGCAGCTATCTAAATAATGAGCCCCGCAAATTGATCTAATGCATTTTTTTTGCAAAACAAACACTCTTTGGAAATCTACCGGGTTACCCCACAAAATGAGCCCATATCTTAGAATGGATGATACATAGCCCTGATAGGCCATAGCAGCTGCTTCTTGCGATGTTTCTTGTCTGATTCTGTTCAGTGCATATACAAATCGATCTAGTTAATTAGCAAGTAACTCAATGTGTGCTTTCCAATTGCAATATATATTATATTGAATTGAAGTAGGTACACAAAAAATCCTTTCCAATGATATATCGCATGTTGTTATTGGTTCCTAGGCTAGATCGCCCGTCCTCCTTTAGGTTATCGTTCGCATAAAATATTTGTATTAGGATTTCGTACAGCACCTCTGTTGAGTCGAAATGGAACTAAAAAACGTTGCCATAACGTAACAATAGCACCAGGGTACTGTTTTTAAGTTCCATTTCGACCTAACAGACGCGCGAACGATAACGTAAATTTAAAGTAGCAACTCATGGTTAGACGTACTTGGCAACTTGTAGTTCCATTTCTAATTACTATAGTCACTGTACCGAAATCCCTCAATTCCTGATTAAAGGCGCTAGCGCCTATCTTCGGCGTAAACTTTATGGTACCGGTAATGGTTCTCACATCAAATTCTTTATTTTTAATTAATTTATTTATTTCCACACTTTTCCTATCTGTATAATTTCTGTCTTTCCTTTTTTTGCGATATTCATGAATGTTACAAAGTTCAGATTAAAGGTTTGTTCAGTGCGAGCATCATGAGCTCAGTGCGGCGGTTACCGGGTCAAACGTTCGGGATCTAATCACTGAGACAAATTGCACCCTTTGGGGGATTACGGGAACGTCCCGTCTGATTGGGAGGGATTGCCGACCAATTGAATTTAAAGCCTGGTTTATTACTGGTACAATCGGGAAAAATAAAGCTCTTCTTATCGATCTCGTGAAGTTAGGTTAATGTTCAAAAGTTAAAGGGGATACGTGGATGCTTTGCTTTGTAATCAGATCTGTCTGTTATATTGACTTGATAGAAGTGGTAATGAATATCATCTAAGCCCATTGTTTGGGCTAAATATTGGAAGCCCTAAATATCTTTGTAATCTACAAAATTGGATATCTACTGTAAATATAATTTGCATACTAATTAGTTTTCCAAAAGAGGCACGCGCCACTTCACCTATAAAGACATAAATCTTCCCTATCGAAAATCAAATAGAAAGTCGTTTAATTCTTATCCAGCCAATGTGCCTCCATCATTCTAACTACTATATGATTGCATGCAAATCGCGCATTAATTGTGTTGAATTCTTGACTTATAGTGGGCTGAGGACCATAAATATCTCGGACAGTAATAACGGGCATGAGTGATCGCGCTAATCCGCGGGAACGAGGAAGAGAAAGTGCTCGTAATGTGATATCTGGTAGTTCAAATGGGATGGCATTTGTGCATCACTCGCGGCTCTCATTACGTATTGTTGTACAATGGCTTGCAGACTGCACGCTGCAGTTGCACGCCGCGGTGCCGTGAAGTTATGCTTGCCATGAACTGTGCGCATTTTAGTCTCGTGCCATTCGGTGACTACTAATGCGACATGGTTTAGCGAGAATAAACTTAATTTAATGCTTTGCTTGAAGTGATGAAACTATTAACACATAAAATTCAGTAATAAATAAACATAGGATTGATTATAATATGATGTAACCTATTACCCTGGTCTTGAAGTTTTAGTTTCAGTTATATTTTAGGGTGTTTTCAACAACGTTGAGGTGCCCGTGGCTAAGCGACGGCAGCGGATCAGCAACGTGATGTGTTTTTTAGGCATCTCCGTGCTTCGGAAGGCACGTTAAACAGTTGGTCCCGGCTGACGTCACAAGATATCAGTCGTAGGCTTTAGTCAGAAGCTAAAGAAGGCGGCTTGATAGCATCTGACGGTAAGGTTTATCACTAGCCATACATTCACCTCTCCAACAATCCGCACTGAGCCCGCGTGTTGAAGTATGGCTCGTACCACCTCATAGTTTGCAATAAATTATTTAACGCATTTGTTAATTTAAAATATATCCTAACAAAATATCATACCATTTCTATGCTTTACAGAAGCACGCAACAATCACAATAAATTTGAATGAGCAGCAACAGCTATCCTAGTATTACTGAATACAGATGTTAAAAACAAATCGTTACATTAAAACACGGAGTTAGAGCCCAAATGAAAACAATTAGCAGATATTCACTTCACACGCGATCATGGCGGCGTCTAAAAGCTAAACCATGTCTGATAGAAAGTCATAAAGGAGCGCGCTATGGCGTTTATTTTGAGATGTTATGTCATCATCCTGATACAGCTAACGATAAGTGGTTTGCAAAACAGTGATGCTAGTTTCAATTTACGTACGTATAAAAGATATGCTGTTCGGGAGTCGTGAGTTCGTGACACTCCAGTTCGGACCCCCATCCATCCTGAGTAGAACACCTAATACTTATACAATTTTGGCTAATACCACTGAAAACAGGGCAGAAGGCCGCATTATATTGGTCACGTAGTAAGATTAGGCACACACAGTGTACGTGTATGAGTTCGTATATAAGCTTTAGTAGAATTATAATAAACCAGACTATTACCAACTGTTGTCTCATTTCACTGCCATCCCGTCTGTGGTTACCCATCAAAAGTTGTATCCGTCAAAATTCTGTAAATTTTAGACTATTTGATTGGCTTCTGCTATCCAAGAGCAAGACGCCACTTTCGTTTCGACATGTCAAATTTAAAAATGTATGATACTGATCCGATTAGAGGGGTGCTGATGTCATTCCTGTACATTTTTAATTGGCTAAGGTCTCAGCCATGTGTATTTCGGGTGTATTTTGGATCGCCTAATTTTTTGTTTCACAACCATGGGCCTAAAACTATCATAAAGCGATATACCGACCCTGATTATTTACCCTGAGGGTAAAAAATAAGTCAGCTTTGTTATTTAATTGCCATGCTAAAAAAATCTATGCCAATAGTATTCTAAAATTTACGAGTATCTTATGATTTTGCAATTGTATATATTTCTGTAGGAGTATAATTAAACTCCATCACATGTGTTTTCTCATATATAATAGCCAACTATTTGACACAACTGGTCGGCACACGAAAAAAACCTTACTATCTAAAATGAAAATACCTACTACTTAGGATTCCAGTAACTTATCTACCTTTAAAATACTTTCACTGCCAAGGTCCATTTCGGTAATCAAGCTGGAATAAACAATTTGTTACTACTTCCCATTTTCTGACAGACAAAATATTTTATTTTCAAGAGGTATGCAATATTTTTTTATTTTTTCAAGATATGGGCCATTAACTGCTTAATTTCAATTATTATTGGATAATCGGAGCTTGACCATTTTATTGTTAGAAAAACGGTCATAAAACAAAGACAGTTACAAAAATAAATAAAGTAAAAATAAAATCACTTTATTTCAGACAGTGTCCATATTAAAAAACCGTTTACCAAAAATAATAATTAAAATAAGTGATGCCCATAAAATCTATGGCACTAACAACTTAACACGTGCTGTGTTTTCCATTTAAACAAACGTTAATGTGAAATTCAATCCCAATACACGCGAAGGTTTGACCAAATCAATTAATATTAATTTTCGCCCACGGCGTACGCCTACTGCCCTAAATTATGTAAGTTTCTGTGATCCGATGAAGAAGTGGAAATTGTGCCACTTCATCAAGTTACCTTGTGCGTAATCCCATCGTCCCACGTATTAGTTGATCTTGATTGTTTAACTATGTTACCATAAAAACATAGCTACTAACCAGTACCAGCTAGTAACCAGTAATACGTTTTTTCTTGGAAAAATAGTACCTTTAACTAACAGGGTTATGTGGTTACATAAAAAAAAAGTACCTTTAACTAACAGGGTTATGTGGTTACATAACCCTGTTAGTTAAAGGTACTATTTTTCCAAGAAAAAACGTATTACTTAGATGATTTCAATTCTTTTGACAAAACGTTCCAAACTACTACTGATAAAAAGTACCTTAATCAAAATTATTTCGAACAAAACTTATCACAGCTGGCACATAACTTTTCCAAAGTGCGTTAGATATCAAGTCACCTAAACGGGGCATTACCGAGGGATGCCCACAAATAGCCTACCATTTGAATATGGACTCATATGCCTGTATAGTAGAACGTGTTCGGATCTGCTAGGATAATAGCTTTTCATATTGATGTTTTATCTTGTTTATTAACTGTACCCACTGGCGCTCTATCTCATTGTTTTTGAAGATTGTACTTTTTTTGCAAAAAACAGCTTTATAGGTATATAAATCATTGCAAGACCTTGGTCTAAACTGTAACTTTTTGTAATCTTGCCATAGCTACAATGAATATCGATTGGTGATTATTACTAACCTGAGCTATTTGATAGTTCTGATAATTTATTCAAGCTGGTTCGTGGTTCGTCTTCAAATCTTGTGAGGGCTAGGAATAGGCTAGAAATAATGTCATTAAAATATAATTCAAACACCTGAGAACACAGGGATTTTTTTTGTTACATAAGTATTCAATTACACGTGCCATAGATTGAGGAGCTCATTGGTGTAGTAGCTTGACGCTGATTTGCCGTTGCAAAGAGACGAAAAAAAGGAAAAAATACGAACCTCCTTAAAATCCCGGATTGCATTTAATAACCTCGCTTCACACCTACGCCCAGGAGTGCAGTTTAACTGTGACGGAGCGTCGCTTAGCGTCGTGTTCCAGTTGTAGAAAATAGCGAATATCATGTCCTCTTACATCGAATGTGGAGCATTTTCTACGGAACGTTTTATATGAAATATGTGTCGCGGCGCAGAAACTGGCCCAACGAATTGGATCGAACGCGCTCGAGTCGCTTCAAACCTTGAGTGAAACGGAACTCAATTCTGGACGGTTTTATTTCCTTTAACTGTTTTTATGAAGGAATAACTTAATTGTTCACTGCATGATTGTTTATTGTTTTTTACTTAGATTATTGTAATAATCTTGCCCATTATTGAGTGGGTTTTCTTGGTGATTTCATTTTTCTATTTGCAAGTAAGTAATTTAGTTTTCTATGTGTGCAAATTATTTTTAGGTTGGCTACATCCTCAGAAGAATAACTTGAGTGTATGAGCTACTCATAAAAAGAGTATAAAAAAACTATCATTGCTATCTATCGTTGGAAAAAGTAGAGAATTCGGTGGCCAGTTATGAAAAGAAACCGAATCTTCTCAAATGGGTTTTAAAAATGAGTTCATATAAAGCTTTACTTTCCTAAAACAGGGTTGATTTATTATAACCAAGACAAAAAGCGCAACAGTAACAACATGTATTGCATGTTGCCATCGTGTGAACTGTGCGCTAAAGCTCACATCGCAAATCTATCGCCTTGTCACCGGCACATAAGCCTGAAATTGTTTATGTGCGCGCACGTAGACGTGCGTGCGACGTGCCCTGACTGTTTCAGCGCGACCTTTCCCACCTTCTCGATCACGGACGTGTGTAGAGAAGGCAAATTATGTTATACTTGCCGTTGCTATCGAATTTAACTCCGCTATACTTTCTGGCTTTTTTGAAGATCATCGAAGTTTACATAGTGCGACTTTGATAACCGAAAAAAGAATCCTAAAGGTACCTACCTCTTTGCGAATTTTATTATAGATTTAAGGGTATCCTTTTGATTTTCATTATTTAATGTGCGGTAATGTTCACCAGTTCATTTTACTCTAATTTCACTTAATATGCTCTGCAAAGGCATAGCGTTCTTACTAGTCCTAATCGAGAGGTATGCTGATGCGACGTTGTTCACGCAACTTCAATGTGTCATCCATAAAACAATATTAGGGTTGGCTAACCGGGAAATGTTCAACAATAACTCATATCAACGCATTCTTCTATTATGGTGGTCAGGCCAATTCTGAATCATAAGCACA
This sequence comes from Udea olivalis, assembly GCA_947369235.1. Classification (NCBI taxonomy): domain Eukaryota; kingdom Metazoa; phylum Arthropoda; class Insecta; order Lepidoptera; family Crambidae; genus Udea; species Udea olivalis. The sequence continues at coordinate 17,637,918 of OX376342.1, forward strand.
GGGTTTACGACGAGCGACGGTTTAGATGCAATGAATTACTGGCTCTAATCCCAAACCACACAAATATTTAGTGTTTGTAATATTTATGATGGTTATTTGTGCGTACCTCAGTTGCGTCTGGTTTCCCTCACACAATGGCAGACCTTACTGTAACTAGAGCAATGTATTTGAAGTTTCATATATATTTACTCCAGCCATTATTTAACCTGTATTTTATTTTCTGTCATTTTGGAGGTTTGACTTAAGCCAGCCCTACGCGAGTACGTGCTTCGTGCGTTCATTATTGACAGCTGCGATGACAACTCTTTCTTAGGAGCTAATTAGTCGTCATTCATGCAGTAGTGCACTGTTTATTTTAATCTTTACATTTGTTATTAAAGGGCTAAGCGTAAAGAAAAGAGATATTAAATAAGTAGGTACCCATTTAAGCAATCGATGTTTAGTTGATCTAACGTTTCACGCAATTTTCGTTTTTTAGTAAGCCTTGTACCTATACCTAAAGAGTAAGCTATTCGTCAACGTGGAAATATGAGAATTTTGTGTCTTCTTTTCTCTGTTCTCTTTGATCCCAACTCTCCGACGTACCTTAAAAGTAAATTTCAATTTCTACACTCTTCTCATCAAAAAGTACTCCGTTCATGTGAAACTCTAGCCCTATTTACTCCACTTTTCTTTACCTCCTACATGTCAAGCTCGTTCAGACTGTCATTCGACTCTGTAACTCTCTTCCAATCAACATCCAAAAATCTACCTCCAAATTTGCTCTGAAGAGGTTGCTGCGTGACCACTTTAAGTGAGCCGCTGATGTATCCTGCCTAGTGTCTAAGTTAACTATGTCATTGAGTTCAGATGCTGACTTATCATAAATCATAAATCATGCTTTATTGTGGAACACAGGTATATACAGATTACAGATGTTAACAAAAGTGTCTTAATTGTTCAACTGTGACGTACCTCTATGGGCGTACAACAATTATTCAACAGAGTTGAAGTATTTGATGCAAACATGCTACACACACACTAAAGAAAGTAAAATAATAAGGTTTGTTTGAGAGAAGAGGTCAAATATAATTCACAATCTGACACCGACATTTTGTCTGTTAAAAATTCATTTGTGGAGTAATAACACTTTACCATAAGGAATTCTGTAAGCTTACTCTTGAAAATCTTTACATCATTGATGTCCCGAATGGCCTCCGGAATACGATTATAAATGCGAGGAGCATTGCAAAATATAGACTTACTTAGCAAAGTGGTCTTACTAAAAACTGAGCACATTTTTTTCTTCTGTCTTTCACGAATTCTAAATTGAAATTTTTCCAAGTTATTTTTAAGAAATACCGCACTTTCCACGATATAGATGCAGGGAAGTGTTAAGATTTTATGTCTTTTAAAATATGGTTTACACGTGTCGTCTGATTTTAATCGAAACATTGATCGGATGCATCGTTTTTGGGCTCTGAACACTCGTATTATTTCTTTGTCATAGCAATTACCCCAGAAAATAACTCCGTATCTGAGAGTGGATCCTACGTAACCGTGGTAGGCTGTAAGAACAGCAGCCTCGGTAACAGTTTTCTGTAATTTGTATAGAGCAAATGAAAACTGGCTTAATTTTTTGCAAACAATTTCAATATGAGACGTCCATTTAAGTTTGTTATCAATATTTAATCCCAAAAACTTTGTTACACAAGTTTTGTCAATGTTTATTCCGTCATAATTTATGTCCAATTTAAAATCATCATCTTTTTGAGAAAAGGACATCGTTTTTGTTTTGATTTTTCAGATTCAAGCCAGGTTATAACTGATTTTAAAGATTGATTTATGTCATTTTCAAGAATGGATATATTTTTATTTGTAAATAGAATGGTACTGTCGTCAGCAAATAATGTCATATTACTATGTAGATCTGATGCAGATGGCAAGTCATTAATATAAACTAAAAACAAAAGAGGTCCTATAACGCTACCTTGAGGCACACCCCATTTCATTGTCCTAAATTTAGATTGATAACAAGTCTCGATATTAGTTTTCGAATCAATCGTATCGACTTGTGTTGTTTGCTGTCTCTCTGAGAGGTATGATTCTATCAATTTGTTTATATTACCCCTTATTCCATGTGCATGAAACTTATCCAATAGTATCTTATGATCCACGTGATCGAATGTTTTAGTCATATCCATATATAATGCAATTGTTGGTACTCTTTTATCCACATTCGTGTAGACCTGTGCCAGAAAGTCATAAATTGCCATATTTATAGACTTATTCTGTCTGAACCCGTATTGCTGACAAACAAAAAGATTGTTGCTTTCAAGAAAAACTTTTTCGTTTAACTTTCTTTATGGCAATATGATGTATTATAAAATAATGTAGTATATTTATTTTGAAATATTTAAGTATGTATGTTTGCATGATTGGTATAATATCATATGTAAATATGTATGATTATTTTTAATATATTTAAGTATTAATATCTGACATTTGTTGTTCTCGCTGCCATTTTTAAATGTTGCACAGCCCAAAATTTCAATGTTTCTGTTATACCTTGCGGTTGACTGGTAGAAAATGCCTCTAGGCATTAAGTTCGCCAATTGTACTTCACTTGTTTGTGCAATAAAGAATAAATAAATAAATAAATAAGCATCACTCATTACAGAGATCATTTACTCACAAAATCCCCTTATTCTTTTACACTTAAATATAGCGCTTCAAGACAACTTTAACATAGTGAAACCATTCTTATAACACTGTCTTAAAAAGAAAATTCGACAGTGTTTTAAAGAGTAAATATACAGTTTAAGACTCAAAAACTTTTTTTTATTACACATATAACTCAAACGTACTTCTGGTAATTTTGCATTTATTTGTGCTTTAGAAGCTATAAATACCAATGGTTTACTCGTACAATAGAAAATCATTCAAGCAGGTACTAATTAAAGTGAACTTACTAGTTACCAAGTTTTGTACATCAAGTACCTACTTAATAAAGAAGTTGATATAGGTACATACTAATCTTAATTCGCATTAGTATTTTTACATTATCAAAGCATACCATATACATTAAAAGTAAACAGACGAAAATATTAACCTGATGATGTGTAATGAATAAATTAATAATTGTATCTGTCACTATCTGTGTACCCTTATCTATCGCAGCAGTAAATTATGTCTACATGCAAGTTGAATAAATTTTATAATAAGATCCGACGTTTCGTAACGTATTCGTCTAATACGAGAAATCATTTCCCTATTTCACACATTCGTGTTAAGAGTTTATTAGAGGAGTGTATATTGAATATGTTTATCTAAGAATCTGATAGCAAATAGTTCTGGTGGGCGTTTGTTTGTGGTGATAAATAAGGCGTCGCTGACAGCCTCTCTCCAGCCTATATAACACTATACAATTATCGATTATGTATCGTCCGACATGTCTCATTAGTTTAGAAGCATTAATCAACGCTTTCACGAGATATTAACGCTAAACAAATTGAAGTGTCGTGGCCGTGGGCGGCGCTGCGTGTGGAAACTCTTCGTCAGTCTAAACGGTTAAAGGCGGTTTTAACGTCAAACGTCAATTAGGTGTGGGCTGAGTATGTTCGATGTCTAATCTTTGGAGTTCGACAGCAGAAAAACACTTGGATATTATCTACAAACAGCTATGTCACTCAACTGTCTACTACTGGTCGACCCAAGTGCCCATATGGCGTGTCGCAGATTTTTGCGATTCAGACAGGATAACAACAACATTGTAGGTCTAAATAAACGTAATCAATCATAAAATGAATAGCCATAAGGCTTCACTGAGTGCTTGAAAAAGATCCAATAACTCAGACAAATAGTAAACGCATGTTTGACAAACGTCAGCTCTGGGTTAAAATACTACCCAACGTGGCTAAGGGCTAAGGCATACAAATCTCATAAAAACAAGGCTGTTTATGCGAACCCTTTGTACACTACTCAAGATTACACACCGATTTTCCTAACAACGGTTTTCTTAACCGACTGTTTAGGACAGTTCAGCAGATAAATGATTGATGTAGCACAATATGGCTGTACAACGTACCCCCAAGTCAGCAACGTGCTCTTACAGCTGTTCAATTTGAAACTATCCTGAATTGGATAAAGGAATCTAAACATGTGATTTGCGTTGATTGTCGTTTAAGAATTTAAGCAGTAGAGTTACTGATATAAGGGCTACTCAACGTTGAATGTTATTCAATTTGGAGGTACGAGTAAGACTATCAACTAACAAGATTGTGCAACCATTTAATTGAGACGATTACGAAATGCTAAACTTCGCCGTGGACCCTGTTTACTGCCGGGCAGTAAATATTTAATGAGTTTACTTCGTACGAGCTATAAAGTATCCATTTTATTAGTTTATCACACTTTTTACACTCCATTAATATGATCAAGGGTTTGGCCACCGTTTGCACTTAAACTCGCCCACTCTACTTTATAGAAAGAAAGTCTGTAATTTACGGTCAGATGATAACATTGTTATTTATGAATATGGCTCATAGAAATAAGACGTTTAGAAACTTAGTCTGCGCTCGCGGAAGTTGAGTTTTTACTGTCACTTTGCTGGGCAAAATAATTTAATTAATTATTACACATTACTCACATTATACAAGTACGTATTGATGGGATGGCACTCGCCAAGTGAAGCCCCGTGTAAGATGTTTCATATTAGCCAGATTTGTTTGTATGGAACTACTTAATACGCTTATTTAAGTATTTCAAGTAGTCTCTAAAATTGTATAACTAGTTTTTCTAAGAGTTTCACTTTAAAACTCTAAAAATAACTTTGATGATTCCTAAATAATAATCTTTCTATACATTTTTTCGTTTCAAGAATGTGGCAAGAGTTGCTCATTGATTGTTGCATTTTTTACTAATAACATCGTAACCGTTGTATAAAAATCATGTGTAGATAATAATAAACTAACAACTAAAGATCAGCATAATAATCTGTGAGATAATCGAAGGAGCATGTTTTATTCTCCAATTACACAAAGTTCTGATGGGCTAATACTTCTTTGTTGCCCACAAGATGGCGTAGGTGTAGAAATGACGTGCATGCACTATCTCGGCCGTTATAAGTAATGGCCAGATAAGCGGCTAAAACAATAGATGCCATCGTCGGTGGGCGTGCCGGCCGTTTTAAGACGACATTTTAACAAACTGCATTTTCTGTTATGGCAGGGTTATCGCAATACATTGATAGCTTTCTGCTGAGCTTATGGCAGACTGAAACTTAACAGTTTTAAGTCTGGTCTGACAGTTGCAATAACTCACATTCACAATATCAATCCTCTGAGGTAAAGTTGTTAAAAAATAAGTGTCTGAAATCGCAAGATCGTTGTTTTGTTTGCCAGGATTGCATAGCATTAAATTTGTGATCAATAGCTAGTAAATCCTTTTAGTCCACGATACAGTTAATGCAGTCCCTCCAATAGGTAACTTTCCAATGAACACGATATACCTAGGTATAATTGTCCTTGAACTACATTGCTAATTTACTTTTTCTATCTCACTTTAATGAGTTTGCTGGAAAGTTGTCTGTGAGAGATTGGCGTAACCTAAATTGTGCAAGTTATAGTTTCTTTAATGAAATGCTTTAAGTAATTATTTACTCGTATCATATTTATTACCATTAAAAGTCAACAAATAGCCCTACAGATTCTCAAGTTTTTTCTCTAAACTTTGATGTGTACCTATCATTTGTGTTTTATACGCTAAGTATAATGCAAACAAACTTGCGCCAGCTTTTAAAGTGGTCGAATAACTTTAATTGATAGACTTTAATCTAAACATTGTTGTAGAATGTCAATACTGAATCATGGATGGCAATTACGGTGGTCGCAGACACTAGTAGGTATGTGACAGCCCTAATCCACGGAACTATCACCGCAACACAGAGATCTCATTAAATTGGTGGATCAAATCGACGTCGTGGGTGCATTGACAAACTTTGAATTGGAAAAGCAAAGCACTCATTTGACATGATTGCTATACAAAATAGCGGAACGCTTAATTTCGATTGTGATCTGTTTGTGAATTATCAATTAACATTTAGTTCCGATCGTAGGTGTACGGAAAAAGCCAATGCAAGAGGCAATCAATCTGGATAAGAAAATATTTGCGGTTAGAAAAATGGTTAAGGTATTTTAACCACACATTCTTACATATTGTCTTCTAGTAGTAATACATAGATAAATAATAAAAAAAAGAAAATAATTGTTCTTCAAATTTAACTTGATTATGAAACAGAGGCGAAGCTAATTTGATAAATAAAATATGAACTACCGTTTAATATTTTATGATGAGACACATTTCATTAATTTGCCGATTCAAACAAGTTTAAAGGAATCGTAAAATTTCCGCTAGCTCATTGAAATGGATACAGAAAAGGAATAAGATGAACAGATTAAACTATGAGGCGCTAGCGGCATTCCAACCTCGATTGTTACGGCATCTCGTGGATGATCATTGATTTAATTAAAAGACATAAAAATCGAATTAAATCAGACTTAATGACGCTTTGAAAAGGTGTGACTATATTTTTTTTTAACGTCAAGGTAAGCAACCTAATAGTTAACAGTCAAATAAACACTTTTCAGGAATTTTTAATTACGATTTCTTTTCATTTTAGGTTTTACTACTTTTTTCATATTATATCACAACATACCACCACAACTGTGGACTATATACCAAACGAAGTAGTCAGAGGCAAGTGACTGTTGCCGTCATGGTGACCGGAATTCTCAGAAGCACACTTTTCCCCAATGGCATTAGAACCCAACAAAGTTCGGAGTAACTATAATTTTAGATCCTTGGTAATTGTAAAATATTTAGTTTTTAAAATAAAATGTCCCAAAGATTAGTCTTCTGTATTCTTAACTTTTTAAAATACTCCATTGATGCTGGGCTAAAATATGACAGTAAACAGATTTTGAGTTGTGAAATAGTTAATACTGTCATGCAAAACAGTAAAACCCTGCGCAGACGACGTACTTTCCAACCGGCGATCGACCGCCGCGGCTGCGGCTGTACGCGCGGGTATAAAACGCTTCGTGAAATCTGCTTTCAATTTTTTCATACATTCCTGCATTCTATAGAAGCTGCTGCGGGTATGGCAGAAATCCGCGCCGATATTTCTTAGCAGCTCGCAGTAAATCAAGTTTATCGTAAAAAAAGTGTTTTTTACCTTTGAGCTTGAATAACTTACGAGACACGAGTATTTTTTTATATTTCCCGTCAAGATGACCTCACTCCACCTGATGGAAAGCAGTCGTGAGGTCCAGATATGAGGTTGACAAGCCCAGTCATTCAAACGAATCACTGGGCTGGCCTGAAGCTTGAAGGCCTGCAGAAATGCCTTTCCACGCCCCGCTTGAAGAACCCGGGACTATTCAGAATCTATTTAGAATAAATATATAAACTCATTTGTGTAGTATATCTACTTAATATTTTCAAATATGTTGAAAATTCGCACTCTGATTTTTCCTACTGCTTATATTTGAATATTTTATAATTTTATTATGGGAAAATAAATCAATCTTAGTCTTACTATAAGAGGAAGGAAACACATGTGTCTTCCAGAGCGTTCCACGTCTGGATGGTACGACAAAGAAACGAGCCACCGAACATTTTAGTTCGGGCCAACAAATGTTGAATTGTGTGTGGATGACGCCGTAGTCCAGCACGCATGGTACGGGAGTGGAAAGGTGAGGGTGGAATAAGCTGGAATAACTCGTCAGAGCATTCCTCATTGAGATGAGACTGACATGATATGAGACTTTTGAGATAATTTTTATAACATCAAAATGAAGGTACAGTCAACAAACTTCCAATTTGTTTTTTTGAATGAAAACTGCGTTATAAATCAATCACTACTTAGCAGCAATTATCCATTATAATTATTGATTATCTCATTAATATTCTAAGTAGTTTAGTATTTTTAGGAGCTTTATAGTTTTTGTAAAATCATAAATTTTGGCACGTTGAAGTATCACTTACTTCCGCCGTTGACTGTATACTGTATACTTAATAGATCTCATTACGAAGTTGATTGCTAAAATGACTGGGCTACTAAAAATATTTAGTAATTGTAATTATATGGTACGGATTCATAACTATAACTTATTTTTTTATTTATTTTCTTTTAATTAATTGTTGCCATTTTAGTTTGCTAGGTAAAAAAAAAACAACTTCAAAAAAAACTATTCCAAAACAAATTAATTGGCACTGAAAAGTAAAAAAAATCTAAAACTTATACTTTAATAGAATGTAGGTAGGTACAATAATTATTGTTATTGTTGGAGTCGGTGTCAGCCAAGGAAACACTACAAGGTAGTGTAGCAATAAACCTATTTTTTACATCTCACGTACCTATGTACTCGTATGTAGGTTACGAACCTACCTTGGCTGGTACCGACTCCAACAATAACAATTGTACTTATTTATTTATTTATTGGGGTCAAACAAACAATAAAATAATAATTGTGATACCAACATCGTTAACCACAGGTTGTTACATTATTCTTGAGAGGTGTATGGTGCTAAATTATTGTATCCAGTATCTAAAAAATCAACTCAATATAAGTGTCTTATAATGAAAAAAATCAATGTTGCATCAGATCACTACACATAAACCATGGACCTGTTGGTACAATTCATTTTTAGGTATATTTACATATTCTACGCATCATTTTCTCATACCTGCATTATACTATCGTATATATATATATATATGTTTTAGAAAAATAAGCTATTATATTTTACTTTTTAGTATAAATTAATTTGTTTTGGGATATATTTTTTGAAGTTTTTTTTTTGTATTTTTTTTGTTTTTTCTTGATGCATAATGAATGGGTACCCTACGCTTGAAGTATATCCTACCTAATCGTAATCGGTAAGCGTGATATTGAGTTATTCGTCCATTTTTCGCGCATATAAATGGATGCCACTGTCAAAACTGGACCAAATTGGGAAAATGGGACTACACAGGAAGAACCAGCTTTCATTTATTTTTTATTTTTTTATTAACAATTACAAAAAGAGCATACGTTTCTAAAGCTGCTTACATTGTAACAAAAACCATTTTAGGTTTGAATAAAAAAAGAAATATCAAAATCGGTTCAAACAGTCGAAAGTTCAGAGGTAACAAACATTAAAAAAAACATACAGTCGAATTGAAGAGAAACTCCTCTCTCTTTTGGAGTCGGTTAAAAAATAAATTAAGCACGAAAACAAAAAACATTCTATGTGGAGGTACTGGGATTTGAACCCAGGACTTTCAGCATGCGAAGCAGACACTCTACCACTGAGTTATACCCCCGTTATTGAAGTGGGTGAAAGTAAGTATTGCTTTCCCACAGGGGCCTTATTTCGTAATATGATCTTTCATTTCCAGCCAGTCAGTGCTAGGTACTAACGCATCTTCTTGGCTGGATTTAATGAGGAAACTGCTTGCTACCCCCTGTTTAGAGAATTAAATTGACTGGCTGGATATAAGTGACTGTAATTAAGACCCTGGATCGCTTCGATGCGGCGGATCTGAGAATGTTACTCCGCTTCGGTCGTTAAAAAGCCAATTTCATTTCATTTTGAAAGTCTATTCGTGTTACTTCAGAACTTCGTCATTTATTAACCGATTTCAAAAATTATTTTTTGTTTGTTAAAAAACAATAACACGCCAAATATTTTTGCTGAACTTGGTTGAACATTTTTGGAAAGACCGTCTCTTTAAAAACCTGAACCTGCTTCTTGATTATGTCTGGAGTTAATAGGCTTTCACTTTCAATAAAAAGTTCATCGTGGAACTCACCACAGACTATCAATTAGGTACAGAGGCGTTAACATCAACCTTTACATAGGGGCTCCTTATGCTGCTGCCATAAGTCCCATTTTGCAATGGTTTTGTAAAGCTTGATGTGAACGCCTCTGTACATGTCACATTCCGCGGTAGACTCGTACAATTTTCCGCCGTAGGAGTTAGGACGGCAAACTTGCTCGGGTAGCTTTTCTTATTATTTTGACAACATCGTTTCGATAAGTTCAATAATTGGAGAACATTGTCTTTAATAACCTCTCGTACTTTTTAAAATTACTAGCAAGAAAATTGAAAACGTGCCACCACATAAGTTAACAAACAGGGGAGTTCATAGGTATTGTATCTGAAGTAATTCTTCAATCATCATTTTTCTCCTTGGCTCATACGATTGTTGATTTCCATGCCAATTTGTTTTTTATAACTCACACAAAAGGGATTTTATAATATGTATTAAAATCAACGCGTGACTTCA